>BSBM01000910.1:5982500-6582500 GCA_027924585.1 Larix kaempferi | reverse complement strand
TTTCTTGGGGATCATGATTTGCACATTCTTCACTCTAGCTAGGTATATTTGGAAGATTGCATACATGTTTAGATTTTCCCTCAGTTATGATGCATTTAAAACATTTTCCAGCCCAAACTTCCATAGGGTTGAACATGTTAGATGTTACGACATCAACCTTTTCTATCTACATTTTGCACCTTTTCAACAGAAGATCCTACCTTTTCATGGGACACTATAGTCATCACCCTCTTTGTAATGCCCAATTATAGGAAACATCATAATAATATTACCAAGAAAATTGTATGTAAGTGACCCACTACAATGCTAATGTGCATAATGATAAATAAATAAATCCATAAATATATAATTCTATAATGCATAAAAATCTAATATAATAATAAAATGTTAATGTTACATAGTATTAAATAAATGCTAATAAGTGATAAATATATGACATGATTCATCGGGAAACACTAAATTTAATTAAATTAAGTAACATTGGAGGGGAAAAGGAAATGTGGAGCAAGGAGTGGCCTACCCTCCCCCCTCTACATGGATGACAAGTGGAGTCATCCATGCATGAAGGGTGGGGGGAATAGACGAGGAATTTTGATATGAGAGAGGGGGATTTTTTTTGTCCATGTGGGGGAAGAGAAGGAGGAAAAATTATAGAGGGTGAAAGAGGAGCATAGTTTGGGAAATTTTTACAAGGAGAAAATACACTACACGGAAAAGGCCTTGTAGAGGAGGTCATAGCAGAGGATTTTAGTGTTACAAGATTGGAAAAAAATGTCAAAGAAACCTCCACTACAACCTCCACCAATTGTAGTGGATGTTTTAACGGAGGTTATTACATATATTTTTATAACTAAAAAAAATAGGTGACTGGATGTTTTAGTGGATTTTTTTTACAAATGCGCTTTGGTTACATTATGCCAACTGGTGTGTGTAGTAACACAACACATTGGTACTGTATGATGTAAAAAAAAAGAACTGGTGCACTCAATTAGAACAAGCACCGACAAAAACCAAATTTCAACGTTGCACCTATGTTTGCGTTTAGATTTTATGCACCAGTGCTTACTCACAAAATAAATGAATCGATGTGATATGTTACATCATATGCACGAGACAATTTTTAATATTTTTAAATTTTACCAGTGTTGTCAATTTATAAGAGAGCACTGGTGCATTTCCTTGTCAAACGCATCGATGTTTACAAGCTATCAAAATAACCTAGTGCATCTAAACAACTCAAATGCACCGGAATGATTAACCACAAAAAAATCACTGTTCATATAAGCTTTGATATTTCTCGGTGTGTATAATCCATTGACGTGCACTGGTGCGACAAAAAAAGAAAAAATGTATTGAATAAGCCATCTATCACATGGACATTCTTATTTTTAAAATTTAACGGTGCATTTAATTTACATTGGAGTGTTGGGCCTATTGTTGACATAAACACACCGGTGCGTAGAGTTCAGGTAGGTGCACTAGTGCGACAACAATTATCAAAAGCACCATATATGATTGTTTGAACAATAACTATTGACATTGGAGTCAAATACACACACACACACACACACACACACACATATATATATATTATATCTTTTTTATTTTTTTAATTCCATTATTCATCTGAAATTGAAATATTTTTTTAGTCTATTCATTTCAATTTCAATTATTTTGTTTTTTTGGATTAATTTCTTATATCATAGATGCAAGCATCTATTGTAATATTTAATCATCCATACATTTAATTACCAATGTACCATTTCACATGTAACATTTGACAATAACATTGAAGAATGCAATAGAATAAAAAAGTTTAGTTTATTATATATCAATAAGAGTGCATTTGCCATACAAAATAGGACAACATAGAGATACCAATAATCAAAATGTCAACATGCATGTAATTGTTACACTTATTGGTAACCCGTTTTTTTTTCAATTCAGACACTGTGTCTAATATATTATTATACAAAATGTTTGATTTTCACTGATGATTATTTCAAAATATACAACAAGCTACAATAGCTTCCAATAACATCAAAATTCAATATGGATTATCATTCTTCGTTGGAACTATTATCGATGCTCGAGTCACTTGCATCAATTGGGTTATTTGGCCGAATGTTTTGTTGATTGGCTCGATTTTTTTCCTCTTCTTCAGTTTCCATCCGCAAACATAAAAATAAAGTCTACTAAGTGTATCTACATTGACATGAATAATGAAAAATAAAATAGATAGTATACATGAATGTAAAATGAAAGGAGACATACCATAGAAATAATTGAGTCATGAATGATACACATTCTTTCAAAACCAAATCTCATGCATTCCATGAACAAATCTTCTCTTGGTTCCTCTCCATACTTTGCTTAGTGCAATTTTTATGCCCCGTCACAAATCATAGACTTAATATAAAGAATTTTTGTTGTTTTATTAAGTGTAAAATGAGAGAAGTAAAACAATATAGATACTTACAAAATCCACAATTAATTTTTGATATGCCAACATATACTCACAACCCTTGCTTAACCCAATGCCAATTAATTCTTCTGATGGATTCTCTTTGTATGTTAACACCCATTTCAAGACATCCAAGGATTTACAGTGAAAAAAATAAAATTAGATATACAAATCACAACCACTACAAAATCTTAATTTCTTATAAGTAAATCAGAAATATTCACAAACTTTGCTATCGACCACTTTTTTCCTTGTTGTCCTGTCTTGTGTGTTGATCGAGTTCCATTTTGTTTTCTTTTCTGGAACAAAACAATTGAAAAATAATATTTAATGTTGAATTAATTAATGAGATGTACGTAATCCTGACAATCAATGATTTCATACATTTGAAGCATGTTGTTGTTGAGATGGCTCCTCCTATGATGCAATTATGTCCATTTCCTTAACCATCTCCTTGTACACTTTTTTGGACATCCCTACTAGCACATTTCACATATCACCTCATTCATCCTTTGGGATTTTCATAATCTTCCTGGAAATGTAAAATTACATTAAACTATTTTTCTGTTGACATGAAAAATAAGTATAGAAAAATTAAAAGAATTAAAAGAATTACACTTTGTAGTAGTTATAGATACCTATTCTACATAAACATGCTAATGAATATTACTTTTTGAATGATACTTTTTCATTGTATGTTTTTTCTATTGCAAGTATGATAGGTCTCATTGAACATTGATCTAGTAACGCCTCTTCTAGTTTACATATGATTTGATTCTTCGAAACATTTGATTAGTTTTTGTATTGTAAATGAAAAGTACGTCTGTACATTCTTTCCACCATATCCCTCATAGTATTATAAAATTATTTACCCCTTCTATTAACTTCTAGCACCACTCCAAATAAGCTAAGGACCAATTGATCATCATTTGTATCTTCCATATTTTTTTTCTTATGAGGACATTGACTTATGTTGATGTCAATGCCTGCATAAAATTCAACATATGTGAATTAGATTATTTGAAACATATTAGTGAATATTATTAAGTACATTATTACTCAAATTTGAAGAAATAATTCAAAATGACTTATTTTTTATTCACTTGATTCATCTCTCTGCAACTTTTCCATTAACGTTTTACACTCTTCTGGACTTAGATTGGTAAGAATCTTATTGAGCTTCCTCATTTTTTGGCTTTGCATGTCAAACATTAACCAATACATATGAGTTAAGTTTACAAATAATTCAAACAAATTAATTTAAATACATAAATGGATTAAAAGAACTTTCCTTATTCGTAATTATGGATGTTCTCCCATCATTTTGACTAAAGTTGTTATTCATTGAACTAATACCATGCATTTTCTATCAATAAAAAACCTACCATTAAATACAAAAGCTATCAATATATTATACAAATAAATTATATACCTTCAAAAAAGGAAACAACTCCGGTATCGGTGCTCTTTATCACATAAAACAACCTCGTGCATTATATCAACATAGGTGCACCGTGAATGACTGAAAATTATTTAATGTTTTATGAAAATAAAAAAAATGATGCGTTCCTGCCATTAGCGGTGCGATATTCGTACAAACACACCGCGAACAAAGAACTGAGCAACAATTTTTTTTTAAGCTCTTATAAAATAAAACACCACCTGCTGCATATCATATCCTGTGCGCTTTCCTTATACATGCACCGTTGCGTTCATGTAATACAAATGCATCGATATTGATGCATGCATTTTTTTATTGAAAAAAAACTTACTAGGGCTGACATGGTTACTGATTCGATCCAAAAAGTGGCCCCATCTCACCCTATGATTTCTATATATAATCACAAGCTTAACAAATCTAAAATACCCAAAAGGTGAAATCGTAATTGAGTATACCAATAGAGGGATTTAAACCCTAATATAAAATTTTGCAGCCACATAAAACGAAAAGAAGCAACGCGAAAATTAGAGTTGGAACATGGAAGGTAGGTATGAAGTTTTGTTTCTAAATCTAGTTAAACTCTAAATAAGGTAATAATATCAGCAGTAATATTTACATACTTGAAATTTTTAATATGTAGGATTTTGTTTGATTCACCATACCTAACAAATTTCGATCCTCATAATAATAGAGTTGCTCCAAACTCCTTCCACATAAATATCTCTTCCAAAATTCTCCCCTGAAAGTTTTGGCAAAATAATGAATTAATGTTTAAGTTTTTCGCTTTTAAACACTATTTAGAATTAGTTTTCGAACTTAAAATTGCCACCCTTTTTCTGTTTAGGGAAAAAATAACTTTTGCAGTTTTTATTTTTTATTTTTCGGCATTTCAGTGCGCTTGTGATCATCCCACATCGGTGAATTCATATACGAAATGTACTGGAGCTAGCAATTTTGACGCAACACTAGCAACATAAATTCAACAAATTTAAGAAAAATTGCATGTCGCGGTGCATGTATAATTAGGACGCTCGGGTGCACTTATGTTTATGAAACACACCAACATGAAAAATGTTGTAAAATGCATGTATAAGTATCCACTACCAAATGCAGTATATATTCTCTACTATGGGGAATTTTTTGGATGTTCTTTGATGGTCCATTTATAGTTGTTACGCTCTAGTGCCTTTGGTATTGTCGAGCGCACCGATGCATGTATATTTGAATAGACACACTAGTTTAACTTGTAAATCTTGTGGTTTTATGTATCCACTTAAAATTATATATTCATCTCAAATGTTCTTTTAGTATTCAACCACACCAATTACAATATTCATAGTATATATATGTTGCTTAAACTCAACTAATTCTTACAAAATAGTTTCCAAACTATATTGGAAGTTAAATTGTAATATAGTTCTTGAAATTTTTTTAGGACTATAGAGGCGTATATTGATTGTTGCTTTCACTCAAATGTAGGGAGAAACGTTTGTCGTATAAAATGGCCAATTCTTCATATTCCAGTTCATTCAATCTTGTTCAAAGTTCAACGAGTTCTCCCTTTCCATCTCCAGTAAGTTCAAGTTTTATTTATATTTTGACTATTTATTTGAAGTTATGTTAGCCATGTGAATCTGAATATCAATTTATTCTTTATTGCAGGATCCCGATTCAGGTTTGAGTTTGGATGCATAAGAAATTCCACCAATTTCAAAATGTTGTAATCTCTTATCAAGATCAAGATACCACAAGCAGTTCGTAGATGAAAAGGGGCAGCCTCTTTACCCCTCCAATTGTAACATACAATCTTCAAGATTAAATCTTGGTTCATTGACGGTAATTCGTTGTGATCTAGAACTCTTTTATGACACCCTAGTAGTTTGTGGTTTTTCAAAATGTCTGGGTTGAAGGAGAACCCTCAACATGTCACACTCACTCATTACACCAATGATAGACTATCCAATGTTGATGGTCTAATACCTCCCAATACATTAAAAAATCCAATAGGTGATATAGAAAAGACACGCAGGAACACTTCCATGTGCTCATTTTTAAAAATTTGGAATCCAAAACAACTATGTCTCATTCTAAATTAATAGAACCCTTTGCTTATGTTCATTCAACTTAAATCTCTAGTGATCCAAAGTATGATATGAATGCTACCCAAGCCATGTCTACTAGAAGATCCAAACATTTGCATGAGTTGAGAGCAAAATTGTCCAAGTACACGCCGAGGTCCATCCAATTGTTGCAGGGTAGCGATGATTTCTCCCTTCCTATGAATTTGAAAAGTAAATATCAAACTTCTTACAACCGCGCTTTGTATGGAGCTTAGCCATCTTCTCTACTTGTACCTGATATTGGAACCAAATTCTCATTTTGTGGTAATCGTTTTATGATTGGAAAGTCTAATATAGATGTTGCAAATCTTGGGTTATTTATCCTTTCACATATACTCATTCCTCCTAAATAGTTTGTAGCACTTATGCCATTTTGTGGTCCTATCTATTGTCGATCTAATTACTTGAATATTGTTAAATACAAGTACATCATTTCCATGTACAATATGTGCATGAATGGTTATGATTATTCAAAATTTAACAAGAAGAACCTGTTATATATAGATGGCCATCCACGCACTCATGAGAACATTGCAGGGTTCATAAATAGTTCTAGGTGCTCTATATTTTTTGCAAATTGTTCATTTGAGGAATACTTCAATGACTAGGAGTTATTTATGAAAAGGAAAGCATCCAAATTTGTTGTTGTACATGCAATACATAGTTTGTCTCCTAGTGACGAGGTGCTAATAAACTACAACTTTCGTAGACCACCAACTTCTCATCAGAGAAACCTTGCATTGGGATTACCCTTAGACATTCCCTTGGGGCATAAGACAAACACACATGATTAATTGTATTTGTTAATTTTCAATGGGAATTGTGTTAATGTATTGCTCAATTTAAAATTATGTTATATAAATTGTTAATTTAGTTTATAAATTCATGAAGTTGAAAATGTTTAGCTCAATTTTAATTTTTTATATTTAATGGGGAATTGATGTTAATTTATCGCTCAATCTGAACATTTTCTTTATAAATTGTTTGCAACTTAAAATTTTCTATGGGAAATGATTCTCGTGCTTTTGTAACAATGGTTTTGTATAATGCTAGATCAAAGCAATTGCATTGTGCTTACTAACATCATCGATGTAATGTTCAATATTTTTGAAATCAGGATTCTGATGATGAGCAACCTGCCTACCATCTTCCATTGCATCTTAGTACAATGTCAAATTGAGAGAGGGTTGAAAAAAGAGTGCAACTTGGAGAGGAAGCATACTAGACATGGTTGAATCAACCACCTATTCAGTTTCAACCACATCCATCCTAACCAATTAGGAATGCCTATAGTGATAGTGGTTCTTCACATGTTGGCAATGGAGGCAATGAAGTAGACGTTGGTATGGATGAGTTATTACAAAAAAATTGATTTCCATGGATGCAATGTTGTTACATACATTCCGGGACAATGAACTAGGGGATGATTCTCATATCATTGAATCCTTCTTCTAAAGTCTTTTAAATCAGCTTCCACCATCCTTCTCTTTGAACCTGGCCAGTCATAGTCTATGTAGTTGGGGACAACAATGTTACTGTACAACTTGAAAGCAAAGTATGACATGTCAAACATGTGTTTCTCACAAATGTTGAGGTAACTGACCATCAAATACACTATATTTCGAGGAATCTTGTGAAATAATCATCATTGAAAATGGTCGATTTTATAAATGTTAAATGACATTATACATTTTTATTTCCCACTAACTGCATGTTATTGAAATATAATGTACTTTCAAATGATAATGTCTTGCCCAGTAGCTGCAAAGAGGCAAAAAAAATGTTGAAAATATTGAGTGTTGAGTACATGTAATATCATGTGTGTCCCAATGATTGTATTATATAGAGGCCAAGGATAATTTTAGGGGAGAAATTTAGCCCATGGGCTATTTTTCCATGTTTTTTTCCAAAAAATGATTCGCCAATTAGCATTTTTTGAAGCCCCATTTCGCCCAATTTTGATGGGGTAGATTTTTTTCACTCTAAAAATTTCCAAATTATTAGATAAACTATATAAAATCATTAGAAATTGAAATAATTTTAGAAAAATATCGCCAAATATTTTATGGTTGAAATTTTAATAATTGGTAAGATTCGCCAAGGTTTATACACTTCTAAATAAGTATGGGTCCTTAAAATTATCCCTGATTAGAGGAAAATAACCACACAAAGAGATATGTCCAAAATGTGGGCATGAAAGGTACAAAGAATTGAATAACAAGGGTAAAACACATGGTCATTGTAACATACCCCTTTTTGCTGAAAAACAGTTTATGTTGGAAACATTATCTTAACTTTTATTGTAAAGTTTTATATTGGACAAGTGTCCAAGGATGATTGTAATTTGCACAATATTTTTTTATTAAATAAATTAAATAGGAGACAAACACCTAAGGGGACTATTGAAAGAGTTTTTATTGACCCACTAGGTGGAATGGAATCTGGGGTAGAAGGCAATGGACAAGTGGCAGCTTCATGAGGCAAGTGACTAGCTGTTGGTATGGGACAACTCCCTTGAATTGTGGTCTTAGTGCCCTGAAAGATGGGACTGGAGCTTGAGGCTCATTTATTAAAAACTGATCACTAAAGACCTAGGAAATCTTTTTAAGAGCCATCGAATTTTGGACTGAGGTTCATCATTTTTCCTGACAAGGAAATTCACCTTGGGGGTTTTGCTGCTTGCACCCAAGAGATTCGATGAGGGGATATGCTATTTTTTGATCATGGTGTAAGTCTTCCTATTTTACTGTTGAGTGCAAAGTTATACTGCTGAGTGCAGAGTCCTAAAAGCTGAGGAGCAAGTCTTAATAGCTTGCTTCCTGTACAATTTCTGAGTGCCTTGCTTCTACAAAGAGTCCATTTGACTGTTGGTTCAGTAAACAGGCTCGAGGGTCCAAAGGAGGCAAGTAGTTTGGATGCTTATTCTGGAGAAGGTTGGGAGGAACAGGCCTCCTTGGGTGTTTGTCCACCCTATCATTTGTTACAGGTTCTACTTATCTTTTCTATTTCTAAGTAGTTAAATTATTTTCTGCAATTGTTGATTTAGTATTCATAAGTTATCATCATACAGAAGTATTTGTTTTGAATCCTGATAAGTCATGATTTTTGTGTAATGATGATTAAGTAAATGAAATGATTGAACAAATAACTTCTTTGTATTTTTCCCCATACTATTTTCTGTATAGTACTCTAGTGGAGAGAAGGAGAATTAAGATAGATGAATGATAGGAAGATTGCCAAATAATTGAATAGACTAACGCTGCTGTATTTCATTAATATTTCTTATCAGTTATATTTTGTAATATAAAATATATGTCTAGACTCAGGATAAATAATAGCATTTCATATTACATGCATTATAATAATTCCTTTTACATGCTGACATAAGTAAACATCTTCTTTCTGTACAAAACCTAAGGTTTACACTTTAGGTCATTTACTTCCTCTCAGAATACACATGCTATGCATTCTCTTGTTTTTCTTTTTCAAAACAATATAGTATTATAACTTTCATTTTATTTCTTTTATCAACCTTCATGAAATTGTAACAGCTGCAAAAATAAACTCAACGGTATTTATAACATTTTATTTCTACTTCTGATAGAAATAGAATAATCTAGGGTTTTATGTTTTCCATGTTATTCTAAACCCTGCAAAGAATTCTATTCATTCCTGTCTTATATTTTATTTTTCAATACCAAAACAAATTACTGGCTTCCACATTCGAAGTCACTAACAAGCCAAATGGAGTAACTAGAACCGGTTAACTCATATCACCTTTATCAAAACTTCTTAAACATAGAATAAGACTATTTGGACAAATATCCATTTATCATCATAATCCTTAACTCCTTTAGTTTGACTTCAAGAATTTCTTAGCATTGAATACTTACGAGTAATTAAAACCCATAACCCTAGATACTTTTTTTCTTATCTTCTGTAGAAAACATTTAACGTTTTGCAAATTACAAAGATTGATTTCAACGATAACAAAGTTTACAGACACCTACAGGTTTCAATTTAAAAACCCTAAGGTCATCATTTAGCAAGCTTACGGCCAAACACTTAAAATCGTAAACATCAATTCATTACATCAAAATTCCAAACCAAATGCATTACTATGGTTCAACTATTATCATTCATAATATTTATTTAAGTTATGGTTCAATACAAACTGAGTCTCATCCCCATTCAAACATTTGTTTAAACATCACTAAAAATAGATATCACACTGAAACATATTAAGTTTTTCCTAACACTGTATCTTCATTAAAACAACAGAGGGTTCATCCCTTATGAAATTACGTTTAAGCAAATGCCACAGTAGAACGCTACTGGGCCAATTAGCAAAATAGGTTGAGGATTCATCCTCTGCTCATGCATCGTATTGCTTTAAAAACATCATAACTACAGCCAAAACCTCTACCAAGAACAAATTCTCAACTCTTGTCAAACATCAAGCATCCACCAAACCGTGCCAGGAGTACCTACGAGGGAAAAGAACCACCGAGGCTTACCAAGTGGTTGAGCAACATTCTTCCATCGAGCTTTGAACCAAATAACCCTTCGATGAAGTAACACCTACCACAAAAACCCTTAAGAGGTTAAACGAGAAATGCAAAGTTAATTATGAACACTATAGATAACCTTACAACTTCATTATTGAAACATTGCCTTGGAAACGAAGCTCCTGGAGTAGAGACACCTTAAGCAGACAAGACGACAGAGCCATCTAGAAAACTCAAAGAAGAGGGATTCAGATTCTGAGAACACCAATTTATTTATGCAAGGAGAATCGAACCCTGGTCCAACTTTACTCTTAAAGACTAACAGAAAAACCCCGGATTCTATCCCTAACACACCATTCAAGGCTGCAATGTGGCTCGACTCTACAAGAGAAACAAAAACATTGAACTATTAAGTTTTCTCTACAGGTCAAGGGATCGAACTTGAGGAAGGAGTCCTCCGAATAACAAATATAAACCCTACATTGCTGCAGACGATCGGCCTCTTCACCGTTCCACCACCAAAGCAAAATGAAGGCCAAAGAACCACTTCAATGCAAATCATAACAAAAGTATAGGGTTTCAATACAAATCCCAATATCTTATGAGATCGATGATGAAGATGTTTCCAACCAGGCACGTCGGAGTTCGGGAAACAACCACATTAAATGCCATATTGATTATCACATACACTACGAAATCCAAATCGGTAGACCTTACGTTGATCATGACACAAGTCAACAATTGTGGTAGAATTATGTGATTTCTTTCACATGCCATGTAGCCACGAAGGAATCCACCGAGACTTCCACTAAACACAACAGGCAGATGAGTTAAATGCTAAGATTGGTTACAATAGCCTGCCAGCACACTAGTACAAGACATTCAATTCCTTGTCAATATCACATTTCAATACAAGGTTTAGGGTTTGCAGCATATTATTTCATTACATATCCAAAGTATCGATCATAGAATACTTAGTTAATATATGTTTGCATATTTCTCAAATGACTCCATGGTCATATAGATCGCATTTTATAGAAGTCACTCGATATTTGGCATATAGTTTATAACTCCATAAAATGCACATTGTAACATTATGTTTATATAACCACCTTTATATACAATACTACTTTAGCATAATCCATCGTATAAATATTAAACAAGGAATGTCTAAGTCCTATAGTTTTATAATTTCATACTAGTAACATCATATTGTATTAAATCATGCTACAAAAGTACGAATCATCATGTACTTATATATTGAGAAATGTATAAGCTATTATAGTTACATTTATGATTTCTAGTTAATCCACGTAATTATTATCAAATGGGTTCATGTTTCTATAGTATGGAGTAGCATATAAAGTTGGAACATTCACATAATAAACACTTAGACATCGTACTCTAAGTATGTAATTGATAACTCATAGTGTACATATCTCTTCTTTTGACGGTTCACTAAGAGTCTAGTTTAGATATTGAAAGTTACAATTCTTGCGACTTTTAAGTATGGTTAAAGTAACAGTTACAGAAATAAGACGGAGATCCATACCATTATTAACTTTCAATCATGGAGTACTTAGAGTTATCATAAAGCATTGACAACTAACTGAAAGCATAATTAGAAACACTTGTAGTACTTGTTTTGTCGTGTCACTCTTACCTGCGATTCAATGAAAGAAACAGGTTCAAATGTTTTGGCTAACATAGCTAAGTAAACCTCAGGGTACCCCGTTGGACCCCTTCATAAACATCCAAAAGAAAACTATCAGTATTGATCAAGAAAACTGTATCGCAAGAGAACAAAATACAACATATAGATTTACAATTTAGCACAAGCAAAACTATTGGCATATTTTGTTTTAAAATTTATGAAGTGTCGTTATCGTTATTTGTTATTAGTTAAATGGTTTAGCAATTATTTTATTTCCGCACAGCTAGTACATGTATTAAATGTTATATTGAAAATTTTTAATTTTTGTGAATTTTTTGGGTGTTACATGTGGTATAAGAGCGCAAGTTCAAACTTTAGGCCTGAATAGGCTCACGCATGCAAAACAGAAAATGAAACCAGAAAGTTTATGTTACTAACTCTTATTTTAATTTTGTTTCTATACAGAACAGTTTGACATTTAATTTGCAAGTATGGAAATACCAGAGGAATCAACAAAGGATAGGTCTCCTCGTAATGAGCATAATAATAATAATAACCATGAAGGAATATATGTTGAATTAAATAACCAATCTTCCAAACTTCTACATACTGTAAAAGATTTAAAATCTGAGATAAGAACTATTAAAGAAGAAAATGAACGGATTCTGAAGGTGCAAGAAGAGTTAAATCATATTTTAAGGGAGAAATATCATAATGAGGAAAGAGGAAGAAAATCAGAAGTAAATTCTGATTCTTGTACAATGTCTCACAAACGTAAGAACAAGAAAGCAAAGAATGGTAAAAGTAATAGTGACTCTTCATTTGAATCTGATCAAAGTAATTGTAATTCTGATCATGATAGCAGTGACAGTGATTGTTGTTCTAAGAAGAGGAAGCAGAAGCATCATGAGCAAATTTCAGGAGAGTTTAAAAAGATTAAACCACCAACCTTTAATGGCGTAAGTGAAAAGGGTGAGATAGCTGAAGCATGGCTGTCTGGAATAAAGATGTACTTTCATAGTTACGATTACTCTTCTTAGTTAAAAGCCAAAATGGCTATTTACAACTTGACCGGAAAGGAAGATATTTGGTGGCAGGATCTTAAAAGAATTAAGAACATAAAAGAAAGAAACATAACCAGGAGTATGTTTAAAAATTTATTTAAGAAAAATTTTCTGTTAGAATAGTACTATGAAGATAAATCCAAGGAATTTTATGATTTAAAACTGGGTACTATGAGTATGAAGGAGTTGTGGAGCAAGTTCCTTAGCTTGCTGAGGTATGTACCTTACATGGTTGAAGAGAAGCCTAAGATACAAAGGTTTCTAAGTTGTCTACCTTTCAACATAAAAGATAAGATCGAGTACGATAACCCTTCCACGTTGGAAGAGGCTATGAGGAAAGCTAATTTCTGTTTTGACCAAAACAGAAAAAGAGAAGAAATATATGGCTGGAGAAGTAATAAGCCTAATCATTTTGAGCATAAAAAGAAAATCTTTAATCATAATTCTGGAAATTTTAAGAAAAGCTTTAATAACAGAAATTTTCCAAGTAATAATTATAAGAGTAATGCACCATAGAATTTTAATGCTGCAAGGAATGTGCCTAATAATAACAACAACAATAATAATAACAACACCAGATATGCTAAACAGAAAGCACCTATTATGATTGCGGTGGACCCCACACTAGAGCTCAATGTCCATGCAACAGAAATATAGTAAACAACATTCACACCATACAAGCAGAGCCTATAGTTGGAGATGTAGCAATAGAGATGCCCAGGATAAATGCAGCGCTGGAAAATTGTCAAGCAGACCATCAAACGTCTATGGTCGAAATCGAAGGTATGATACAAAAAAAATCTCTTTCCATTCTGATAGATCTAGGTGCAAGTTTGAGTTACATTTCACCTGATTTAGTGAAAAGTTGCAAGTTAAAAGTAGAAAAATTTGATAATTCATGGTTGGTTCAGCTTGCAACAAGCACTAAAAGAAAGGTTACAGACTTTGTCAAAAATTGTGATGTATTTATGAGTCAGCTGAAAACACAAGTTAATCTGAGTGTTATGACATTAGGGTCATATGACTTGTTGATTGGCATGGACTGGCTTGAACAACATAGAGTAGTACTTAATTGTTATGAGAAAACTTTTACTTGTTTGAATAATGAAGGCAAAACTGAAATAGTAAAGGGAATTCATAGGAATATTTCTGTAAGACAAATTTATGCTTTACAAGTTAAGAGAGCTGCAAGAAAGGGCTGTAAAATGTTTGTTGTTAATGTTATTAATGATGAATATTCATCTAAAGAAGATAAGTTAAAACTGGAGTATATACCCATCCTTAGGGACTTTTTTGATGTATTGCCTCAAGAAATTTCAAGACTACCTCCGAAAAGGGAACTTGATTTCACCATTGAGTTAGTACCGGGTACGGTACCAAACTCAAAGTCTCCCTACAGAATGAATATTCTGGAGTTAAATGAAGTAAAATCTCAATTGAAGGAATTAATAGATAAAAAATACATAAGACTGAGTGTGTCTCCTTGGGGAGCACCAGTTATTTTTGTTAAAAAGAAGGACGAAACCATGCGACTGTGCATAGATTACCGTCAACTAAATAAAATGACAATTAAGAATCCATATCCCTTGCCCCACATCGATGATCTATTTGATCAAGTACACGGAGCAGAGATATTTACTAAAATTGATTTAAGATCTAGTTATCATCAAGTTAGAATAAAGGATGAAGACATATTCAAAACTACTTTCAGAATGCGTTATGGGCACTACGAGTTCGTAGTTATTCCTTTTGGGTTAACTAACACACCGACAATTTTCATGTGTTTAATGAACAACGTTCTGCATAAGTACTTGGATAATTTTGTAGTTGTGTTCATTGATGATATTTTAATTTACTCAAAAACTAAAGAAGAGCATGACGAACACTTAAGAATAATTCTGCAAGTTTTAAGAGAACATCAACTTTATGCTAAGTTCAGTAAATGTGACTTTTATAAAGATAAAATACAGTACTTAGGTCACATAATATCTAAAGACGGAATTTTTGTCGACCCAAATAAGATAAAAGTGATTAACGAGTATCCTGTTCCTAAAGACGTAATTGACGTACGGTCATTTATGGGGATAACAGGTTACTACAGAAAGTTTATTGAAGGGTTCTCACGAATTGCAAATCCCATCACTTCTTTGCAGAGGAAGGGTAAGAAATTCGTATGGGATAAAAAATGCCAAGAAAGTTTTAATAAGTTAAAAGAATTATTAACAACTACACCCATTTTCAAAATTGCAGATCCTAATAAGGACTTCGTTGTATGCACTGATGCATGTAACGAAGGACTTGGAGCGGTCTTAACTCAAGAAGGTCATGCTATTGCTTTTGAGTCTAGAAAGCTAAAAATCCACGAAAAGAACTACACAACTTACGATCTTGAGTTGGCAGCCGTGATACATGCACTAAAAATGTGGTTCCATCACTTGATTGGAAGAAAGTTTATATTAATGACAGATAATAAGGGCTTAAAATACTTGTTGGATCAAACAAATCTTAACGCAAGGCAAGCTAGGTGGTTATCTTTCCTTAGTGAGTACAATTTTGAGATCCAACACATTAAAGGTAAAGAAAACAAAGTTGCTGATGCCTTGAGCAGAAATGCCAGATTAAGTTTTGTGGCAACAATCAGCATGTTTAAGATAGACCTGGAGAATCAAATTGAAGAAGGAATTAAGCAAGATGAAAATTATCAAAAATTACATGATAAGGTTGCTGCAAATTTATCTAAAAATTTAATAACAGATTACAACATTAATGAAAATGTATTAATGACTTATAAAAACATAATTTATGTACCTAGTTTGTCAAAAGTTAAGCTGTTGATTTTGGATGAAGTTCATAAGACTCCTTATTCAAGACATCTAGGTTATCAGAAAAATGATAACTATGTTAAGGAAGGATTATTTTTGACCCAACATGAAGGATGAAGTGGCTGAATACATAGCCAGATGTTTTGAATGTCAGACCATTAAGGTTGAACATCAACATCCAGTTGGCCTATTACAGCCATTGCCAATTCCAGAATGGAAGTGGGAGATTATAAGTATTGATTTTACACTGATTTTACTACACGTTTACCTAAGAATCAGAAACATAATGATTCAATAATGGTTGTTGTGGATAAACTTAGTAAATATGCTCAATTTATTCCTATTAAGACCTCATTGAAAGATGCTAACATTGCAGATGTGTTTATGAAGCAAATTTTTCGCTTGCACAGAATTCCAAAGGTAATTATTTCTGATCGAGACTCCAAGTTTATTGGAAATTTTTGGACAACATTGTTTAAGGGTTTAGATACTAAATTAAAATTCAGTACTGCTTTCTATCAACAAACTGATGGATAGACTGAAAGGGTTAATCATATTTTAGAAGACATGTTAAGAATGTATGTTAAAGACCAGGCAACTAAGTGGGAGGATTATTTGCATTTAGCTGAATTTGCTTACAATAATCATTATCAAGCATCTGCTAGACTTAGTCCATTTGAGATTTTATATGGGAGAAAATGTTGTACTCCTATTTCTTGGGATAATCTTGTTGACAGATTGATGCTAAGACCAAAATTGTTAAAAGAAATGGAGCTAACCGTGAAACAGGTTGAAGGCAACTTAAAAGTTGCATAAGATCGGAAAAAAAATTATGCAGATCTGAAATGCACTGAAAGAGAATTTCAGGTTGGAGATCATGTTTTTGTAAAGGTAAAACCCAACAAAAGTTCTTTAAAGTTTGGGAGTTGTGCTAAACTATCACCAAGGTACTGTGGACCATTTGAAGTGTTATCAAGAATTGGACCTGTTGCATATCAGTTGGATTTTCCATCTAACTTAAGAATCCATAATGTCTTTCACATTTCTGTTTAAAGAAGTATGTGCATGATGCTACTCATGTGCTGAATTGGAAAGACATATAGGTGGAACCCGAAGGAGATTTTCAGGTGGAACCAGACTATATTCTCGACAGGAAGAAAATTATGCTCTGGAATCGTACCATAGGGCAGGTAAAGATGCAATGGAAACACCTTAGCCCTGATGAAGCTACCTGCGAACAGGAAAGTAACATGCAGGCAGCACATCTAGTTCTATTCCAGGGAGGCTCTGATGAAGAATAAGCAACATCAAGGACGATGTTGAGCTTAAGTGGGGGTGTTTGTAACATACCCCTTTTTGCTGAAAAACATTTTATGTTGGAAACATTATCTTAACTTTTATTGTAAAGTTTTATATTGGACAAGTGTCCAAGGATGACTGTAATTTGCACAATATTTTATTATTAAATAAATTAAATAGAAGACAAACACCTAAGGGGACTGTTGAAAGAGTGTTTACTGACCCACTAGGTGGAATGGAATCTGGGGTAGAAGGCAATGGACAAGTGGCATCTTCATGAGGCAAGTAACTAGCTGTTGGTATGGGACAACTCCCTTGAATTGTGGTCTTAGTGCCCTGAAAGATGGGACTGGAGCTTGAGGCTCATTTATTAAAAACTGACCACTAAAGACCTAGGAAATATTTTTAAGAGCCATCGAATTTTGGACTGAGGTTCATCATTTTTCCTGACGAGGAAATTTACCTTGGGGGTTCTGTTGTTTGCACCCAAGAGATTCGATGAGGGGATATGCTAGTTTTTTATCATGGTGTAAGTATGCCTATTTTAATGCTGAGTGCAAAGTTATACTGCTGAGCGCAGAGTCCTAAAAGCTAAGGAGCAAGTCTTCATAGTTTACTGCCTGTACAATTTTTGAGTGTCTTGCTTCTACACAGAGTCCATATACCTGGTGGTTCAATAAACAGGCTCAGGGGTCCAAAGGAGGCAAGTAGTTTGGCTGCTTCTTCTGGAGAAGGTTGGGAGGAACATGCCTCCTTGGGTGTCTATCCACCCGATCATTTGTTACAGGTTCTACTTGTCTTTCCTGTTTCTAAGTAGTTAAATTATTTTCTGCAATTGTTGATTTAGTATTCATAAGTTATCATCATACATAAGTATTTGTTTTGAATTTTGATATAGTCATGATTTTTGTGTAATGATGATTAAGTAAATGAAATGATTGAACAAATAACTTCTCTGTATTTTTCCCCATATTGTTTTCTGTATAGTACTCTAGTGTAGAGAAGGATAATTAAGATAGATGAATGATAGGCAGATTGCCAAATGATTGAATAGACTAACACTGTTGTATTTCATTAATATTTCTTATCAGTTATATTTTGTAATATAAAATATATGTCTAGACTCAAGATAAATAACAGCATTTCATATTACAGGAATTATAATAATTCCTTTTACATGCTGACAGAAGTAAACATCTTATTTCTGTACAAAACCTAAGGTTTACACTTTAGGTCATTTACTTCCTCTCCGAATACACATGCTATGCATTCTCCTATTTTTCTTTTTCAAAACAGTATAGTATTATACTTTCATTTTATTTCTTTTATCAACCTTCATGAAATTATAACAACTGCAAAAATAAACTTAACAGTATTTACAACATTTTATTTTTACTTCTGATAGAAATAGAATAATTTAGGGTTTTATGTTTTCCATGTAATTCTAAACCTTGCAAAGACTTCTATTCATTCCTGTATTATATTTTATTTTTCAATATCAAAAAAAATTACTGGCTTCCACATTCAAAGTCACTAACAAGTCAAATGGAGTAACCAAAACCGATTAACTTGTATCACCTTTATCAAAACTTCTTAAACATAGAATAAGACTATTTGGACGAATATCCATTTATCATCAGAATAATTAACTCCTTTAGTTTGACTTCAAGAATTCCTTAGCATCGAATCATTACGAGTAGTTAAAACCCATAACCCTAGATACTTATTTTCTTATCTTCTGTAGAAAACATTTAACGTTCTGCAAATTACAAAGACTGGTTTCAATGATAACAAAGTTTGCAAACACCTACAGGTTTCGATTTAAAAACCCTAAGGTCATCATTTAGGCAGCTTACATCCAAACACTTAAAATCGCAAGCATCAATTCATTAGATCAGAATTCCAAACCAAACGCATTACTATGGTTCAACTATTATCATTCGTAATATTTATTTAAGTTATGGTTCAATACAAACTGAGTCTCATCACCATTCAAACATTTGTTTAAACATCACTAAACACAGATATCGCACTGAAACATATTATGTTTTTCCTAACACTATATCGTCATTAAAAGAACAAAGGGCTCATCCCTTTTCAAATAACATTTAAGCAAACTCCACAGCAGAACGTTGTTGGGCTGATTAGCAAAATAGTTTGAGGAGTCATCCTCTGCTCATGCATCGTATTGCTCTAAAAAACTCATAACTATGACCAAAACCTATGCCAGGATTAAATTCCCAACTCTCGTCAAACATCAAGCATCAACCAAACTGTGCCAGGAGTACCTACGAGGGAAAAGAACCACCGAGGCTTACCGGGTGGTTGAGCAGCATTCTTCCACCAAGCTTCAAACCAAATAACCCTTCGACGAAGTAACACCCACCACAAAAACCCTTAAGAGGTTAAACGAGAAATGTAGAGTTAATTATGAACACTATAGATAACCTTAAAACTTCATTATTGAAACATTACCTTGGCAACGAAGCCACTGGAGTAGAGACACCTTAAGCAAACAGGACGACGGAGCCATCTAGCAAATGCAGAGAAGAGGGATTTAGATTTTGAGAACACCAATTTTTTTATGCAAGGAGAATCGAACCTTGGTCCAACTTTACTCTCAAAGACTAACAGAAAACCCTGGATTCTATACCTAACACACCATTCAAGGCTGCAATGCAGCTCGGCTCTACAAGAGAAATGAAAACCTGGAACTATTAAGTTTTCCCTACAGGTCAAGGGATCGAACTTGAGGAAGGAGTCCTCCGAAAAAAAACTATCAAACCCTACATTGCTGGAAATGGTCGGCCTCTCCACCATTCCACCACCAAAGCAAAATGAAGGCCGAAGAACTACTTCGATGCAAATCATAACGAAAGACTAGTGTTTCAATACAAAGCCCAAGATCTTACGAGATCGACGATGGAGATGTTTCCAACTAGGCATGTCGGAGTTCAGGAAACAACCACATTAAATGCCATATTGATTATCACATACACTACGAAATCCAAATCGGTAGACCCTACATTGATCATGACACAACTTAGCAATTGTGGTAGAATTATGTGATTTCTTTCACATGCCCCGTAGCCATGAAGGTATCCACCGAGACTTCCACTAAATGCAGCAGGCAGATGAGTTAAATGGTAAGATCGGTTACGATAGCCTGCCATCACACTAGTACAAGACATTCAATGCCCTATCAATATCACATTTCACTACAAGGTTTAGGGTTTGCAGCATATTATTTCATTACATATCCAAAGTATCGATCATAGAATACTTAGTTAATTTATGTTTGCATATTTCTCAAATGACTCCATGGTCATATAGATCGCATTTTATAGAAGGCACTCGATACTTGGCATATAGTTTAGAACTCCATAAAATGCACATTGTAACATTATGTTTATATAACCACCTTTATATACAATGCTACTTTCGCATAATCCATCGTATAAATATTAAACAAGGAATGTCTAAGTCCTATATTTTTATAATTTCATACTAGTAACATCATATTCTATTAAATCATGCTACAATTGTACGAATCATCATGTACTTATATATTGAGAAATGTATAAGCTATTATAGTTACATTTATGATTTCTAGTTAATCCACGTAATTATTATCAAATGGGTTCATGTTTCTATAGTATGGAGCAGCATATAAAGTTGGAACATTCACATAATAAATACTTCTAGACATCGTACTCTAAGTATGTAATTGATAACTCATCGTGTACATATCTCTTCTTTTGACAGTTCACTAAGAGTCTAGTTTAGATATTGAAAGTTACGATTCTTGCGACTTTTAAGTATGGTTAAAGTAACAGTTACAGAAATAAGACGGAGATCCATACCATTATTAACTTTCAATCACGGAGTACTTAGAGTTATCATAAAGCATTGACAACTAACTGAAAGCATAATTAGAAATACTTGTAGTACTTGTTTTGTTGTGTCACTCTTACCTGCGAATCTGCAAAAGAAACAGGTTCAAATGTTTTAGCTAACATAGCTAAGTAAACCTCAGGGTACCCCATAGGACCCCTTCATAAACATCCAAAAGCAAACTGTCACTATTGGTCAAGAAAACTGTATCGCAAGAGAACAAAATACAGCATATAGATTTACAATTTAGCACAAGCAAAACTATTGGCATATTTTGTTTTAAGATTTATGAAGTGTCATTATCGTTATTTGTTATTAGTTAAATGGTTTAGCTATTATTTTATTTCCGCACACCTAGTACATGTATTAAATGTTATATGAAAATTTTATTTTTTGTGAATTTTTGGGGTGTTACAGTCCTCCTCATAAGATATTGAGGCACATGCATATAATCCCAAGGATTCGAAGCCTCTTTTGTTTCAAATAATTATCTATGATGTAGGGATGACATGCATTACACCAAAGTGAGGAAGGATTTATCCAAATCCCAACAGATTCAATAGCCATGAAGCATACAGAGGATACATTTCCCGATAAATTCAAGGATGAAGTATGCAACCTCTGATTGAGCATAGCCATTGATGGAATCAATGTAACAACCTTAAACTCATAAAAACTAGTAAATAACAAAATAATAACCAACATGCAAGGAGATCTCTGTACCAACACAAAGAATCTTATATCCTGTAAAATCATAAAAATATCAGTATACAACAAGAAGTACCATGCATAGAAGATCTGTATACAAAAGAGTGGATCTAATAAACTTTATGATGGAAAATATTTCTATGGAGATTTAAGTATCCATACCTAGTTATATGACCTAGAAGCTACCATTACCTTGACAACTCCAATGTGTGCAACTGATGGTGGGGGGATGACTCTCCACCCAACTAACCCCCAACCAATGTTTGATGCCCCCAATCCCCCAACAATTAACCCTATTCCAGTGCTATCTTGCTTTCCTCTTTCTTGGCTCCTCCAGAGCTCTCCTTCCAAAATGCCAAAAGACCCAAAAGATCCCCCACTCTTCTTCTTCTCCTCCTTTTATCTCCCCCTTCCCCCCTTTTTCTTAATTTCTTTTAATGTAGTTTGTTTTCCATCTTTTTCTTTCATATTCCCATTATATTATTTACCCCTTTTATTCATTATTTTACATTCCATTATATATATTCCATTATATACATTCCATTATATATATTCCATTTTTATTATTTTACCCATTTTTATTTCTTTATTTTACATGAGGGTTGTTACAATCAACCCATATTCCCAACCAAACACCCTCTATACTATTTTTTCTCTAGTAGTGATAAACAACAATACCCCCCCATGGTTTTCCATGAAGAATGAACATCTTATGTTGGATTTTATAGTCCCTAGTAGAAGACAAGTGAAGAATATGGATGTTTACCTACAACCATTGGTCGATAAATTCAAGGAATTATGGGAAGGGATACAGGTATATGATGTGTCCAGACCCATCCCATCATAGAGGAGTTTTACATTGTATGGAATATGTGCATACACCACACATGATTATCCGGGGTTAGGAGTTTGCTCAGGTAAATATATTGTTGTTTGATTTGTTTATATTCAAAGCAATAATTTCTAGTATATTTAAGTCGGTGCAACTATCTTTATCTTCAACACTAACATGATCTCTTTAATATAGCATCGCAGTTCTTGTAACAAAAGGTTATTATGGATGTAAATGTTGTGGAACTTCTATGAAGGGTAGGTTGTCCAAAGACCTACAAAATTCATTGTATGACTTCTCTAGGGTATTCCTCCTAGAATACCACTCTTATAGAAGAGAAAGATCTAATTTCAATGGTAAACGAGAGAGAACCCAAGGGCCTGAAATAGTGACACTGGCTGAATGGATTAGGGAATATGACATAGAGAAGGAGAAGGAATACACATAGATTTTTGATTCAAATGTGCAACCTATGATTGATGATCCAAAATTCTTCAACACCTATGTTGAGAAAATGCCTAAAGGGATGAAAAGGAAATCAATATTTTATGAGCTCCCATATTGAGAGCATCTTAGGATTTCCCACTTACTAGATCCCATGCATATATTAAAAAATGTTTCATGTTCTTTGTGGCATCACATATCATCCAAAAAAAGTGACAATTTGGTTGTCAGGAAAGATCTTATTTCTTCAAAAACTAAAAAGAAGTAATGGCCAAGATGGAAAAATAGAGGAGAGTTTGGCCCCTCTTTTTCATTTAAAAAAGGCAACGTCTAACGGATTTTGAAGAAAGATGACCTTAATTTGGGAAAGGAAGTTATATTGGGTGTGAAGGAACCTTCTTTTTATGGGTCTACTCTACGACGCTGCTTCACTACAGACAAAAAGTTGTCGAGCTTGAAATCACATGACCATCTAAATCTTCTAAGGGTACATATAATGTCAAAAGAATGTTTTTACTTTTTATTTATATCTTTTACCACACAATTTAAAATGCTCTTAATGTTTTGTGTTTACTTTGTAGTGTCATTATTTGTTGTTCATGCATGGGTGTGTGAACCACGACTTTCCCGATGATATGCAATGTGCCATATCTAAATTATCTTCATTTGTATGATGGATCACATCAAAGGATATTTACTTCGCTAGCATTTCAAGGTTGCATCAAGAGATAGATGAGATTGTTTGTATGTTTGAGAAGGAACTGCCATCGAGTTTAATGGACTTGCAAATTCATCTTCTAATTCACCTAATCGATGAGGTTGAATTAGTCGAGGTGGTCTCATGTCACTGGATGTTCTTCTTGGAGAGGTTCATGAAAAAAATGAAGGGATTTGTTCGACAAAGGGAAAAACCTGAGGGGTCTATAGAAGAGGGGGTACGTAGTATATGATTCATTCTATTATGCTACTGAGTACATCAAGCAAATCAACCACATGCTGGATGGAGTGATTTGGGATGATGAACGTGATGAGGAGAAAAGGGAAGGGGAGATACTAGAAACAAATTGAGAAAGGCGCATGATAAAGAGTAAGTCACATATCTTTTGATCTTCAAATTTCCACATAGTAACTATTCACAAAAAAATTCAAAATCTATATTTGATCCCATACGTATTGAATGTGGTTGTGTTTCCATGAATACAATAACAAATTCAGAAATTGATGCAATGAATAAATTCATTCTTTACAATGCATAGGAAAGAAACCGTGGGTCGCATTATATGAAGAGAAGAGGAGGAAATGGGACATTGAGATAAAAGAATTCAAACGGTTGCACGATATAAGCATTCCTTTTCCAGATAATTTAAAATACAATATGCTAATGATCTATGCCAAGAGCTGGGTTGCAAACCAAGTCAGAGAGAAATATGGTGCATCTGTTTGCTACCCTTTTGAAGAGAAGAATGCACTAAACATTGGGACCAGGTGCAGCAACTCAGTAATAAATTTTTTTTGTACATTTCTAACTTTATAATGCAACTTTGAACTATAACATATATGTTTAATATATTAATGCTTGGGTTATTAGACATATGACACTGGACACTTTTCTTATAGGTGCTTTCGTTCCCATCTATGTGCGAATATGGACATCATTTTCACACCAAGGATGTTGATGATGGACGTCGCATTGTATGAAGAGAACATGATTAAATGGGACATTGACAAGAAAGAGTTTAGGTGGTTGCAAGGTAGAAGCATGCCTTTTCCAAATAATTTCAAATACAATATGCCAATGATCTGTGCCAACAATTGGGTTGCATATCAAGTTAGCGAGAAATATGGTGCATCTGGTCGTTACCCTCCTAAAGAGGAAGACACACTAAACATTGGGATTGGGTGCAACAACTCAATAATACAGTATTTTTGTACATTTCTAACTTTATAATGAAACTTTGAATTATAAAATATATTTTTAATATATTAATGCTTGGGTTATTAAACATATGACGTCATAATTTGTTAACTTTTCTTACAAGTGCATTTGTTACCATCTATGTGGGCTTATGGACATCATTTTCGCACCAAGGATGTTGATGATGGACATCTTACACAAGGCTCTGGAGTGGAAGTCGGGTTCTACCAATCTATTTGTGCTAGCCACTACGATCGAAACCTGATAGGAGGGATGTTTGGTTATGTCGAAAGATACAAGAGATCATTCAAGTGGACTTCTCATCTTTCCAATGTGTTATGTTTAGGTGTAGGTGGCGGGACACATTCAATAGGAATAATGTAAAGGATGATCAGGATAGTGGGTTGATATGCATCAACTCTAAAAGATGTAGGATGAAAGTAAGGAGCCTTATGTTTTCCCAAAACACTACAACCAAGTGTTCTTTTACCCGGATGTGTTGGATAAAGATGGGTGGTTCATATTAACACACAACCCTAGATCTAAATATGTTTTTGAGAACAACATTGCTATCATGCCAACCAAGGAAGATAATGAGGGTGATGGCAATGATGAGTGATATGTAGTAATGTACATGTTTTATTTCATCATTTATAGATTGATACATCATTTTTTTATTTTTATGTTTGATTGTCTAATTATATTGTTTATTTTTCATGTTATGATGGTGGAAATGGAAAGTTGATTATTGGACACAGTGTTTAAACAATTTGAGTTGGTTAACAAGCAATATCATGTGAAATATGTTTCATTTATATCAAGTCATTTGTGATTTTATGGAATGATTGTATGTCATTCTCCATAGTTAGAGATGATATTTGTAGCTTTCCATTTAGTTCATAATTGCAGTGTGGGTTTTATCATTTAATTTATTGTATTGTTACAATTGGATTAGAATCAACGAATTAGAGTACGATTTATCATTGATGTTAATCATATTTATTGTTTGTTGTAATTTCATATACTCTCACTTCAATAACGGGGTTAATTTAATGATTATATTATACTTAGACACTTATATTTTATATTTTAGATACTTAGACATGTATATATTGTTAAGGAAGAAAAAAGTTATGGAAAGATTAATAAAATATTTATATCCTTTAAAATTTATATGATATAACAAATTAAAAAAATAAACAATATATTTTTTAAATTCTATATTTGGAATATGCATATTCATATCTATATTTATTTCAAGTTTCATTGTTGATGGGTTAGTCAATGTGAACTAATGCTATATAAAATGTGTTCCTTCAATGTGGACTAATGTTATATTATATAATGAAGATCATGATTAATAACAATAAGTTTGGAGAATGCAAATTTTGGGTTTACAATTGAGAGAAAATGTTGTTCTTTTAATTAAGTATTTTTCTTTCTTCCTATTAGCGCTTTGATATGTGTAATTGTAAAGTGAACTATTGTCAAAAAAATAAAAATATTGAATGATACATTGATAGGACATATTGATGTTGATATTTACATTTTTTTGTGATGTTCATATTTATATTTTATAATAATATTACATGGTAATACTTTAATTTTTGTTATGATGTTTGGTTAGACTTATAAAAAATGATTAATTTATATTTATCACTTCAATAATTAAATTATACAAGACATTATACGATGAAGATTTAATTTCCTTATTAAAAATCATTATATATTATTTCGTAATGCTCAACATAAAGTTGCAACAAAATAAATATAGTATTCTATAAGTATAATAATATGACAAATTTTACTATATTATTAATAAAATTACAATAAATTATAATATCCATAGAAATTATATAAGAACAATAGGAACACCAAATAAAAAAATATTATTATATAAACATAATACTATGAGTATAAAACTATAAAAAAATAATAAACATGATACAAATTATATTACAACAATCATAAATCATAGAGTTCCCACAACTTCATCCATTATCAATACAAAATTCATAAAATTATTTAATTCAATGATATTTTTAATTCAATTATATTGTGTAAAAATATTTTTTTTTAAATTTTTTTGTAACTAGGGGAATCGACAACTGGAGACTAGTCTGGTACTCGCATGACACGGTGTCCAGGGATCCAATCCCACTACCACTATACCCCTAGTTGCCCCACAACTGCTCGCAAGCATGGGACACGGGTAAGCCCAGGTGTGATTTGAACTCATGACCTTTGTTTACAACATGTGACTTCATATAAAGTGAATCACCGACAAACCACACCCGCGCGGGCAATTTTTTTTATTTTTTATTTTAACCTATACTCCAATCCATAGGTTAATTAATGAAACATTAATTCTCAACATTTTCAATGACCATTACTCCAATCAATATTTTCACATTTATGATGACCTAACAACCAACCATACTTTCAAATTCATTTTCTAACCAATATATAAACATATATATGAAACCATACTTCAAATTGTCTATAAAATTTAGGTTGAAATTATTTAATATGAAAAATTGTCGAAACGATGCTAAAATTTTGACCAATATTAAAAACATGATAACTCTTTTTACAAAGGTCTAATGTTTTGAAAATTTGTTAAGTCACACAACAACTTGTCTTATATCATGATTTACAATGCAAATTGTCATGTTTTTGTCGACTAAATTAATAGTTACTGATTTAAAGACCCACGATATTTTGAATCGTACAAAGTTATTTTACATAAACATATGATCATCATAATTTTCAACACCTAGCAATCATAAACATAAACATCATGATCATACCATCATAAACTTAACCATAATCATAAACATAAACATACCATCATCACCATTTTCATGACATAAAAATAAACATACCATCGCCACCATTTTCACGACATAAAAATAAACATACCATCATTATCATTGTCACCATCTAACAATCACTATTTTAAAGATGTGATCAATCAATCACATGACATTAATAAATATCCTGATTTATAATTTTAAATATATATCATCATACCACCTAAAAAAATTAAACATAAACATCATCATACCATAGTAAACATAAACATAAACATCATCATACCATCATCATGATCATTTTCACCATCAAACAGAAAACATAAAAACCATCGATATAGAGTCACAAAGATATAAACATAAACATGGGCATAACATCTTAAACATTACATTGTCATCATTTAACATAACACAAGCCACATTATTTTATAGCATGCATAACCATTACACACATCTAACAAACATCATCTAACCTGAGGTAACATACACACCATCAAGTACATATAAATAAACATCAGCAAAACCATCGACATCAACATAAACAATAAAAATGCAGTATATTAGATATGAACATATATAACATCAAACCGATTATACACACCAAATAAATATCTCTAGTCCAATAAATTCTATGACGTATTTGATCCACCTCCACGAGAAGCATCATCCGTATCTCTCCCACAAGATCTAGAGGCATCGTCACCTCCACCAATAGAGCCAGAGTTAGTATCAACACCTCTACTAGCAGAGCTAGTGTCATCGAAACCTACACTAATAGAGCCAAAGGAATCAGTACCTCTACCAAGAAAAAACCCAGTCGAAGAGCAGCATAGATAGGTCCATCAAGCTGAATCGTACCCCCTCTGAGCATCATATATACAATAGAGGTGAATGGAGCAGAAAATGGTGGATGGTATGGAGAATTAGTAGGATCGATAGGTCGTTCAAGAAGGAGTAGAGGAGACAATGAAGTAGGATCGACAGGTCGGTCGAGTAGAAGAAAAGGAGATAATTAAGGAGCTTATGGAGGAGGAGGTGGAGGAGGAGGTGGATGAGATGTTGATGAAGCTAATGGAGGATGAGGTGGATGAGATGTTGATGAAGCTAATGGAGGATGAGGTGGAGTAGTATATGTCGAAGATGATGGACGGGGGATTGATATGGAGGAGGAGGGGGTGGATGAGATGTCGACGATGTTGATGGAGGAGGAGGTGGAGTAGTAGATGTCGAAGATGATGGAAGAGGGGTTGGAGGTGGGGGAGGTGGAGTAGGAGGTTGATGGTCATCCCTCCTAGAAGCTAATTGAATGCATGCACCAAAAATATGCTGCATCAATAAACTCATCTCACAGGGAAGAATCCTCCATTATCCGCAAGGTGAGGCTGTTGAATAATGTAATACATCTATACAAGATGAACCCCCTCATTTGCCAATAATGTGGCCAACCTGTCTGCCACATCTTGGTGATACCTATCGTAGGGCATGTGTGGATGGTGGATAGGATGTCTACCTTCCAACTGTGTCCCAGCTTAATCACGATCCTTATTATCCCAATCTTCCCGAGTGGGAGGAGGTAGACCGACCTCACCATCGAATGTGCCAATATATCCAAAAAATATAGTACACATGAATAATAATTAGACAATTTCATTAAACAATTTAATATTTAGAATATATTTCATTCACATTAAGTATAAAGAGAATAAAATGATACTAGAATAATTTAAACATAATGGTAATATTACCTCTCTCATCTGGTGGCTCCTCCAGTGTGAATAAGATCTCGGAGCACCCTCTCCACTCCAAGCCCACATATGGATATGGAACATGGTATTTTTTAAGGATTCTAATATTATACTTATGTATAGTGTCATAGGCGATTATTTTGGATTGAAAAAATGTATTTAGATAGGTAAGTGAATAGTAAATATGAAACATACAATTTACTACTGAAACATGTAAATTTTGGTGAATATTATGATGAGAAAACATATTTTATGTAAATATTGGCGATATTAGAGGATAAAAATGACCAACTAATGAAATTATTTTTTGAAAAAAATCCCCAAAAATAGCCAATTGGCAAAATTTTGCCCCTAAAATTACCCTAATATGGAATATATCTAGTGCGTGGTCCTTCTCACTGCCTATCATCTCAACCACATCTAACGTGATCCTATTCAGGAAGACAAGTTTCCCCCTTTGGGGCATCATTCCCCCCCACATGTGCATACGCACCTCTGACATTGGCTTATAAGGGAGATGTTGAAAGGAGGGCTTGGTGGCTGAAAACCTCTCAAAAAATAGAGAAAAACGATCTGAATAGAAGGGAAGTTGGATATTCCATTAATAACTACATGAAATCTATCCAAAGCATAACAAAATTGTTGCAAAAAATGGTAGACCACCTAATGCATCTAGGTCTTTGCACGGAAGAGTCAACATAATACAATAGAGGGAAACTAATGTGCTTCCCATCACTAGTGGAGTGCACTAGCGTCGTAAGAAAAAGAGAGAGGAACCTAACCTCCTCTCAACCAAAAGTAGAGATCATAAGCTACCCACTATTCACCTGAAAATAAGATGGATGGACGAACTCATCACTGATATATCTTAGGGAGTAAGCTAGATGACTCTCTACTATAGCAACAACTAGGACATCAAGGAACTGGGAAAAATCCTCCCCTCTTTTGGATATTATAGTGATGAAATATATTCCTCCTCACTGGGCTAGAACCACTAACCGCGACCATCATGAAATTCCTATCTATGATGATCCCAATTTCAGATGAGATGAAACAACAATGAAGAGTTTCCCTTGAGGAATGTAGCCTCCTGATAGAACTTAAGGAAGCCGAAAACCCTCAATATCTCTCTACTATGACCAGTAATGGGGTGATCATACAAATCCCTCTCCCTATCCTCCCTTTCTCTAACCATATTGAACTGATCTAGCTATGCACAATCCTGCTAAGCAACTTGTCGTCGCTCACATCCCTGTTTCACATATAACATGAATAACTGTCATAAGTAGATATATAAAAACATGTAATAATTCATTAAATTAAAATCCTGTTTAATAACATCAACAATACATTTTTCTCTCAAAATAATATTTATTTAGAAGCGATGCACCTTAATAACATAGGTGCACCACCTCCAGTGCATTTATACACAAATTGCACCACCAATAATGCATTTATATATCAACAACACCATTTTATGGTGTGCTAAAATATGTAATGCACACAACTATTATGATTCTATATATTTAAAATCTATTTCAACGGTGTGCCAATGACTATACACATCGAGATATTTTCTAAAATTTGGTTGATGGTGCACCTAGATCAAGTGAGTGCACTGGGCAACGGTGCACTCACATGCACTCGGAGCACTGTTAAATTATATTTGCATACCCTCTATTAACATTTCTCCTTGGGAAGGTTAGTACATCAGACATGGTGCGCTTAATTGATCTAAATGCAACACTATATTTATTAAACTAATGTTTGTATGGAAATCAATTCACGGTACTCCTTGGGCATGTCAGAGCACCATGCACTAGTGCACTAATGTGCCAATAAAGCACCATTAAATTATGACTTTTTGGGGTTCAAAACTGGTGCACCTACTACATGTTAGGGAACTGAAAATCGATGCACTGACATGCACTAATAGCACCGTATAATTTAATGTTTTCATCTACAACTTTTTGTTAACCGGCGGGTTCAATGCACATAAGTGCACCGTATGGCCGATGCTTTTTAGTGTCAAATGCACCAATAAGTAGTTCAATGTTTTAAAATATATTTGCATGATGCAATAGTGTGTTCAATATTTCTAGCTCGCAGTGTGAATGGTTTTCCCTATAAACTTTTACAACATGCACCGTCAGGCGGTGCGAGCGAAAAGGTTCAAACGCTTCGCGTAAATTTTTTATTTTTTATTTTTAAATAGGAAAACATGAAGGTCAATTTTCAAAAACCGCTAAAAATTTAAATTATGAAGTAAGAATCATTTACCTATTGAACAACTTGTGAAGGAGGTATATTGGCGATGTATGGAAAATTTGAAGTTTTTCCCACCGTTTGAAAAAAATCAAACTAGAGTCAGCAGCCAATAGGAGTGAGGAATTTTTCCACATGCACCACAGATGTGAGGGCATCCAAGTGGGTGAGTTGCGAAATCCATGCAGGTGTGCTCAATTTCATTGAAGAGGGGAAAAATGAGTTTGACGGCGCAATAATTGTTGTTTAATAAACCCTGTTTTGGTGTGCCCGATAGTCACATGCATTATTGCGAGCACGTTTTAAAATAAAATAATAATTTTTTTTATTTTTATTTTTTTCATAAAATAATCGCCGTCGTGTTTATGTGTTGTTCACGGACCAGGTTGTTTTGTATCATCTAACACACCAGTATGAGGTTTTAAAAAATTGCGTAGGAATAAAAATATATATATTTATTTTTAATAAAAAAAATCAAGCGGGGCGTTAGAGTCTCTATCACACACATGGGCGTTTATATACTAACGCACTGTTATGAGGCTTTTAGTAAAATTTTGTGAGATTTTATGAATAAAATAGTAGCAATAGTTTTAATAAAATCTATATCAATGTGTTCCTTATGATTAGATGCACCGGGTGGTTCAATGTTAGTGAACGCACCGAGATGAGGTCTTTACCTATAAAATTTAACGTGTTTTTTTAATTTGTTTAAATGCTTTTAATAAAATATTATATAGTGTGTTTGTTTCTACTAAATGCATCGGAGCATTTAGTATTCGGTAACATACCATGTATAGGATTCTAAATAGAATATCAGGAATATTTTAATAAAATAATAAATTTTTATTTTTTTACTAAAATATAGTATGGGGCATTTATGTTTAATGGAATGCATCGGGTCGGTTATGTTTACGTAACCCATCGATTTAGATTTTTTAGTTTTGTTGTGCTTGATGGATGTGGTGCAACATAGTATATAGTGGCACGGTGCTTCTGTATATTTAATTCACCGGTACATTCTCATTAAAATAAGCGCACCAAAAAAAAACCTTCACTAAAACCTCCAGTCGCTCACCTTCGTTAGTGACCTCCACTATAAATGGATATTTGGACTCTTTTGAGCGGAGCATCCGCTATAACCCCCACCAAAGGGACTTTTCCTTGTAGTGATACTACCAACATAGATTGTGGTTCAAGGCTTGCGAGTCTCTTGGGAGAAACCGATGGAAATTTGGTTGGGAGGAGAGGGGAACTTAAGAGCTTAGTTGGAGAGAAAAATTGCAGCACAGTCCAAGGAGCGCAATGAAAGCAAGGAACGATCTACAACTCTCTCCACATAGGTCTTCTTGAGCCTTATATTTTTTTTCTATTACAAATTTAAAAAGAAAGATAGTTCTAATTTAGATGATTTAACTTTTTTTATTGGTTGTTTTCTCTGCTACACTCTTTCCATTTTCTTTCCCATGCTGATTATTTCTCATAAACCAAGGATCCTTATTAGTACCATCATAATTCAAAGTTTGAGACCGAATAATTCTCTCCCATATTTTTTTATCCATTTCGTGATGGGATCTCAACTTTTTTTCATTTTACATCAGCATTTGTTAAAATACCCCATTGCACATATGTGCCTACTTTTTTGTTTCTTATTACTTATTTTGCTATTTTCCACTGTAGTGACTTTTTCTTTCTTTTTATTTATAGACCTTCTCCAATGTTTGATTGAATTGTTATCCATTGAGGAAACTTCCTTATGAGTATACATTTAACTAGCCCAATAGCTTTTTTGTAGCTTCATTTTGCATAGGTTTGGCTTGTACCCTTCAATGTAGGTGCATGTCACTCAAATAGTCATTTCCTCCATTATACGATAGCATTATTTATTAATTTTCAATATTTCATAAACATAAAAAAGACAAAATATTCATGGTGCTGCACATCTAGGATTTGAAAAATCAGTCGGTTCAACAAAATATTGAATCACTAGTCATAGTCCTAGACAAACTCACCAACTCTTTGCTTAATTTATTTAATCTTGGTAAACATTGCTACTCAGACTTCGACTTTTGGAACTCCTTCAGAAGATCATCTTTGATTGTATCCAATGATCGGGTCTAACCTATGGTGACAATAGTCTTGTAATTCACATACCAAGTCATAGCTCTACCTCTGAATGTGGTCTCCAGCTGTGTGATCCTGGAAGCATCATCTATGATATTTTATCATAGCCCATGTCGGCTCATAGGTAAACCAATGTTAATGTGCATAGTTTTTCCCTTTCCCATGAAAGGAAAGAAATATTAGGGTAGAATTTGACATCGTCGTCATTCTTGTAGGTACAGACGATTTTCTTCTTGTGTTTGGAACTGGTGTGTTGGGGACAACACTCCTATTTCGTGAACTCAGTAGATATAGGTTATTTTGATGGGTAGGATTAGCTTCTATTTGTCAAACTTCTTATTTAGGACTTGCATCCTATGCAAAATAAAGTAATAAGTGGTCTTCTTGATTAGATAAAGAGCATTGGGAGGTTGGGACGTAGTGTGGGTTACCTTTTGTTGTGCGTATTTTGAAAATGCTGGGTCTAGGGGAGCTGAAATTAAACTAGGTAGTATATCTTATGATAATTCAAGAACCTCCATTATCCCATACTTCATTTTCTTGCACAATGTCTTAATTATTTCTTTCTCTCGGCCCTAGGGGTGTGATATCATTGTTCTCGTCGGAGCTCTCACTCTCTTCCATTCCATGCCACTTGGGAGGTGTCTCATTTTTTAGCACTCTTCTTTCCTAGAATATATGCATTCTTCTAGAACATAGGAACCTTATGCACATTCTCGTCGTGCAATCCCATCTATCGCATTCTTCTTTCCTCTCCAATCTACCTTATCTTTCTCCGTCAGCTACTTTTCTTACTTCTTTCTTCTAACTGCCTCTTTTATCCTAGCCATTCTTAAATGTCTTTTCTCCCTCTAGATTCTATGCTCTTTTGAATCCATCTCTGTGCCTAACTATTATTCCACTTCTTCATACCCTACACCCGCAACAAAGGGCTTACGCTGCCATGCTATCAGAGTTCATTGCCATTAGCCCCTTCTCAAAAAACAACATCCTTATCCATAGTGGGATCTAATTCAAGAATATCTTTCTCGGTCCCTCTTCGAATGTTTCTTTTATGTGGTTGTAGGATTTACTACAACTTATAGCAAACTCTATAATATATCCTCTTTCGCACAGAATAACCAGAAACCCATGACCGTAGAATACATATTGTCTAGATTTTTCACCTCTTGTAATATTTCTTTAGTCAATACTACTAGACAAGGTGTGATCTAGGTGATTTTCATCTTAGAGTGCCTCTTTCTCCATTCTAAAAGAAAATTAGGGAACTGACAAAAGACAATTTCATGCAAATTAGAGTAAATATACCTTTCTTTCTAGTCTTGGGGTGAGATCTGCAATCCTCTAGTCTATCTTTGCGCAAACTTGTCCTCCTTGCTTTCCAACCATTATTCAATCTCATATTTGGTAGGCTTCCATCTCATCACTTCATTCACCCTACACAATCCCTGTCGGGTCCCAACAATGAAACCATTGTTGGCTATAATCTATCAGATCGAGGGTTAGACTTATACGACCAACAAAAATCCCACAAGCATTGAAATTTTTAATACTCTATAGACAGACTAAGGTCTCACCCGAGACACACACCGGAAGTACGATAGAGAACTAAATTAGGCTTGCGCAGGGAGGAATGTGTGCTTTCGTATTAACATATTACTAGTTCTATACTTAGTATGCATTAAGATAATCATCTTACTGACATTAAACCATGATCTAACTTACTAAGAAAACATCATAAATCCATACATAAACACAATACACAATAACACATATGAGACAACAACTTCATTCATTATATTACTAGCAAAGCTTGATACAAATGTGTAGGACTACGAAACTCATCTCAATAGCTTAATATTCTTCATACATCAAAACCTACTGCAGAGCGGGAATAACAACAACAACAAGCCACAGACACCACCCAACACTTTACAAAACATGCCTTATATAGGTTAAGGTTCCCAAAACTACAAAATTGTTATAGTGCACATTCTCTAACTGATTTGACACGCAGTTCTAATTGAATTCTATTGGAGAACAACTGATTTTGACTGCCTGGATTAGCCTATAGTGGCTGGTACAAAACTTGGGTACCAAAAAGGTTGAAGATAACCCCCCTCACTTTCCACCCCTAGTTTTAGTTTAATTATTACTATTGAAATAATAACAATTTAATCTTATTTATTCAATTATAATATAGGCATGACATATATTTTTGTAAGATCCTTGGTGATTTTTTCAATGTGCCTCAATCGACAATTTGATATATCTCAGACTTGCAAATCATTATTCATTTCTATGCAATATTTGTTTATTTGTGATGTGAAAGCCAATTCACCTTGTTGATGATTTTTTCAGTGTACTTCAATCGACAATTTGATATATCTCGAACTTGCAAATCATTATTCATTTCTATGTAATTTTTTTTTATTTGTGATGTTTCACAGATTGAGGTGCTTTTCGAATAATGTGAAATCCAATACACCATTGTCATGATAAATAATATTTATTAGCTCTGATTTCAAAATTTGGTCATTTTTAAATTTGTTGTTTAATTGTTTAAGGATAACGAGGTCTTAATTGTCAAATCAAGCCCAATTTCACACTTGGGTCACAACTATTATATAGTTTAATTTTTATTTGTAAAATTATTAATTTAGTAATCATTTTATGTTGAACATTCCAAATCCTTTCAAACAAATTCCAAAATAAAATAAAATTATAAGTCAAAAGTTTGGAGGGTGGAGACAAGCAAGCCCAATTTCACAATAAGGGCACAATTTACATACATGACATAATGCTCCATATAATAATTAATAATTAGTTGTATGGAAATAAATAAGTAAATATATAATAACATAATTGTACATAAAAATAAGAAAATAAATAAATAAGAAATATAATAATAATAATAATAAATAAGTAAATAAATAAATTAAGAAAGAATTTTAAAATTGGACAAAAGTAATTTAAAGAAAAGATAAAGTAAGAAATGATAACTAAAGATGCATGATACGCATTGAAAATTTTACAAGAAAAGAACTTCATAATAATATATGTATAATGCAAGATGGAAGATCGTAAATGCATGTTTTCTTGGACCAAATTTTGATCTTGAGAAGTTTTTGAATCTTGGTCTTTAGAAGGAAAATAAATAAAATTTGGCATTTGTTTTCTATTCGAGGGATACAAGGCTCTCAATTGCATTTACTAAGGGGTTGACTCTAGTTAGAGATTTATCCCTAAGTTGTTCCTCATTGGTTATAGTCAAGTGGGAGTGAGCTACCAAATCTCACGATTATATATTTAGTTTGATTGTAAGTTAGTTCACGATTTGTACAGATTTCACATAACACTTCGCTTAAATTTGATTTATGCAATCAGTAGTTGGAGCATGTTATTTTTGGTGGATTTTTCTTAAATACCCAGGTTTATAAGTTCACATTGTTTGAAATTTTATATTCATTTTGGATTATACATGTTGATGAGTTGGGATTAGCTTCAAAGTGGCAGGAAACTTGAGGCTTCACACATGGTTTTAGAGATTATATTTAGAATTGAGTCCATAGACTATAATGACCCATGCTACACTAACAACCATAGTTACATAATTTAATAAATGATGATAGTTAATCAAATGATTACTACATACCTTACTGGGAGTTTCCTATAACTATTAATTTAGCTTCCTTATTATTATTAATGGAGAGAGAAATCAATGTAAAATATTGGTTGATGAAATTGATGAACGACAACATAAAAAAATTACATTACAAAGAGTGATACTTTGTGTTCTCACTATACAAATAGCTAATGATAATAAAAACAACCTCTTTATTTAATCATGTATCCTTTTTATTTATATCCTCGCCTCAAGTATGAGGTCCAAAATGATTAATTTGTATTAATGATGTAAATATTATAGGGGCATATAGTTGAAGTTGGGATGTAAAAGTCATAAAACCATATTTTTATTAAGTGTAGAAGGAAACATAATGTACATGTAATTTATGGAGTCAATAAATTAAAGTTGACATAGTTAACAAGAAACCTTATAAAAAACTAGTAGTGGGAGTGTTAAGATTGGGAAGAAGAGGTCCTAAAATTGGCCTTATTGCATTTAATAGTTAATATGAATAGAATCCTTCTTTTACAGCTCTCTCTTGTATTTCCATAGTCTATATATATTTTTCAAGTTTTCATTAATTTTTCTTTCTATGACTTTCATAGTATATTACCATATTTTCTCTCCTCTTCTCTTAGAATTTAAGCTTTCCAAATCTCAACTCTCAAGATCAAGATCAATGCTATCATATCAAGTTACCATTCCATGGGAGCTATGGTTTGATCATTGTTCAGGTTCACAGATTTGCAGCAATATCCAACCTCCTTTTGGCACTTTTAGAGTCCATTTTTTGGGCCATACGTATTAAAAATCACAATTGGTCTACATACACTATATGAATTTTTTACCATTAGATCTCCATTATCTATTATAGGAGCATCATATATGGATTTCTCTACATCATTGGTATACAACATATTCATGAATTTCACAAGGTTTTTATGTTGCAAATGAAGGCTCCATGATATCTAGAATAGCCTCTGTTTCTCTACAAACGCTTGGCATCCTTTGTGGCCCTCTACATTCAAAAGTCTCACATGGAGCATATTTCATCTTCATATAGTTATGGAACAACCTAAAAATCCACATGCATGCATATTAATTCTTGGGAGACCCCATTCCATCCCTTTCTCAACCTACTCACAGTTATATGGCTGCTAGGAAGCACAATGATGAATGTATTGAATGTTGAACCCCCTCTGCAGACTTTAGATAGATTCTTCAAACTCTACAGGGTGTTTTAGAGTGCTCAGCCTAATATTTTCAGTATATAAAAATACTTACTTGAAATTACATAAGATGGTCTTCCCAGTTTATTCATCCCTCGGGAGATAAATAATCAAATAAAAGTCAAGTGAATGCTTCAATTTGACAAGAAGCTAGTAATCAAGAGCCCAACGAAGAGCACTTAAGAATTATAAGTGTTGAAAAGGACACATTCTTATTGTTGATTGACCGTGCCTCCTTAAGAGCACAAAGGACACATGCTTATTGTTGATTGAGCGTGCATTGTCCTCAAAACCACAAAGGACACATGCTTATTGTTGATTGACCATGCCTCCTTAAGAGCAGTTTTCTCTCACTACTCACCATCAACGGGTTTCCACTCTGGGAAACCATAAATGGTATCCACCTGTGACGATACCTGAAGAACTTTACAACTCATCAAATTTACAGCTCATCATTTCTCCATCTTCCATCTGTCCAGTGGATCCCAATTCTTTTTCTTCGTATCTTCAGTCGCGAAATATGACATGGAAAGTTGTACTCCCAAAAGAATAAAGGGATATTTTCCCTATTTTTAAAAACCATTTCTGTGTCAAACTCTAACATGCTCCCGACAACCCAGTGTACCAATTCCACTGTCTGCACGAAGCCAACCAATCCACGTCAGCATCTGAATCATTCCAACTTGGTCATCATACAACATCCAGGTATTTGCTAGTCACTATTATCCAATATTTATGCTTATAACTATTGATGTATATGTAACTTCGGAATGTATTTCACATATATGTATATTGTATTCCTATAGAGATGTTATTATTCATCTATACAAAAGTGTCGTCATTTATATTGTAAGTGTCGTAACTTATACTTGATGGGTTATTAGACCACCTTGTTGGGGTCGGCCCTGTATAAGTCATGTGGGTCAAAGGGTTCTTATACCACCCTATTGGGGGTCGGCCATGTGGGTCAAAGGGTTATTATACCACCCTATTGGGGGTCGGCCCATTCAGCTTTATGTTATGTGGTTAAGTTAAGGCCGACCTAGTAAAGGTTATTAGGCAAGTCATGTCAAGTATAAATAGAGTGCGGGAGGCACTCTATTTCATCATTCTATTCTCACACGCACTCTTTGGAGAGTGGCGCACTTGTGGAGGAGGAGAAGCTGCTGCTAGGAGATGTCTATCTCTTATGCTTAGGTTGTATCATTGCTCTATCTATCTCTGAGGAAGCTATTGGGGTTTTTCACCTTTATGGTTTTCCCCAAGTAAACTTTGTGTCTCTTGTGTGCTTGCATTATTTTGTCCATGATTGATATGCTGTACATGTTGTTCTCTCAGTTAAGTTCCTAGATCAGATTGAAGTAAATTCTGAAAAACTAACATGGAATCAGAGCTAGCCTGAAAGAAGGCATGATATGGCATGTATGACACTTGTTGCAATTGCGAAGCTAGGGCTTGATATAGAAAAAATCAGTCATCGTAGCACTTTCGCTATAAATAAATTTTGGAGAGGTTTTAGGGTCTGAAAATCATACAAGACGAAGATAAGATCCCCATGTACCTTGTATCCAAAGGAAAACCTCTAATTCATTGTACTTTGTGATTTATGATCTGTAAAATATAGGGTTTTTGCCTCTTCCAGATATCAGTCATAAATAGGTGACCTTGGAAAAAAGGTCATAACTTGGGCTAGGAAGCTCCAAATGAAATGTCGTAAAAAGTGACAGGTAATGAATAGACTATAATTTCTTAGGTAACTTTTTCAGAGGCCGAAACTGAACCAGTGACACGTGGAACGCCGTACAAGTTTGATCTCCTGTTTTATCTCATAAACAGGTCACGTTGCGACACTTGGCATTAATCTCTCTCAGAGAAACTGTTTGAGATCAGACTTGTGGGTTTGGAAAGATGAGAGGTCTGAATATCACAAGAAAATTTTTCAGACCCTGTGGATTGAAACGTTTGGAGTTACACCAGAAACAATCAGGTACATATTTATGTCAAAACAGAATTATTTTTTAGCACCTTCATTCACAGCTTCCAGAATTTAGGGTTTCGGAGAAACTTGGAATTTTTGTAATCAGAGACTATGGATAAATGCTACTCATCAAAATCGAAATTTAGAGACCAAGATCATAATTTTTGGTTGGGCAGAAGGCTGGGCTTGATTAGACCCTAGTTCGGGACTTTGATCGGAAAAGTGAAAAATTAGGGCTTCTGCAAAAATGGGAATTTTTGAAATCTATGACCATTGCTGGAAGCTCCTCAGAAAAATAGAAGCTTAGAGCCTTGGATTGAACTTTTTGGTTGGGCAGAAGGGTGGTCTTTATCAAACCCTAGTACGGGGTCATGTCCAGTGAATCCAGAAGTTTCAAAGGGAATTTTGAGAGGTGAAACTTTGCAGTTTTCAAATTATGAGTATACCAGCTTGACCAGCTCAGAAAGGCGCATCTTTCTATCCTTTTAGAAGTTTGAAATTCAAAGTTTGAATTTTTAGGGTTTCTCTAACAAACCCTAATCTAGCTCCAGATCCAGTTCCTGCAAATCAAGTGGATTGGGTTAATTCTAGAAGAGAATGGATTGGTCACCTGTATAAGGGAAGAAGTTCCTGTTTCAGAGGGAGATGAGGCTAAGGCCTTACATAAGAAGATTACAAGCAATCTTGACAGGTATGACTCATCCAGGTATGCTTCAAGATTTGTTCATGATTAAGTTTATGGTATGTTTGTCTTCATGTTATTACGGTTAGTACAATCTTGATTAAATTTAGACTTGTCGTATCACCTTAATAAAATTATGAATGCTTTATAGAAGATAGTCATTGATTAGGGTGTTGACACTTATGATTGTACTAATGCATTATGGTGTTGTATGAGTTTTATGTTGTTCGCTAACATGAAAGGTACACCAAGAAAGACAAATCATGTTCTAGTTCAAGAACATATGATCATGATGACATGAGGACAAAGATTCATCCATTGTCATGAATCACTTAGAAGATCTATTTGCGAGGTATGTATAACTTGGTTCTATAATGGTTAACCTATGAGATATGTAGGTTACTAGCACAAGTCATTGAAGAGAACAAGAAGATATCATGTGGGTATGTTAGACATAACTAGCTAACATACCAATCTAGGTATGTTTTTCCTATATCAAGTTAGAATCCTACCTTGTGTTAGGATCCCTTATATAAGTATACTTGGTATGATTGGTTATGTTTATTCATAAAGTTAGAAATGTAAGTAATCAAGGGTTTATGCATTTTATGTCTTTTATCTTGATTGATGATTTAACTAACTAGAATAGTCCTATGAGAATATGCATGAGTAAAAGAAGACTTCCCTGAAACCTTGAATACTAATGTTTATTATATGTGTTTGAAATGATCATGACTATACATGTTTAAGATTATTGTATTTTGATAGTATTAAGATTATACTAATGAATGTGTGATTATGTATGAGACCTTGAGGATAACACAATGATTATACTAATAAGCATGCATAGTGATGGATATAAGTTCAAGGAAAGGTAATCCAGGAAGCAAAGATCAAGAGGGAGCACACTCCAGTTGTTCCTGCAAGGAAGCAAAGATCAAGAGGGAGCACACTCCAATTGTTCCTGCAAGGAAGCAAAGATCAAGAGGGAGCACACTCCAGTTGTTCCTACAAGGAAGCAAAGATCAAGAGGGAGCACACTCTAGTTGTTTCTTGCAAGGAAGCAAAGATCAAGAAGGAGCACACTTCAGTAGTTTCTGCAAGGATGCAGATATTCAGAGGGAGTTAACCACTTCTCACAATCCACATCAGAATGGAGTTGCAGAAAAGAAGCAAAGACTGAGAGGGAGTCAACCCAACAACCAAATGAAGATAAGTATCTGAATTGTCATTTCTTACATATTTGTTTGTTTAAATAATGTTGTTCAATGATGTATATGCTTATGTTCCTAGACTTAGGTTGTGTATTATGCATATTAGAATAATTGCATTAATGAATAGTATACAACTAATATACATGGGTAAGTGGCCTACGACACTGTACAACATTCCATTGCTACTTATCTAGAATGAAACCTCTTTGCTGACATGTTGGGAGTTGTGCACACTCTTAACAATGTTCTGGTAGAGATTGGAAGGCATCTAGAAAGTTACGGGATATGAATAAATGTTGTATTGAAGCATTGGCTAATATAATTGCATGACTCTATGACATATTTCTTTATGTGTAAGAATTTGTTCTGAAAACTATGAGATGTTTCTAATCATGCAATTTAACTTGTTTTGTAGGAAAGGTCGTATACAAGCACCTACAAAAGAAGGACTACAACATTTGTTTCAACAACAAAGTTATCTATTGAAGATATTGAATATATTGAAGTTCCCAGGATTCGGGAAGAATGCCATGATCGAGGAGTACCAGTCGATTATGAAGAATGATGTTTGGGATGCAGTCCCAAGACTTGAAGGGAAGTCTGATGTGACTTCCAAATGGATCTATAAGATCAAGCATGCTGCAGATGGTATGATGGAGAAATATAAAGCAATATTTGTAGCTCGTGGCTTCTCCCTGAAAGAAGGGATTGATTATGGGATCAAGTATGATGTGAATCAAAAGTTTAATATGCAGGGTTATGTTGATTCAGATTGGGAAGGCAGTGCTGCAGATAGGAAGAGCACATTTCGGTGCTACTTCAGTATGGGATCAGGTGTGATCACCTGGTTTAGCAGGAAGCAGTCCTGCGTAGCACTGAGTACAGCCGAAGCAGAGTATGTTGCAGCTTGTTCAGCTAGTTGCGAGGCAGTATGGCTCCAGAAGCTACTGTATGAGTTATTTGATCTCCTGCTGGAGGCTACTAGTATCTTTTGTGACAACTAGAGTTGTGTGAAGCTGTCTGAGAACCCGATGTTCCATGACAGGTCAAAGCACATAGAGATCAAATATCACTATATCAAGGATATGGTGCAGAGAGGAGCAGTGAAGCTCCTGTATGTTGCGACAGATGAGCAGGTTGCAGATGTGCTAATGAAGCCACTAGCCAGAGTGAAGTTCGAATGCTTCAGAGAGAGGCTTGATGTTCTTCAGATTGACAACACTTCGAGGAAGAAGTGATGGAGACATTTGCTAAATCCATTCCAAGCATGGGGAAGGAGGATCCTTCACATGGCTAGAGATGTAAGTGCTGGATGATGAGCATCAGGATGATGCTCTAGTTACTGCTCTGTATATGCATCATGTTGGATGTTGGATACAATCAGTTGGATCATTTATATGTATGTATGTATGCATCATGTTGGATGCTGGATATGATCAAATGGATCATTTATATGTATGTATGTATGCATCATGTTGGATGCTTGTTATGATCAGTTGGATCATGTATATGTATATGCATCATGTTGGATGCTTGGACCATGTATCTGTATATGTATCGGGTGGATACATTGTATGATCAGGATGATCATGTATGTTGATATATATCAGGTGGATACATTGTATGATCAGGTGGATCATGTATGATGATATGTATCAGGTAGATACTTGGTATGCATCAGGTGGATGTAATATATGATCAGGATGATCATGGATGACGAGCTTCAGGATGTTGCTCCAGATGACATGCATCAAGACGATGCAGTGATGATGATCAGGATGATCATATGTGATGACATGTATCAGGTGGATACATTACATAATCAGTTGGATTATGTGTGTTGAGTTCCGAAGACACAGATGCACATGATATTTTTGGACATGGTTGTAGATGTGTTCTCCCATGGTCGCGATGTAATTGCTGGGATTTTCCGACATGGTGGCAGATGTGTTCTCCCATAGTCGTGATGTAATTGCTAGGGCCATTCGAGCATGGTTGTAGATGTGTTCTCCCATGGCTACGATATAAGTGCTAGGGCCATTCGAGCATGGTTGTAGATGTGTTCTCCCATGGCTACGATATAAGTGCTAGGGCCATTCAAGCATGGTTGTAGATGTGTTCTCCCATGGCTGCGATATAAGTGCTGGGGCCATTCGAGCATGGTTGTAGATGTGTTCTCCCATGGCTGCGATATAAGTACTGGGCAATTTGAGCATGGTTGTAGATGTGTTCTCCCATGGATGCAATATAAGTGTTGTGCCATTCTCGCATGGTTGTAGATGTGTTCTCCCATAGCGTAGATGTAAGTGCTGTGTGATGTGCATCTGGGTTGTGCTTCATGAATGATGATCATGAGTATCAGGATGATACTTTGTGGCCATGGACAGGTTGTGCAGATAAGCATATAATCCAGCCCTCGGAGGTTTGCATATATTATTTCAAGGTTTTTCCTATGGCATGTAATGTGACCCTGGGATATCTGGCAAACGCTCTTTCGAGGTTTTGCTTTGGGAGGACATATAATCCAGCCTTGGGAGATCTGACAGGTAGAGCTATGTGCTCGTAACAGACTAGGATGCTCTTTCGAGGTTTTGTCCTATGGCATGTAATGTGCTCCTGGAAGATCTGATAGGTAGAGATGAGTGCTCGTAATAGCCTAGGATGCTACAGCTAGGTTTTTCCATGACCACATGTAATATGCTCATAGGAGATCTGACAGGTAGAGCCATGTGCTCGTAACAGCCTGGGATGCTACAGCCAGGTTTTGTGGTGAGATCACATGTAATGTGCTCTTGGGAGATCAGACAGGTAAAGCTGTGTGCTCGTAACAGCCTGGGATGCTGCAGCCAGGTTTTGTGATGGGGTCACATGTAATGTGCTCCTAGGAGATCCGACAGGTAGAGCTAAGTGCTTGTAATAGCTTGGGATGCTTCAGCCAGGTTTTGTGATGCACGTAATAAGTCCCAAGGATTCCACAGTATGGACAGTGATGATGAAGACCTATAGATGGTGGGCCTACATCCAGTATGAAAAAGGACTGGCTCTGTAGAACTTCCTATGACGAGTAGATTGGAGATTGATTGAGATAGCAGCAGCAGTGATGATGACAATGATTCGAGGACGATGATTCACTGATGATGATCCAGAGAAGAAGACTTGTGCTAGAAGACCTGTGTCGAGAAATACCTTCCTAGTTAAGAGGGAGTGTCGATGTATATGTAACTTCGGAATGTATTTCACATATATGTATATTTTATTCCTATAGAGATGTTATTATTCCTCTATATGAAAGTGTCATCATTTATATTGTAAGTGTTGTAACTTATACTTGATGGGTTATTAGACTACCTTGTTGGGGTCGGCCCTGTATAAGTCATGTGGGTCAAAGGGTTATTAGACCACCCTATTGGGGGTCGGCCCAGTAAGCTTTATGTTATGTGGTTAAGTTAAGGTCGACCTAGTAAAGGTTATTAGGCAAGTCAAGTCAAGTATAAAAAGAGTGTGGGAGGCACTCTATTTCATCATTCTATTCTCACACACACTCTTTGGAGAGTGGCGCACTTGTGGAGGAGGAGAAGCTACTTCTAGGAGATGTATATCTCTTATGCTTGGGTTGTATCATTGCTCTATCTATCTTTGAGGAAGTTATTGGGGTTTTTCACCTTTATGGTTTTCCCCAAGTAAACTTTATGTCTCTTGTGTGCTTGCATTATTCTGTCCATGATTGATATGCTGTAGATATGGTATACATGTTGTTCTCTCAGTTAAGATCCTAGATCAGATTGAAGTAAATTCTGAAAAACTAACAATAACCCCACTTGTCACTTATTCTGAAAAGTCCTAATTTATGTGAATTATCCCTAATAACCAATGGATTTACTTAACCAATAATTAACCTAAAATTAGTTGTAAACCAAAATTTAAGCTCCCAAAGCCCCATTTCTCAGGTGAAGAGCATGTATACGACCATGAAGCTGATACTTTCGATACTATATTCACCAACTCAGACTTAAATGAAACCATCAGAGAGGTTAAAACCCTATCTTTTGTCAACCAGGACAACCTCAACCTGTGGAATTCAATTTTTTCTCAAATCACTTGCCCTAAATTAATATTTTTTCTTGAGTTCATAACCTGGTGCTAAAAATTATTCCCCCCACCAAATGACTAATCCTCTCCTCTGACATGTCAAAAAACCTCTATTACATCACTCTAGATGCACTCGGGTGGATGTTCTGCATTCCAGAATCCTTAGCCCCTTACCCTTTCAATGAGAAATCCCTAGCAAGTTCCTTTCATAGTCTTAGGCCATACGAATGTCACCGATTTTTTTTCTCAACACTTGGAACATGGTATGGAAATACCTACCATCCCAACTCCTTATGATACCACAATTTTTTCTAAGAATTCTAGGAAATCCATTTTTGTCATGTAAACTATTGCAGTTCTGAAAAGTGATAAATCTGTAATGAGGTGATTTTAGGTATTCTACTCAATTTGATCATGGAACCTAGTAAAAAACCTCCCCATTTAGACCTCTATAGTCATCTAGTATAAATAATCCATGAGCAGTTGCAAGAGTTTCCTGCCATTGAATGCTTCATATACCCTTCCTACTGATTCTTTATGTTTTTCTATCAAAACTATGAGAAATTTAAACATCTTAGTTTGAATACAATTGATGAGAAAGGGATCCAAATTTCAGTGTATGAATGGTCATATCTAGTCCTTAGGAGGGATGCTAACTCTAATTTTTCAAATTTCACGGACTAGGTTATGAGCATAGCCTACAATTTGATTTTTTCCATTTCACCTCCAAGGATGCTGCCAGAAAACAAGAAGCATTTACAATTCACACCAGATATTCAGAAAGGGGGATGGTTCCGCTATGAGGACCATACGTTCATCATAGTTTATGGATTTGAATAAGAACGATACAAACTTCCCACTTTTCTGGCCTGAAGGATTTTTGCAAGGGATTATGTAAGGTAGAGATTGCTTTGGATGAGCTACATTTCAAAAATTTCAGGAAGCATAGATATTTTTTGTTACCAAAGGAAATACGACTTCTTGTCATAAGGGGGTTGAATGCCTCTCAATATTTTGAGTCATATTGGAGTTATCTTAAGCTTGAGAAGTCTAAAAAGGAAGCATATGAACCACATCAAATTGTCTCAAAGTAGAGGCTGGAGAATAAAAAATCATCTTATATATGTGAATCCATACCAGTCTGGGAAAATATAGAAAATAAGGAGATGTGGGAAGAGGTCCAAGAAGCCTTGAAAATATTTGAGAAATAGGGAAAATAACCATAATTGATAGGACATAAAAAGATAGTAGGGCCCATACCCAAAGAGGGATAGAAATAGGTTGAGGGAGATGAACATGCATTGGTAGAGGTACCCAATTCATATGAAATCCCAAGATAAATCACTAAATTAATAGAAAAACCAAAACTCCCAAGAGAACCTCCTATTAAATATACAAGTTATCCATCTATAGAGTTCACAATCCCTTAGAGTTTGCAAGGATCATCCTCTATAGAGCCTATGCATGTGGAAACAAATCTCTAGTCTGGTTATAGGAACATCAGAGAGAGAGGATTGGGAATGGTAAAAGAGATGAGACAAAAAATTCCAGTTGCAAAATAAGACTGATATCGGTTGCTGATCATACTTGAACCTAAAGTATCCAAGCCTTTAAAATTGAGTGATTGGAGGGATAAAGAGAATATTGTTAACTTCAAATAATTTGGGAAATTGAAAAAACTAAACTTCTACAAATAGGCCAGCGATATGATATGTACAAAAATAGTCAAATTAGAAAAGGAAGAGAAGAAGCTCAGGTTATCCCTAAAGAATTTTGACAATCTATATAATATGGAGAAATGGACAACCAAGGCCAAACAAATCACTATATATTCACTTGAAGCAAATTTAGTGGCATTGTCAGTTGATCCATTAGATGGGTGACAAATAAAATCACTCATTGAAAATAAAGATAATGATATAGCCACTTTAAATAATAAATTGAAAATGCCTACAACAGATCCAATTCAAACTGAAGAGTTGAAGCAAGTTCAGGCAGAGAAAGATCAAATCTATGCTAGTATGATAGAATACCAAAAATTGTATGAAGAAGAATGAAGAATATTGATAACCTACATTGGTAGATATCCAAATTGAAATTTGAAATGACTAAAATATCTACTGGAGAAAATCGGTCCACAACAACGGATGCAGCAGAAGAAACAAATGAGTAGCCAACTGTCCCTCCAGAAGCCATAGACATAGATTCTATGGATAAAGATAGAGAAAATTAGAGGTCAATTCATCAACCCATTCAGGAGGAAGATGACCAAAGTGGAAAGCTTGAAGAGGTTGAAAAGGAGCTAGAGATAAACGACAGAAGGATCCTAGAATTACAGAATGAGCTCAGTAAAAGGGAGGATGAAATGATAGATTTGGAGAAAGAGATGGGGGAATTAAAGAGCCAAATAACATCGCTGCAAATGAATGTTCAAGGAGAGTAGTTGTTAAGGAGGATAACATATAATGTTTGGGATAAAATTACTTAATGGTTCATTCAGAAATGGGATTATTTTGAAGTCATTCAAGATAAACTAGAAATGGCAACATCAACCAATGCAGAAGTGAAATCAATGGAAAAAAATAGGGAAACATTCCCAAACAAGCAAGTGAAATAATATATTATCTAAAATACATAACCAAAAGGAAGTTGGCTAAGAAAGGAATTGATTGCATAACAAAAATGATCAAGATAACTAGATCCATGATAATGAAGCAAACATATGTGATTAGAATGAAAGACAACATTAAGCAGTTGACATATGAAATACTCATCTTCAAATCCTTATTAAAGGATATGTTAAGTATGGGAATACCTTCCCCATGGGATGGTAATGGATGATCTTATCCTAAAGATACTTATAAAGAACATCTAATTAAGAAGATGGAAGAGATACCCCCAGAACCTTTGGAAGGAGAAATTTACGGGAGTAGATAGACTCAAAAGCTAGTTTGAAATCTTGGTTGGACTAAAAAATATTTCTGAGAAATTGGGACCAATCTCTTATGAAAAGACAACATATGCAAAAATATTTTTGGAATCCTTGAAGGCTCACAAGAACCCATTGGGAAAGGAATGGAAGATGGTAATACCGTATCATAAACATGCATTGGCACCTAGGACATCAACAAGGAAACCTTTGTTGGTTGTGGAGCCTGATCTCCAGATTCAGAGATATTATTATTCAGCCATGTCTGTACCCCAGGTTTGGTTATGATCCCGACACGAACCTAGGGGGGTCCGAGGGAGTGTCCAATCCCCCAACTTGGGGGTGCGGGGGCCAGCAGGCCCCCGTTGGGGGTTCGAGGGCAGCGCCCCCGAGAATGGGGGTTTGGGTCTGTTTTCTCCACCAGTTTTCGGGCCCATGGTTTTGGGTGACCCGTGGTATTTTCCCATTGTACTTCCCTTATAAAAGAAACACATTTCAATACGGATAGGGTTGATGTATTAGGTTTTATGCATTTTAAAGATCTCTGAGATCAGAAGAGAGACTGTGAGATAGTGAAGAGGAAGTGCAGCGGCTATGCTGCAGGTTGTATCCCTTCACTTTGTTGGACGGAATAATAATAAGGACTAGCAATTTTAGTGTGGACGTAGCCCAACTTGGGTGAACCACAATATATTTGTGTCTCTCTTGTAATGTGTATGTGTGATTATATTTGCATTTCTGTTTATTGTTATTGCTCTGCGATCCTGTTTTTCTAACAACCTTCAGGCCAATGTTCAAGTCAACAGTCTCGTCAAGTAGTAGGCCAATCATCAACATAGGTTCCAAGGAAGTTTACTAATCAACCAACACCAATATATTTCATGCCACCTTAAGGACCAACCACATACAAATGATGTATCAAATAAATGAGGCATGTATCCCTCAAGTAAGGCCAATGGGGTAGTCTCATACTCAACCAAATATTTACGTGAGAGGGAAAAAGAAGACTCCCAACAAAAGAAATTGAAGATTCTGAGTTCAACGAGAAATTTTGAAAGGAAGATGTAAAAGTCAAATTTGTAAAATTTAAATCAAATCTGTTTACAATTCAGTTATAATGTAAAAACTGAATTCAGTTACAAAATATTCTATATAATGTAACTCGTATTCAGTCTTAAATGGCTGGCAATTTTAGAATAGAGGGTTTCTATCTAGTTTTGTAGAGTCGATGATCAAATTTTACCTCGTAATATTCTTTGCATGAGATTAAAGATACAATACAATTTCAAAGTTTTTCCTCTATTATGTAAATCCATTTGTTACCTCATATATGTGTGTATGAAAAGTTTCATGAAATAAATATAAGCTTGATTCAATATATTTGGCTCCATTATGGTGTCGATGATGCTTGCGGTTATTGAAGTTTGAAGGTTATATTAGATATTCCTAAATTGTTTATGCCTCTATTATTCCTTTTAAATATTTTGTGTTTGTTCAGTAGTATAAGGAATTTCCTGTGCATACTGTACAAATAAATTTATTGTTGCACTCTTTTTATTATCATGTTTTCTTTTCAGTTGTGTAAGAATTACTAAAAGTGAAGAACTTGCAACAATTAATTGATAAAATGCACAATATATGAAATCATAAAATATTTTTATTAATCGCAGGCCACTTCGAGGGGGCAACCTTCTTTGAGCAAGCTCAATACAAATAACTTGATAGTGCCTTCATTGGCCTCAACACACACCTATATAAAAAGTCTATGCCCAATACTATGGGTGAATACCATGGAACATATAATACTACGGGATGACTTACAAAGCATATGCATCCAATACTATGGGTCAATACCATGGGATAATACAAACTATGGACCACCAAATACTACGGGACGACTTACAAAGCATATGCGTCCAACAATAATATACTAGCATAGTAAAGAGAAGGGTTGACACGGGTTCCTAACATCCCCTCTCCCTTAGAAAAAGCTTTGTCCTCAAAGCTTTAGATGTGGAAAGTGATGCAGAATTTGAAGGAGTGGTTCTCCTGTAACATCCTTAGGTTGCATTCCATGCCACTAAATTAATACCTCTGTGATAGATTGAGAGAGAAGTTGACGCCTTTTGAGTTTCAAGGAGGATTTCTTGGAAGGCTATAGATGAATAAGAACCATATCACCTTATTGAAAAGTGCGCTCAAAACAGTGTTGATTGGCTTGCTGTTTCATTCAAATTCTTTCCAAGTGAAGATTGTCCTAGAAAATGAGAAAAATCTTGTCACGGTTTCGAAGAAACGAGTCAATTTCCTAAACTAGGGAACTACTTAGGGTGTATGGGAGAAGAACTAGCGGTGTATGTCCATAGATTGCTTCATATGGTGCCATTTTAGATGTGGTATTGTACCACCAGAGAACTTCAAGGAAATCCATAAAAATAACTGTCCAAATCTATATAGGGATGGGAAAGGGTTCGAGCAGTCCCGGAAGGAGTGTCGTTTCACCCGTGTTGACCTGGAAAGTATCACAGTCAACCACCATCTATTGAATTTTCATTTTTCAGTCCCCGCCAAAAGAAGTTACATTGTTCCCGGCCATACGTTTTGAGGAACCCAGAGTGCCCGGCCGATAGAGAAGCATGGAGTTCATAGAAGACATAGCCTTGTTGAACAAATTGCAACCAATTTGGAACAAGCATAGAAATAGATGAAAGAGAAATTGGGTCATCAAATGTGCGAGCAAGAGCATCTGCCACAAGATTGTCCTTACCCTTCTTGTAAGTGTTGAAATATTGTAACTTCTAAGAATATTATATTTGTACTTTATTATTCCAGAGATGTTTCATTCCTCCGTGAAGACCTTATTGTATATCCGGAGATGTTTTATTCCTCCATGAATAATGTGGAAACTTGGGTTATTAGACTTCCCTAGTGGGGGTCAACCCTGTATGAGTCATGTGGGTTAAAGGGTTATTAGACCACCCCAGTGGGGTCAGCCCTGTCACATTATGTTAAGTGGTTAAGTTGGGGCCGACCTAGTAAATGTAAAAGAGAAGTCGGAGTAGTGTATAAATAGAGGAGGTGTGTTCCTCATTGATCACACTCACTCATTATTCACTCACTTGTGAATGGCGCATAGGTGAGATAGAGAGATCTGGTATGGAGGAGAAGGAGCTCATGTTTGGGATATACATCTCTATATTGTTGATCATCTATATTGTGGAAGCTTTGTTGGGTTTTCTACCCCATGAGGGTTTCCCAGGATAAATCTATGTCTCTTGTGTTTATGTTATGCTTGTTGTTCTTTCAGTGATCCTGTATATGCTATTATTGTGAAATAAAATGCAATGCTGATATTTTATGTCTTAGCATATTGAATTTTAACATGGTATAAGAGCTAACCTGAGAAGAAGACACTGTGCAGTTGCGGAAGCTAGGGATTCTTGTTTTTTGGGTTTCTATCCACAGATATTGAAAGGTAGGAGGCTAGATTGACTCTCCTCAGCAAGGCTCATCTTCTTGTCGAGACAGAATTCAATTCTAAGCATTTTTAGTTTTTGACCTAAACATTAGGGTTTCAGAGAAAATTCAAATTTTTGGAATCTGAGTCCATGGCTAGATGCTCCTCAGAAAATTCAAATTTTATAGACCAAGACCAAACTTTTTGGTTGGGTGAAGCTCCAGGAAAATCAAACCCTAGTTTGGGGTCGTGTCCAGTAAAGCCGGAAATTAAGGTTTTTGCAAAAAAAATGGAATTTCTGAAATCTAAGACCATCACTGGAAGCTCCTTGGAAAAATCGAAGTTTATAGCTTTGGATCAAACCTTTTGGTTGGGTGAAGCTCTGGGAAAATCAAACCCTAGTTTGGGGTCTTGTCTAGTAAATCCAAAAATTAGGGTTTCTGCAAAAATTGGAATTTTTGAAATCTAAGACCATGGCTAGAAGATCCTTGGAAAAATTGAAGTTTAGAGCTTTGGATCGAACGTTTTGCCTGGCTGAAGCTTCGGGAAACTCAAACCCTAATTCAGGGTCCTGCCCAGTGAATCTAGAAGTTTCAAAAGCAATTTTGAGGGGTGAAACTTTGCAGTTTTCAAATTCTGAGTATATCAGCTTGATCAGCTCAGCAAGTCGCATCTTTCTATCTTTTTAGAAGTTTGAAATTCAAAGTTTGAATTTTTAGGGTTTCTCTAATAAACCCTAATCCAACTCCAGATCCAGTTTTCAGCAAATCAAGTGGATTGGGTCAATCCTAAAAGAGAATGAGTTGGACACTTACATAAGTGAAGAGGTTCCAGTCCTAGAGGGAGAGTAGGCTAAGGCCTTACATAAGAATACTATAAGCAATCTCGACAGGTATGACTTGAGGAGATACAAGTATGTTTTTTAATCTGTTCATGATTAAGGTTATGATATGTTTGTCTTCATATTATTGAGGTTAGTACAATATTGATTAATTTTAGGCTTGTCTTATCACCCTAGTAAAAATATGAATGCATGTGAATAATAGAAGACATTCATTGATTAAGGTTATGACACCTATGATTGTACTAATGCACTATGGTATTGTATGAGGATGATGTTGTTCGCTAACATGAAAGGTACAGATCAAGTTTTAGATCAAGAACATATGACCATGGTGACATGAAGACAAAAGACTCGTGGATCACATAGAATCTCTACTTACGAGGTATGTATAATTTGATGGTTAACTTATAAGTTATGTAGGTTCTAGCACAAGGTCTCTAAATCATTGTAGAGAACAAAGAAGATATTGTTTGATATGTTTTCCTATATGAAGTTAGAATCCTACTTTGTGTTAGGATCTTAGGTAAGAATACCTGTGTATGAAATGATCATGACCATACATAATGTTTTAATAGTATTGAGATTATACTAATGAATGTGTGATTATGTATGAGATCATGAGGATGACACTAATGCACACTTAAGCATGCTTAGTGGTACAGAATGAATAGAAGTTCAAATACATATAGAAATCAAGCAGGAGGCAACCACACAACATAAAATATAAAAAAGATCATGTTCTATGATGATGAACACCGAACAAGGGATGGATGTTCAACAAGAAGAGTTACAAATCAAACATAGTATAGAAGGCTTGTGGCTAGAAGATTCTCTTAGAAAGAGGAAGAGGATCATGACAAGATGTTTGCTCCAAGTGGCTAGATAAGACCATTCTCTTAATGGTGTAATTGAAGAAAGCTCTGTACGGGCACCAAGGATCGATAGTCATTTGATAAGCTTAATGATCACCATGGGTGATCAGATTTCAACCTTTGCTACAAGGTTGAAGATGGTGTCTATATACAGATGACATTCTTCTCTTAGATGGATGCAAGAAGTTCGAATGATCTTGAGGCTCATATCCGTAGACCCATTTGACGAGAGATGGCATGGATAGATATGCAGAAGATCACTCAATGCATAGTGTGAATGATGTTCAGTCACAGAGGGAGAATTGATAGCTTCTTGATAAGATTGTTTTTTACCAAAAGTAAAGTTGATCCTAACCTTTATCTTAAGGTTATGGATGATGAACATGTCATACTATTACTGTATGTGGATGATCTCTTTTTGACAAGGAATGAGAAATAGATCATGGAAAGCAAGAAGAAGCTCTCTTCAGAATTTGAGATGAAAGATCTTGGATTGATGCACTACTTCCTAGGTCTGGAAGTATGGCAGGGCCCAAGAGGAATATTTCTCAACCAGGGAAATTATGCTGTGGAAATCTTGAAAAGATTTGACATGTTGGAATGTAAAGCCATGGCCACTCCCATGGACTCCAACTTGAAGCTGTTAGTTGATGACTCATCAGAGTTAGTGGATATGACTCTGTACAGACATATTATTGGGTCATTGATGTATTTGACAAATACCAGACCAGATATATGCTTTTCCATGAACACCTTGAGTCAGTATCTAGTGGAACCTAGACAAGTTCACCTGATAGCTGCAAAGCATGTGATGAGGTAGCTAAAGGGTATGATAGAATTTGGTCTATGTTATCTTCGAGATCATGATTTCATATTTTATCCCTACATAGATGCTGATTGGGCAGGAAGTGTATCAGACAGGAAGAGCACATCGGGAAGATATAGTTATTGTCTGGGATCTACCATGATCTCGTGGTTTAGCAGGAAGCAGTCTAGTGTGGTTCTCCACACAGCCGAAGTGGAATATATATATAACTGCTTGCTCTGCTAGTTGTGAAGTGATATGGCTTCAGAAGTTTTTATTAGGATTGTTTGACTTAGAGATGGACCCCACTATGATCCTGTGTGACAACCAGAGTTGTATCAAGATGACAGAGAAGCCAGTGTTCCATGATAAGTCAAAGCACATAGAGATCCGATATTTCTATATACGGGATATGGTGCAGAAAGGAGCTATAAAGCTCGAGTATGTGAGCACTAATGAAAAAGTTACTGATATATTGACCAAACCTCTGTCTCGAGTAAAGTTTGATTATTTCGGAGATAAGCTTGGTGTAGTTCAGAACGACCCTCCTCGAAAGGGGGAGCAATATGGTCGTTGATGATGATATTTCCTGCATGGACGGTAAGGTCGATGATGTGTATAATTGTATTGATGATGAGGATACTTGTATTGATGATGAGGATATATGTATCGATGATGAGGTTACCTGTTCCAACGATGAGATCGATGATGAGGTTACCTGTCCCAATGATGAGGTCGATGATATCAACGATAAGGTTGAGAAGTGGTCCCTAATGGACGAGAGGGATTGTATCATCCCCGTACTTCAGTCCCTGAATTGATCCGTAGACATATGTCTCCAAGAAGTGGTCTCTAATGGACGAGAGGGATTGTATCATCCCCTGACTTCGGTCCCTGACTTGATCTGTAGACATATGTCTCTAAGAAGTGGTCCCTAGTGGACGAGAGGGATTGTATCATCCCTAGACTTCGGTCCCTGAATTGATCCATCGACATATGTCTCCGAGAAATGGTCCCTAGTGGACAAGAGGTGGATTGTATCATCCTTGGACACTTGTCCTAAAAGAGATCCGTAGACATATGTCTTCGAGAAAGTAGTCCCTAGTGGACGTGGTGGGAATTGCATCATCCTGGAACCCTTGGTTCAAAATGTACGTGATAGGACTGCATCGTCCTTGAACATTTAGTTCAAAATGTATGTGATAGGAATACATTGTCCTTGAACGTTTAGTTCAAAATGAACGTGATAGGACTGCATCGTCCCTGAACATTTAGTTCAAAATGTACGTGATAGGACTGAATCGTCCCTGAACATTTAGTTCAAAATGTACATGATAGGGCTGCATCATCCCTAAATGCTTAGTTCAAAATGTACGTGATAGGACTGCATCATCCCTGAACATTTAGTTCAAAATGTACGTGATAGGACTGCATCATCCCTGGATAGTTAGTTCAAAATGTACGTGATAGGACTGCATCGTCCCTAAACAGTTGGTTCAAAATGTACGTGATAAATCCTAGATCTGATCTAGTTCACATTCTGGATTGGCTCTGTGGTGATAAATCCTAGATCTGATCTAGGTCACATCACGTATGAAAAAGGACTGGCACTGTGGTCGGGATTGCATCATCCCTAGACATGGATTTGTCTTAAATAGATCAAGGACTGCATTGTCCCCAGACATGGATTTGTCTTAAATGGATCAAGAACTGCATCGTCCCTAGACATGGATTTGTCTTAAATGGATCAAGGACTGCATTGTCCCTAGACATGGATTTGTCTCAAATGGATCAAGGACTGCATCGTCCCTAGACATGGATTTGCCTTAAATGGATCTGTCACACACCCACCCATCATACCAGCATGTGAGAGGAATTATGACACTAAATCCAGATATCTAAACTCATATCCCATTAAGTAAAAATTCATTCATCGATAAGAAGACATATACATGTGCATATTGTAATTAAACACAGCGGAATCTAAAATCATCTACAAGCATTCATAAAAAAAATGAAGATGGACATATGCGAATGCATAAATATTGGAAAACACAGTAGAATTTAAATTCTATTACACATCCATCATACATTCAATATATTCATGACATTAATCAATTTAAACTATAAGGAATTGGCACATGAGAGTACTTATCTTGAAACAAAGTAGTCCCTGAGCAACCAGCTATGCATCTGCAACGTTCCACCCAACCATAGGCCAGTTGTGCTTATCAATCTCTTGATGCAACTACCACCCTCGAGCTGGGCATGATTTCTACAAGGAACCAGGGAACAACAAACTCACACATAGCCAAATATACACCAAAATGAGCCAAGCCAATCTGCAATTGGGTTTATCGGGCTGCTAGGAAATGGAAAGGAAGAATTGCTAAGCTAGTGAGCTCAAGCACAGAGCCATGGATACCCCTACAAGATCTATCCAGCTTGGCACACACAATGCCTACACACCTAACACAAGGAAGTATTCTCTTCACTACTACACAGTCCCTCAAGCAATACCTTCCTTTCTAGTGCTCTCAGGGTGTGCATAGAAAAGTAGCCAAAGCCCTCTTGATCTTCTTGAGAGGTTATTTTCCCCACTAGGTTTATCAAGCCAATTCTGTCCACTACCACTCCAATTTTCTTGCTCACAGATTCAAGCCAAAACAGGGATGCACATAACAACAAAAATATAAATGTTGGGCATGAAGAAACGTTTATACAGCGAGATCCCAAAGATGGAATTTCCCTGAGCTTCAGAAAAATGTGGGTAAGCATAAACGAAATGGAAAAAGGGGAATAAACCCTGGAAAGGAAAAATTCATTTTCAGAAAACGTTTATGAACAACCCAGGAGCAAAAACGACCTCCATCAAACCCCCAATTCGTGGTTCTCTTCTCCCAGTCACTGTGCTAACCAAAAACGAGTTCCCAGGCATGGAAAAATGCAGGAAATGGTGAAAAACGTGCAAGGAAAGACCCAGCTAGCTCAGACTGTGTGAGAGAGCCAAGTCTATCGGTTCAGAATCCCTTGGGAAGGCAATTCATGGGTGTTTTTTTTTCCCATGAAGCAAAATTCGATTTTCTAGGTTGATGGCTTGCCCATACACGAAATTGGCTGCCATACCTCTCCACTCCCAAGGCATTAACTGCCTCAACCAACTCTTGGAAGAATTTAACGATTGGGTGCATAAGCCAAAATGGGTAGTTAATGGTTTATGGGTTTTCTAATTGACACATGGGTTAACACCATTGGCCCAAGGCTTTGAATCATTTCCCTCCCTATTCCTTATAAAAATCATGCCCCCATCTCTTTGTTGCATTGCATAGCTGGTTGTGGGTTTTTCATTAAAATTTGTATTTACATGATGTATTCATTTACATTGTGCATGCCCAGCACAAGAACGATATGCATCTATTTTAATTGCCGATACATGGAATGCTAAATCGATGCGGGGCATTGGCCTTGAGCTCCTCACCATGATTAATAACAATATTTACATCATTTACAATTTTAATGCAATAGGGTCAAAATCGGGATATTACATTCCCCTCCCCTTTACATTAGCATTGTCCTCAGTGCTCATCAAAATTGAACAAAAATGGATATGCCACTCTCATGGCATCCTCCAGCTCCCATGTAGCCTCATCAGGACCGTAGTGCTCCCATTGCACCTTTACCTCTTCGATGGCTTGGTTCTGGAGCAATGTTACCCTCTTGTCTGGGATGCGCAATGGATCAGTTTAGAACTCTCCCTCGGGTTCCACCTGGATCATATCCCAATTAATCACATGGTTAGGATCATGTACATATTTCTTAAGCAATGAGACATGAAAAAAATTATGAGCTCTAGTGCTAGTAGGCAATGCAAGTCTATATGCAACTGGCCCTCTTCTTTCAAGCACTTCAAATGGCCCACAATATCTAGGTGATAGCTTGGCAAAGCCCCCAAGCTTCAAGGAACTCTTCCTTGGATTCACTCTAAGATACACATGATCCCCAACATTGAATTCCCTATGCACTCTAAGCCAATCTGCATATCTTTTCTGTCTATCCTGGACTGCTTTTAAATTCTACCTGATCTTTGCAATCTCTTGTTCCATTTCCTCAAGCAATTCCGGCCCAAGTACAATTCTGTTCACTGGATTATCCCAAGTCACTAGTGTCCTACACCTTCTTCCATACAAAGCTTCATATGGACTTATTCCCAATGATGCTTGTTTCCCATTGTTATATGCAAACTCTACCAAGTGTAGATAATCCTCCCACTTTGATAGTTTTTCCATAACATACATGCGAAGCGTGTCTTCAAGCACTTGATTTACTCTTTATGTTTGCCCATCTGTTTGAGGATGGTATGCGGTACTAAATTTCAACTGTGTACTCAAATCTACAAAGAGACTTTTCCAAAAATTGGAAGTGAACTTGGTATCCCTGTCAGAAATTATTGCCTTAGGCAATCCATGTAATCTGAAAATTTCCTTCATGAAAATATTTGCAATGGCATCGGCTTTATGTGTGGACTTAACTGGTATAAAATGTGTTGCCTTTGTTAACTTGTCCACCACTACCATGATGGAATCATGTTGTCTCACCGTCATCGGCAAACCTATAATAAAATCCATGGAAATTACTTCCCACTTCCATTCTGGAATTGGCAATGGATGCAATAAACCTGCTGGGTGTTGGTGTTCAACCTTCACCTACTGACATTTCATGCACTTAGAAATGTATTCAGCGATGTCCTTCTTCATCCCTGGCAAGAAATAACATTTTCTTGCTGTAGTAATTGTTTTCTGATATCTGGGGTGACCGAAGTATGGAGCTTTATGGATTTAATCCAAAACAATCCTCCTCAAATCTGCCACATTTGGAATATAGGCTCTATTCTTATAGGTAATAAGTCCGTCTTCTTTCAAATGATAGCCTTCATACTTCTTTTCAAGGTTTTGTTGCTGCAATTTGTCCTTTACCTGCATATACACTTCATCCTCAACAATATGGTTAACAATCTGCTGCCTCAAATCTGGTTGGCAAGTACTAAGCGCTGCCACATGCATTTCATGTACTTTCCTGTTGAGCGCATCTGCTACCTTATTTTCTTTCCCTTTTATGTGTTTGATCTCAAAATCAAATTCACACAAAAATTCCAATCATCTAGCTTGCTTAGCATTTAAAGTTGGCTGATCAAATAAGTACTTTAGACCACGATGGTCTGTCCTTAGCTCAAATTTCCTGCCCATTAAGTAATGCCTCCACATCTTTAAAGCATGTACTATGACTGAAAGTTCTAAATCATGAGTAGCATAGTTTTTCTCATGATCCTTCAACTTTCTCGACTCATAGCATACCACGTGGTTGTCTTGCATAAGAACTCCTCCAAGTCCTTGGTTGCATGCATCGGTACACACCACAAAGTCTTTTTCCGTGTCTGCAATTTTCAAAATTGGTGCACTCATAAGAAGATTCTTCAACCGTTGGAAACTTTCCTCACATCTTGGTGACCATTCAAACTTTATTCCCTTCTTTTTCAAAGAAGTGATCGGGTTTGCAACCTTGGAGAATCCTTCAATGAACCTCCTATAGTACCCATCAAGGCCCATAAAAGATCTCACATCTGTCACATTCCTTGGAGTTGGCCAATCCATAATGGCTTCAATCTTCTTAGGGTCCACCGATATTCCTTCGTCTGAGATAATGTGACCCAAATAATGAATTTTATCCTTATAAAAGTCACATTTGCTTAACTTTGCATACATCTTATGCTCCCTTAGCAATTGCAATGTCATTCTCAAATGTTCTTCATGCTCTTCTTCATTCTTAGAATAGATGAGAATGTCGTCCAGAAAAACAAGAACAAACTTGTCCAAATACTTGCTAAAAACACTATTCATGAGGCACATGAATGTAGCTGGTGCATTTGTGAGACCAAATGGTACCACCACAAACTCATAGTGTCCATACCTTGTTCTAAAGGTTGTCTTATGAATATCTTCCTCTTTGATTCTTACCTGATGTTAACCAGACCTCAAGTCAATCTTTGAAAATACCTTTTCTCCTCTCATTTGATCAAAAAGGTCATCAATCCGGGGCAATGGGTATTTGTTCTTCACAGTGACCTTGTTCAACCGCCGGTAGTCAATACATAACCTGAGTGTTCCATCTTTCTTTTTCACAAATAAAATAGGTGCTCCCCATGGGGACACACTTGGTCTGATATATTTCTTTTCCAACAACTCTTGTAATTGCATTTTCAATTCTAGCAATTCCAGTGTACTCATCCTGTAGGGTGTCTTGGACACTGGTGCTGCTCTTGGCACAAGTTCAATTGTAAAATCAATGTCTCTCTTTGGAGGAAGTCCATGAATCTCATCAGGAAAAACATCCCTGAATTCCTGCAATACATGATAGTCCTCTAACATAGGAGTTTCATTTTCCATTGCCTCCAAAACATGGGCTGCGTACAATTGACATCCCTTTCTACAGAACTTCTTTAGCTGCATGGCTGAAACCTGCCTAATAGAAGTCACCTTTGGAATGCCTTTTACAACCCTTGGGTTTCCTTCTTCGTCCATGCATTCAAAAGTTTTATTGTAGTAGTCAAGTTTAACCCTGGCGCTTCTAACCAATCCATTCCAATGAGAATGTCATAAAAACCCAATGGAAAAACATTCAGATTTGCATAAGTGAATAACCCGTCCATCTCTAAGGGACACTTCTCTACAAATTCACTGACTTTTCTCTTGGTTCTAGTATCTAGTTGAACTAACCATGATTTACTATGCTTTGACTTCTTAAAAGCACAATCCTCAACAATTTTAGGAGTGATATAACTGTGAGTAGATCCAGGATCAATCAAAATAGAAACAGATTGCTTAGCAATCTTACCTTCAACTTCAACAACAGTTGATTGATGATCTTCCTGGCGATCATCTAGTGCTACATGGATTCTAGGGATTGTCCTTGCCACTTGACCCACAGTTTCAGCTCCTTGGATGTTGTGAACTTGATTTGCATTCCCATTCCGATGTGGACAGTTCCTAAGCATGTGGTCTCCTCCACAACCCCAACATTGAAGTGGTTCTCTTGGCTCCTTTGGATGTCTTGGCTTGTCTCCCATCATCCTAGTTGGCTTAGTCACAACTTGTGATGGCTGCCTTTGCTGATTTCTGGTATGAGGAGGTTTGAAACCTTTATTCCTTTGTTCAAACTTCTCATTTTTCTTGTCCTTCCATGCCTTATGGAAATCAGGTTTGCTTTTGTTTTGATCATAGCAATACTTGGCCTTCCTTATTGCCTCTTCTAGAGTTTGGGGCTCATCAAATCCAATCCTATCTTTATATGACTGAGGTAGCCCACTTAGAAAACACTGAATTTTCACCTTGTCATCTCGAATATACCTGACGTACCTCAGCAGTTCCAAGAACTTGTTTGCATACTCTTCCACGGTCAATTGTCCCAATCTCAGCTCATGGAACTCTTTGATCTTGTCATCATAGTACCTATCAGAGAGGTACTTCTATTTGAAGTATTTCTTGAACTGCTTCCACACAATCTTTCTTTCATTGATCTTCTTCACTTGCCTGATGTGTTCCCACCATATAGATGCTCTTCCATTCAAGTTGAAGATGGCGACCCTTGCCTTCATATTTTTAGAGTAGTCTTGGACTTGGAAATACTTTCTCATCCCAAGAAGCCAAGCTTCAGCTTCTTGACCAGACTTTACCTCTCCATCAAATGTAAGAGCTTTTTCCTTCTTAAATTCCCCATGTGAATTATTCTTGTAATGCCTCTTCCTCTTATTCTTGCGAGATGAAGAGATTGAACCCTCAATGGATCCTTCAGAGTCAAATGATCCACTAGAAGATATTTCTGGAGTATAGGTTCTGTCTCTAGAAACGCTTCTTGAGATATTGGACCTCTTGCGGGAATTTCTCCTTGAACTACTCCCACTCTTTTCTAGATTTGATGTATGATGCCCAGAGTTTATTTGCCTTTGGATTCCTGTCAAACTCTGTAGCATGGCTGCATTCAACTGATTTTGTTCTTCCTGAGCTTTAATCATCCTTTCATTATCTTCTCTACAGCTTTGCAACTCCACCCTTAGGCTCCTCATGGTGGCTGCAATATCTGGGGTGTTAAATTTTCAGAATTTACTTCAATTTGATCTAGGATCTTAACTGAGAGAACAACATGTACAACAAATCTACGACATATCAATCATGGACACAATAATGCAAGCACACAAGAGACACAGAGTTTACTTGGGGAAAACCATAAAGGTGAAAAACCCCAATAACTTCCTCAGAGACAGATAGAGCAATGATACAACTAGAATCCAAGAGATAGTCTTCTCCTAGTAGCAGAGCCTCCTCCTCCATAAGTACGCCACTCTCCCAAGTGTGAGTGAGAGAATAGACTGATCAAATAGAGATCTCCCGATCTCTATTTATACTTGTTCTGTCCTGCCCAATAAACTAATGGGGCCTACATGTCTATCTTAACCCATGGTTAACTTAATCCGGGTCGACCCCACACTTGGTGGTCTAATAACCCTTTGACCCACATGGCCGACCCCCAATAGGGTGGTCTAATAACCCTTTGACCCACATGACTTATACAAGGCCGACCCCAACAAGGTGGTCTAATAACCCATCAAGTATAAGTTATGACACTTACAATATAAATGACGACACTTCCGTATAGAGGAATAATAACATTTCTATAGGAGTACAAAATACATATATGAAATACATGGGTGAAATACATTCCGAAGTTACATATACATCAACATGGGGGAGTCTCTCAATTTCTTCTCCCATTGGATTATGTTTCAGCATTCTCAACATGTATATTTTCCCCCATGGCATCTGTCTCAGGCTCATAGGGATCCTATGCATCATCCATGATGTTGATATTCTTGGCCCAACCAAGACCAGAACTTTCCAACTGCACTTATCTGAAATGCTGCTTTGATGTGACTATAATTCTGCAAGATGTGTTTATAAACACAACTGTTAGCTGCATTATAGTGCTATAAATTATTTGCATGTATGTGGAAAATCCTATATTGACAACTTTGTCCAATCATAAATTTTCCCCATTTGGCGCAATTATTAAGGTTAAAATGGCCGCCATTGCGCGGATGTTGAGATTAAAATTATCGCGGAAATTTAGCTTTTAAAGTGCCGCCCGTGCCGCGGAGTTTTAAGCTAAAATTTGTCGCCGCGCACCGCGCGCGTCACAGATTTTAAGATTATTACTTTTATTTTGGTCGACACCGATGCATGGATTATCCTTAAAATCACTGATGGACAGACTGTTTTCTAATGCAAAGTTATCGGCATCCTTCGGCACAAGTTTTTAACCATAAATCTTCTGCCTCTTCGGCGCAGGTTTTAATCATAACTCTGCCGCCAAATGTTCACTTCAATTCAACCATTGTTTTTTTTGTTCCTTTCTCGCTCCTATATTAAGTTTAAAACTGTCTGCTTATGGCGCCCATCCTAGCCTTATTTTGGCTGCCTTCAGTGCAATTACTAACAATATGCCGGGCACTTTGGCGCAGGATCTATCTTTAAAATTGCCGCGGGTGGCGCGGCTCCCATCTCCAAGTTTGTCGCCATTGTTAAGATTATAATTTCCGCCGCACACCGTGCATGACGCAGAAAATATCCTTAACATTGTCGCAGGTGTTAAGACTATTTTTGCCGCTGCGCACCGTGCATGACGGAGAAAATATCCTTAAAATTGCCGCGGACGTTAAGGAAAAAATTCGAAACACTAAGAAAAATTTAGAATTTTTCTCTTCCCTTTCGGTGCAGAAGATTAGCAAAATTTTCGCCGCTACACGCGTAGAAAATTAGCTACATTTTTGCCACCGAGCGCACAGAAAATTAGCTAAATTTTCCCCGCCGCCACAACTGTTAGGAAAAAATTTTGAAAAATTTTCTATCTTTCGGCACAGAATTTAATAGCTTCCCCACCTACCATGTCACAGAAATTAGCGTTAATTCTGCCGCCGCGTGCGTAGAACTTAACACTAAAATCGTCGACAGAGCCTTTAGCAGAACTCATAATTACTTAGAAAAATTTGCAAATTTTCACAGACAGTTAGAATTTTTTTTCTAGAAATGTGCCCTTCATTTCTTTACAGAGGTGAGTTACTACAGATCAAACTTGCATAAAAACAGTAAAAGAATGCCAAGAACTTGCACCTCTGCCTTGTCAAAATAAAACAACAAAAAGCATAAGGATAATAAGAGGTTGCACCTCCTTCTCTCCTTCATGGGACAATCAACGAATACAAAAACAGAATGCTACTGCACTAGAATTAGTGTAAGTAAGCATTCAACTTGAAAAGGGATTTTCTCTTCATTTCAAATTCAACAATCCAACCAATGGATTCACAATCAATCCTCAAGCACCCAAAAAGCATGGTCAAGGAAAACTCATGAGCATGAGGGCATAATTCGCAAGCTTTCCTCGCTTCCAAAAACCATCAATCGGCCACATAAATGTTGGTTCATTGTAATTAACAAACATCATTAAGATATGGGGCTGTAACAACCAACTGTTCAGGCTTTCAATCATGAAATTAACACACAAAAACTCATGCCAGCCATGCCCAACATTCAATTTCATGCATTCAAAGCATCATGGACATTCAAGCGACAAGGAGTCAAAATTAATCAAGGCCTCAAGCACATGATGAGTTATCTCATATGCACAGCAATTAGCAACAAACAACAACCAACACACAACAACATGCCCCATGCACAACACACAAAATCATATTTTCCTAATCTGGTGTGTGGATGTCGACCGAACAGCCTCAGTGTTGTAACCATGGGCTCTGATACCATTCTGTCACACACCCACCCATCATACCAGCATGGGAGAGGAATTATGACACTAAATCCGGATATCTAAACTCATATCCCATTAAGTAAAAATTCATTCATCGATAAGAAGACATATACATGTGCATATTGTAATTAAACACAGCGTAATCTAGAATCATCTACAAGCATTCATAAAAAAAATGAAGATGGACATATGCGAATGCATAAATATTGGAAAACACAACAGAATTTAAATTCTATTACACATCCATCATACATTCAAGATATTCATGACATTCATCAATTTAAACAATACAGAATTCACACATGAGAGTACTTATCTTGAAACAAAGTAGTCCCTGAGCAACCAGCTATGCATTTGCAACGTTCCACCCAACCATAGGTTAGTTGTGCTTATCAATCTCTTGATGCAACTGCCACCCCCGAGCTGGGCATGATTTCTACAAGGAACCAGGGAACAACAGACTCACACATAGCCAAAACATACACCAAAATGAGCCAAGCCAATCTGCAATTGGGTTTATCCGGCTATTAGGAAATGGAAAGGAAGAATTGCTAAGCTAGTGAGCTCAAGCACAGAGCCATGGATACCCCTACAAGATCTATCCGTCTTGGCACCCGTAATGCCTACACACCCAACACAAGGAAGTATTCTCTTCACTGCTACACAGTCCCTCAAGCCATACCTTCCTTTCTAGTGCTCTTAGGGTGTGCATAGAAAAGTAGCCAAAGCCCTCTTGATCTTCTTGAGAGGTTATTTTCCCCACTAGGTTTATTAAGCCAATTATGTCCACTACCACTCCAATTTTCTTGCTCACAGATTCAAGCCAAAACAGGGATGCACATAATAGCAAAAATATAAATGTTGGGAATGAAGAAACGTTTATACAGTGAGATGCCCAAAGATGGAATTTCCCTGAGCTTCAGAAAAATGTGAGTAAGCATAAACGAAATGGAAAATGGGGAATAAACTCTGGAAAGGAAAAATTCATTTTCAGAAAACGTTTATGGACAACCTAGGAGAAAAAACGACCTCCATCAAACCCCCAATTTGTCATTCTCTTCTCCCAGCCACTGTGCTAACCAAAAATGAGTCCCCAGGCATGAGAAAATGAAGGAAATGGTGAAAAACGTGCAGGGAAAGACCCAGCTAGCTCAGACTGCGTGAGAGAGCCAAGTCTATCGGTTCATAATCCCTTGGGAAGGCAATTCGTGGGTGTTTTCTTGCCCATGAAGCAAAATTCGATGTTCCAGGTTGATGGCTTGCCCATACACGAAATTGGCTACGATACCTCTCCACTCCCAAGGCATTAATTGCCTCAACCAACTCTTGGAAGAATTTAATGATTGGGTGCATAAGCCAAAATGGGTAGTTGATGGTTTCTGGGTTTTCTCATTGACACATGGGTTAACACCATTGACTCAAGGGTTTGAATCATTTCCCTCCCTATTCCTTATAAAAATCATGCCCCCATCTCTTTGTTGCATTGCATAGCTGGTTGTGGGTTTTTCATTAAAATTTGTATTTACATGATGTATTCATTTACATTGTGCATGCCCAGCATAAGAACCATATGCATCTATTTTAATTGCCGATACATGGAACGCTAAATCAATGGCGGGGCCTTGGCCTTGAGCTCCTCACTATGATTAATAACAATTTATACATCATTTACAATTTTAATGCAATATGGTCAAAATCGGGATATTACAAGATCAAGGACTGCATCGTCCCTAGACATGGATTTGACTTAAATGGATCAAGGACTGCATCGTCCCTAGACATGGATTTGCCTTAAATGGATCAAGGACTGCATCATCCCTAGACATGGATTTTTCTTAAATGGATCAAGGACTGCATCGTCCCTACACATGGATTTGTCTTAAATGGATCAACGACTGCATCGTCCCTACACATGGATTTGTCTTAAATGGATCAAGGACTGCATCATCCCTAGACATAGATTTGTTTTAAAAGGATCAGGATTGATCATCCTGTAAGTAGATATGGATTGCATCGTCCATGGACATGAGAGGTGTCTTAAAGTGAGAGCGATTGATCATCCCGTAATTAGATCATGTGTGTTGCAGAGTATGTTGCTATGATCGAGATGATCGAGATGTTGTTGTTGATTGAGTTGATCCAGATGATGTTGTCGATCGAGATGATCCAAATGATGCTGTCGATCAAGATGATCTAGATGATACTGTCGATCGAGAGGATCCAGTTGATGACGTGATGCTGTTGATCGAGAGGATCCAGTTGATGATGTGATGCTGTTGATCGAGAGGATCCAGTTGATGATGTGATGTTGTTGATCGAGAGGATCCAATTTATGATGTGATGTTATTGATCGAGAGGATCCAGTTGATGACATGAGGTTGTTGATCGAGTGATCCAGATGATGACGATGTTGTAGCTGATCGAGTGTTGCAGAAGGTGAAGACTCAATACTAACGATGTTGATACTCCAGTATTGAAGACCTGAAGATATTCCAGTAACTGGTTGAGTTATTGATGATGTTGAGAAAGGTTCCAATGATTTATAGATGGATCATGTATCATGTAGTTGATGACTCTTTGCTCCTACAGATGTTGTTATAATATCCTTCTCGTTAAGAGGGAGTGTTGAAATATTTTAACTTCTAAGAATATTATATTTGTACTTTATTGTTCCAAAGATGTTTCATTCCTCCATGAAGACTTTATTGTATATCCAGAGATGTTTTATTCCTCCATGGATAATGTGGAAACTTGGGTTATTAGACTTCCCTAGTGGGGGTCGTCCCTATATGAGTCATGTGGGTTAAAGGGTTATTAGACAACCCTAGTGGGGTCGGCCCTGTCACATTATGTTAAGTGGTTAAGTTGGGGCCGACCTAGTAACTGTAAAAGAGAAGTCAAAGTAGTGTATAAATAGAGGAGATGTGTTCCTCATTTATCACACTCACTCATTATTCACTCACTTGTGAATGGCGCATAGGTGAGAGAGAGAGATTTGCTATGGAGGAGAAGGAGCTCATGTTTGGGATATACATCTATGTATTGTTGATCATCTATATTGAGGAAGCTTTGCTGGGTTTTCTACTCCATGTTGGTATGGTACATAATGGGGTTTTGTTTTTTTGTTTGGTGAAATTATGGGGACCATCATTTTGTAAAGGTGGAGGATTAATTTAAATATTACGACGGCATATAGTCTAACTTCAGATGTAAAAGTCATAAAGCCATATTTTTTATTAAGTGTAAAATGGAACCTGATGGAAATGTAATTTATGGAGTCAAGTAATCAAAGTTGACAGGGTCAACTAGACCCCTTATGAAAATATAGCAGGGAGAGGACTAATAGTGGGAAGAAGAGGCCCTAAAATTGCCCAAAATTGCATGTAATGGTTCATCTAAATATAATCCTTCTTCTCCAACTCTCTCCTGTGTTTTCACAATGTTTTTCTTTTTTCATTTTTCATCAATGTTCCTTCTACGAATTTCATAACAAATTTCTATATTTTCTCTACTTTTCTCTTGGAATTCAATCGTTCCAAATCTCAACCCTCAATATCTATATCAATTAACCTTTTATATTTCCTTAAGATAACATAATACGATAGAGTACACACCATATACAACAAATGAAAACATGGAGTACAACTCCAAAGTGGATAATACATATGAGTTATGTAGTAACTCTTTGAGGAATAAGAGAATTTTCTCCAACTACACAGAGACATTCATACATCCAATTCACATATTCCCATAAAAAATGACTAGATTACCTTTATATATACCCATTCATTGGGGAAAATTTAAGGATCCATACTTATGTTAATGTGTAGAAACCTTGGGGATTATTACTAATGCTTCAAATTCCAAATATAAAATGTTTGGTGATATTTTTGTAAAAATATTCAAATCTCTTAGGATTTTATATAGCTGGTGTAAAAATTTGGCATCCTTCAAAGTAGAATGATTTTATCCTATAAAATTTGGGCTAATTGTTTTTACGGAAATGGAAACTGGTGAATATTTTTTTTTGGAAAATTACATGAAAAATTAGCTAATGGGAAAAATTTAGCTCCTCATTTGTTTCCTTCTATTCACTCATTGCACATGTGGGTGATTCATTAGGGTGACCACATTACAAGGAAATCACATTTTAGAAGAGGTTTTAGAAAAACCTCCAATATAAAAATTGTATTTATCCATTTATAGGGAAGGTGGATAGCAGAGGCAGGAGGCCATATTTTTTTTAGGATGTTTTTTCTCTAGTGCATTTCTTATATGTAAATGCACTAGTGCGCTTCAATATACATCGGAAGACTAGAGAGTAAAATTGTCCCACCATTTAAATTTTTATTTTAAAATTAAAAAACATAACGAAAACCGTGAGTGCATCTAACACCGAGATAAACATTGGTGTGTTTTAAACAAAGTGCACTGAAAAAATTATATATATATATATATATTTTTGATAATTTATAGTGTGTTCATAAAAGATAACAATACCAATGTGTTTTTGTTTAACAATATGCACCGATGTGCTTTTACAAATTGCATTGTGTTTCTCACACACACACACACACATATCATAGTGCACACCAGTGCTTTTCCTCAAAGCACACTGGATAGTGAAAATGTCCCATAAATTTAATTTTCATTTGAAAATACAACACTAATGGTGCACCTAATAAATATAGATTCACCAGTGTGTTTCATACAAGTGCACCATCCAACTCATATTTAATTTTTTTTTCCAAAATCACATCATCTAAAATAAACATGTCAGTGTGATTGTGTTTGCTAACACGTGCCAGTGCATTTTGTTGAAATAGACACACCGGTGCATCATAACAGTTTATAACACACCATGATAGGGTAAAATATAAGAAAAAACCCAACCATGAAATCCATCTTTTATTGTTATAGTGCTTTTTTAGAGTCGTACTTGAGCATTTATGCTAAAAGATATAGAGAAGCACCCCATGTCACCTTATTCCCATACCACCATACTCGCTCGGTCTTGTGCATCCAGTATTGGTTGGTAGTTGTTTTGGAATTTGCAAACAAACAAGTTTATTCATTTATCCTATACACTACAAGCATATATATTATCCAACAATTTAAAATTTGAATGGATTAAGTTTTGAAATTTGACTTTATAGGAGTAGAATTAAAAGAAAATGTTTCCATTGGTTTGTAAATAGAGATTGGAACACACCATGTAATGGTGGATTTACAGGTCAGACCATCATTGGTGTGTTCCTTTCACACAACATGCACTGGAATATACACACCAAACACATTGCAAGGAAACATATAAATGCACACCTCATTTACAGAGCATGTGGTTGTGCACTGAAGACTGTGCATTTTTGGGTGCATCACTAACAACATGAAATGAAAAACATTACAACTAATCGATCTGCATTATATGGTGCCCAGTTATTTATGCGTCTAGTTATGTTATACACACTTGTAAGATATTTAAATTTTGAAAACCCTAGAACCCATCAATGCATTAAGTTCCGCACTACATATAATGTGAAACATAAAAACTAATTTTCAACTGGTGCATTATGCAGCACATCGTTTCATGTCTGTATATGTATTAGACACACCAAAATTATATATTAAATGGAAAAAACCTAGAACCTCTTGGTGTGTACACCAATGCATCATTGATAGTTCGTTTACTAGCACACCACTAATATATTTAAAAATTGAAAACCCTAGAACTTAGCGATGCGTTAACTTGCACACCGCATCTAATGTAAAATGCAAACCCTAATTTCCAAATGTTGCAGTATGTGGTGCACCATTGATGGTGCACATATGTATATTATATTCACCAGCATAATATATTAAAATATATAACCTAGAACCCACTCGTACATTTTACAGCACACCGTTTATAGCGTGTTTAATAGAACACCATTTGTAGTGCGTTTAATAGTGCACCATGTACAATTTATTGTGTTTAACAAAGTGTGGGCATGATATTCATTTTCATTTAAAGTACTAAAAATACATTCCAATGAATTACCTTGTGCACTATTGGTAGTGCATTTGATAAAGAACTGGTTACAATAATGTTGAGACCGTTAATGGTGCTACCCCTTCGGTACCATCATTGATTTAGTGGAGGACCATAGGAGCACCGATTTACTTATTTTATTTGTTTGAATTTAGTTTTAGGTTTTGTTAAAAAAAATTAGGCACACATTTCTACTGCGTTATGTGGAATATGCACGTGCCTTGAGTCAACACGTTTGTTTACAGTGTGGTGCTCACATATAGAAATATACACATCGATTATGGTGCTTAGGAAAAACAATGCTTACCATCGGCATTGCACCTATTTTAAAAGGTATGTGCAGCTTATGAAACTATTTGTTGGCCCCCCAAACAATTGAAAAGGTTCTTATAAGTATTTCATTTACCTATTTTGTATGATTTTTATATTGTATGAATATTATTCATGATGAAATTTGTATGTAAATTAGGGACATGCAGTACTAGCAAAACCCTCATAGGTTGATTCATATAACTCATTTTAGGTGTGGATAACAAGCAATACGGAAAAGCATTTGGTTCCTTGACCTATTTATGATGTTAATCACCATCTAATATTTTAGGTTGGCCTCCTCGTGTTTTATGAGGAGGCTAATTCACTTAGGTTCTAGAATGAGCTATTAATAGAGTTGATCCATTGATGGGATCATGACAGGAATGCCTTCATGGATGGTATATATATTTTGTACAATCCCACAGAGGAGAATTTGCACTTTATTAGAAGTTTATCTAGGAAGGGGAGGAATCTCCCCATTTTCCTGATCTACCATTAAGTGTTGCAGCCAGGGTATTTTTTAAGGATTCTAATAGTATACTTATGTATAGTGTCCTAGGTGATTATTTTCGATTGAAAAAAATGTATATAGATAGGTAGGCGAATATTATGAAACATACAATTACTACTAAAACACATAAATTTTGGTGAATATTATGATTGAAAAATATATTTTATGTAAATATAGGCGATATTAGATACTAAAAATGGCCAAATAGCGAATTTCTTTTCTGAAAGAAGCCCCGAAAATAGCCAATTGGCAAAATTTTGCCCCTAAAAATGACCCTAGGTGCAACTGAGAATCAATTGAAGTATGTTTAGTGATTGGTTAGTGATGATATTACTCAACCCAATGAGTTCAAAGTGAGTGGGGGGGTTACTTGTGGCTACATGAGTTCCAGTCAGAGGAGGCTAGGTGCTTGAGCTTGTTTGTTACTATGATATCCCACCATATCACTAATGGGAAGTACATTAATTGTGCTATGTTATATTATGTAGAGATTTTATTGTTGACACCCAGGATGATCATGTGGGATACTGTTTTTCGACAACATTGTTTTATTGCTTTAGACCATTGTCGTAGCTAGTTGCATGGGAGGTTATTTTCCCCTTTTCCTCGGAGTTATTTACTTTATTTTTTGAGAGGTTTCCAGTGACTCAACCTACAGTTAGGCATACATTTGACTGCTTTCGAGATATACCTATGACTATTGTGTGTATGCACATCTGGGGGTAGGTTTTTCCCAAGAGAGGATAGCTTGAGATCATGTGTAGGGTACTCGGTGTAGATGTTTTAGTGATATGATGCAGTCAAAACCGACAATCAGTCATCGAGTGCTTACAATATCCATATATAGGGATCGATTAATGAGGGTGTGCGAACATTTTATTTACGCTTGACGAGGAAATGGATATGAGAAGTAGTATGATCATTGAATTTTGATTAATGTAGTTGCATAAATTTTATCTTATTTAATGCACATGTAACTAAATATAATATTTTTTAAAAAATTGTATAATTATTTTACTCGTCCACTATTTTGCAGATATTGGCATGATTGGTGGGGATGAGACACCATTTCTTAATGTGGATATGGTTGAGGTAGATGAGCTAGTTGATGGCTATAGACCTAACATGGAGCAGCATAGGAAAGGTCCTAGATTTTTGGCATATTTAAGTCGGTGCAACTATCTTTATATTCAACACTAACGTGCTCTCTTTACTACAACATCATAGTTCTTATAACAAAAGGTTATTATGGATGTAAATGTTGTGGAACTTCTATGAAGGGTAGGTTGTCCAAAGACCTACGAAAGTCATTGTATGACTTCTCTAGGGTATTCCTCCTAGAAAACCACTCTTATAGAAGAGAAAGATCTAATTTCAATGGTAAATGAGAGAGAACCCAAGGGCCGACCTAAAATAGTGACACTGGATGGATGGATTAGGGAATATGACATAGAGAAGGAGAAGGAATACACATAGATGTTTGATTCAAATGTGTAATGTCACATACCCAAATTTCCGAGTTAGTAATTTTGGTAAATTTTTAAAATTTTCACAATGAGGTACACTAATTTCTAATAAATATAAAGTCAGTCAATTATCCATCAGAAATATGGAGCATGCATAATCATTTCTACAATCATTAATATAATAAACATTACTTAATTATACAAAGGTTTTAGAGAACACCTGCCAATTGATCACAATGTCAAATAACAATTACACTATTTCACTTTGCATATGTAGTAAATTTCTTCAAGGTAAAAGTATGAGCCCAAAACATAATTTGTATCAAATATTACTAAATTTACCTTTGAAAATATTACCCCTTAATGTTAGCTGGAATGCTTGATCAAGAGATACATTTACAAGAATTATCACATGGTCATCATTATCATTAATCAATACATACATATGCATAATGATATGAATAACAAAGTCACCATCCTTAGATCATTAAACTGACGATTAAAAGGAAGATTCCACATACATAATCATTTATTTTCATTTTACATTTATGTGTATGAACCTTAAGTACCCATGTTTTTTTTAACCTTTATGTAAATCAATGAATATAACGTTTATCAAGAACATTTAAATAACTAACGACATCTTTATTTAAATTTAGGATGATTAAAAGTAAATGGAAAACATTCCACAATAGAAGGAGGAGTATATTACTTGCGGCAATTTCCTAAATAATGGGAAACATTATATCCTTTCACCAGCTTATTAACAATTGTTGATGTATATGTAACTTCGGAATGTATTTCACATATATCTATATTGTATTGCTATAGAGATGTTATTATTCCTCTATACAGAAGTGGTTGTATTCCTATAGAGATGTTATTATTCCTCTATACAGAAGTGTTGTCATTTATATTGTAAGTGTCATAACTTATACTTGATGGGTTATTAGACCACCTTGTTGGGGTCGTCCCTGTATAAGTCATGTGGGTCAAAGGGTTATTAGACCACCCTATTGGGGGTCGGCCATGTGGGTCAAAGGGTTATTAGACCACCCTAGTGGGGGTCGGCCCAGTCAGCATTATGTTAAGTGGTTAAGTTGAGGCCAACCTAGTTGAGTAATGGTCAAGTCAAGTTAGTGTATAAATAGAGAGTGTGTCTCTCTCATTTTACACATTCTATTCTCTCACACACACTATGGAGAGTGGCGCACTTGTAGAGGAGGAGGCTCTGCTGCTAGGAGAAGACTATCTCTTGTATTCTGGTTGTATCATTGCTCTATCTATCTCTGAGGAAGTTATTGGGGTTTTTCACCTTTATGGTTTTCCCCAAGTAAACTCTGTGTCTCTTTTGTGCTTGCATTATTGTGTCCATGAATGATATGCTGTAGATTTGCTGTACATGTTGTTCTCTTTGTTAAGATCCTATATCAGATTGAATTAAATTCTGAAAATTTAACATGGTATCAGAGCTAGCCTGAAAGAAGGCATGATATGGAATGTATGACACTTGTTGCACTTACAATGCTAGGGCTTGATATAGCAAAAACCAGTCATCGTAGCACTTTCACTATAAATCCGTTTTGGCGATGTTTTCGGATCTGAAAATTTTACCGATCGAATATCAGATCCCCATGTACCTTGTACCCAAAGGACAACCTCTAATTCGTTGTATTTTGTGATTTATGATCTGTACAATATAGGGTTTCTACCTCTTCCAGATCTGAGTCAAAATCAGGTGACCTTGGAAAAAAGGTCATAACTTGGGCTAGGAAGCTCCAAATGAAATTTCATAAAATGTAACAGCTAGTACATAGACTGTACTATCTCAAAAAAAAATTTCAGAGGCCGAAGTTGAACCAGTGACACATGGCACACCTTACGAGTTCGCTCTCCTGTATTATCCCATAAACAGGTCACGTTGCGACACTTGGAATAAATCTCTCTCAGAGAATCCAATTGAGGTCAGACTTGTCGGGATGGAAAGATAACAGGTCAGGATATCTTAGGAAAATTTTTCAGAGGCCGAAGTTGAACCAGTGACATGTGGCACACCGTACAAGTTCGATCTCCTGTATTATCCCATAAACAGGTCACGCTGCGACACTTGGCATAACTCTCTCTCAGAGAATCCAGTTGAGGTCAGACTTGTCGGGATGGAAAGATAATAGGTCTAGCTATCTCAAGAAAAATTTTCAGACCTTGTGGAACGAAAAGTTCATATTTACACCAGAAACAATCAGGTACATATTTTTGTCAAAACCGAATTATTTTTTAGTAACTTCATTCATGGCTTCCCGAATTTAGGTCTTCGGAGAAGGTTGGAATTTTTGTAATCGGAGACCACGGCTGGATGCTACTCATCAAAATCGAAATTTAGAGACCAAGATCATATTTTTTGGTTGGGCAGAAGGCCAGGCTTGATCAAACCCCAGTTCGGGACTTTGATCGGAAAGATGGAAAATTAGGGCTTCTGCAAAAATTGGAATTTTGGAAATCTATGACCACGGCTAGAAGCTCCTCAGAAAAATCAAAGCTCAGAGCTTTGAATCAAATTTTTTGGTTGGGTTAAGCTCCGGGAAACTCAAACCCTAATTCAGGGTCCTCCCAGTGAATCCAGAAATCTAAAAGGCAATTTCGAGCTCCAGGTCCAGTTCTTGCAAATCAAGTGGATTGGGTTAATCCCAGAAGAAGATGGATTGGTCACCTGCATAAGTGAAGAAGTGCTTGTCTCAGAGGGAGATGAGGCTAAGGCCTTCCATAAGAAGATTACAAGCAATCTTGACAGGTATGGCTTACAGGTATGTTTCATGGTTAAGTTTATCATATGTTTGTCTTCATATCATTATAGTACAATCTTGATTAATTACTGGACTTAATAGAAGATATTCATTGATTAAGGTTTTGACACTTATGATTGTACTAATGCATTGTGATGTTGTATGAGGTTTATGTTGTTTGCTAACACAAAAGGAACACCAAGAAAGTCAAATCATGTTCTACTTCAAGAACATATGCTCATGGTGACATGAAGACAAAGATTCATCCATTGTCATGGATCACATAGAAGATCTACTTTCGAGGTATGTATAACTTGGTTCTACAATGGTTAACTTATGAGACATGCAGATTACTAGCACAAGTCACTGAAGAGAACCATAAGACATTATGCGGGTATGTTAAACATAACTAGCTAGCATGCTAATCCAGGTATGTTTTTCCTATATCAAGCTAGAATCCTACCTTGTGTTAGGATCTTATACTGTTGTGTTGTTGATAATGATTATTCGTGAAGTCATAGGTTTGAATAGTCATGGTTGTATGCATATTATGTTTCTTACCATAATTGATGATATGACTAACCAGAAGAATCATGAAGGTATAGGTTTGAGTAATCACGGGTTTATGCATTGATGATTTAACTAATCAAAAGAGTCCTATGATCAAATAAGAATATGCATGAGTAAAAGAAAACTTCGCTGAAACCTTGAATACTAATGTTTATTATCTCTGAATGATCATGACTATACATGTTTAAGATTATTGTGTTTTGACAGTATTAAGATTATACTAATAAATGTGTGATTATGTATGAGACCTCAAGGATAACACAATGATGATACTAATAAGCATGCAGAGTGATTAAGGATGGATGTAAGTTCAAGGATAGGTAATCCAGGAAGCAAAGATCAAGAGGGAGCACACTCGAGTTGTTCCTGCAAGAAAGCAAAGGAGCACACTTCAGTAGTTTCCGCAAAGATGCAGATATTCAGAGGGAGTTGACCATCTTTCTACATTCCAGAACAGAAAGGTGTAGAAGAAGCTACTTCAGTAGCTCCTGCAAGGAAGCAAAGACTCAGAGGGAGTCCACCCAGCAACCAAACAAAGACAAGTATTTTTAATTATCATTTTTTGCATATTTGTTTGTTTAAATAAAATTGTTCAATGATGTATATGCCCATGTTCCTAGACTTAGGATATGTATTGTATGATTGCATTAATGAACAATATACTACTAATATGCATGTGATGGGTAAGTGGCCTATGGAACTGTACAACATTCCAGTGCTACTTATCTAGAATGAAACCTCTTTGCTGACATGTTGGGAGTAGTGCAAACTCTTAACAATGTTCTGGTAGAGACTGGAAGGCATCTAGAAAGTTGTGGAACATGGATAAATGTTGTACTGAAGCATTGGCTGAGATAATTGCATGACTGTATGACATATTTCTTTACGTGTAAGAATTTGTTTCTAATCATGCAATTTAACTTGTTTTGTAAAAAAGACCGTATACCTTCACCTACAAAAGAAGGACTACAACATTTGTTCAAGCAACAAAATTATCTATTGAAGATATTGAAGTTCTTAGGATACGGGAAGAATGCCATGATCCGTCGATCATGAAGAATGATGTTTGGGATGCGGTCCCAAGAGATGAAGGGAAGTCTGTTGTGACTTCCAAATGGAACTATCAGATGACGCATGCTGTAGATGGCAGCATAGAGAAATATAAAAGTGATGAAACAGAAGATACACCAGATGGATTTCAAGACAGCCTTCTTGAATGGTGTAATCATATATGTGTGCAGAACTTGGTAGGATAGACAGCTTTCTATCTAGTTTGGGCTTTACCAAGAGTGAAGTGGATTCCAACCTTTACTACAAGGTTGAGGAAGGAAATCCAATGATACTACTTTTGTATGTGGATAACCTGTTTGTTACAGGTGAAGATAGATTGATTGTCGACACGCAGCGGAAGCTTGCTGCCAAGTTCGAGATGAAGAACTTGGGGATGATGCACTATTTGTTTTTGGCACGGAGGTGTGGTAGAGTACAGATGGAATCTTCCTTGGACAAGGGAAGTATGCAATAGAGATATTGAAGAGGTTCGAGATGATGGATTGCAAGGCCATGGCCACACCTATGGCATCGAATCTAAAGCTTCTTTGTGATGCTTCATCTGAGCCGGTTGACGTCTCTATGTATCGTTAGATGATTGGGTCCTTGATGTACCTGATGAACACGAGACCAGATATTTGCTTTGCTGTGAACACATTAAGTCAGTTCCTGACAGATCCTAGGAGTGTTCACCAGGTTGCTGTAAAGCATGTTCTGAGGTACCTGAAGGGTACAGTTGATTATGGGCTTAGGTATGAAGCGAATCAAAAGTTTAACCTGTAGGGTTATGTTGATTCAGATTAGGCTGGCAATGCTGCAGATAGGAAGAGCACATCTAGATGTTGCTTGAGTATGGGATCAGGTGAGATCTCTTGGTTTAGCAGGAAGCAGTCCTGTGTAGCACTAAGTACAGCTGAGGCAGAGTATGTTGCAACTTGTTCAGCTAGTTGTGAGGCAATATGGCTATGGAAGCTACTATCTGAGTTATTTGATCTCCCGTTGGATGCTACTGGTATCTTTTGTGATAACCATAGTTGTGTAAAGTTGTCTGAGAACCCAGTGTTTCATGACAGGTCCAAACACATAGAGATCAAATATCACTATATCAGGGATATGGTGTAGAGAGGAGTTGTGAAGCTCTTGTACATTACGACGGATGAGCAGATTGCAGATGTGCTGACGAAGCCACTAGCTAAGGTTAAGTTAGATTACATCAGGGAGAGGCTTGGCGTTCTTCAAATTGATGACACTTCAAGGAAGAAGTGATGGACACATTTGCTGAAGCCATTCCAAGCATGTTGGAAGGAGGATCCTTCACATGGCTATGGATGTAAGCGCTGGATGATGAGCATCAGGATGATGTTCTCGTTTCTTCTTTGTATGATCAGTTGGATCATTCGTATGTATGTACGCATCATGTTGGATGCTGGATATGATCAGTAGGATCATTCGTATGTATTTTGTATATGCATCATGCTGGATGCTTGGACCATGTATCTGTATATGTATCAAGTGGATACATTGTATGATCAGGTGGATCATGTATGGTGATATGTATCATGTATTTGTATTTGTATCAGGTGGATACACTGTATGATCAGGTGGATCATGTATGATGATATGTATCAGGTAGATACTTGGTATGCATCAGATAGATGCATTGTATGATCAAGATGATCATGGATGGTGAGCTTTAGGATGTTGCTCCAGATTACATGCAGCAGGATGTTGTAGTGATGATGATCAGGATGATCATGGATGATGAGCTTCAGGATGTTTCTCCAGATGACATGCAGCAGGATGTTGCATTGATGATGATCAGGATGATCATGTGTACATCAGGATGATGTATGGTGAGTATCAGGTGGATACTCTATGGCCGTGGATCAGGTTGTGCATATGAGCATATAATTTGGCCCTGGGAGATTTGCAGATAATCTTTCGAGGTTTTGCCTATGGCATGTAATTTGGTCCTGGGATATCTGGAAAATGCTCTTTCGAGGTTTTGCTTTGGGAGGACATATAATTTGGCCATGGGAGATCTACAGATAGTCTTTCGAGGTTTTTCCTATGGCATATAATCTGGCCCTGGGATATTTGGTAGATGCTCTTTCAAGGTTTTGTCCTATGGCATATAATCTATCCTTGCGAGATCCGATAGGTTGGGATGTGTGCCCGTAATAAGTCTTGGGATGGTCTTGTGAGGTTTTGCCATGAACACATATAATCTGTCCCTGGGAGATCCTATAGGTAGAGCTGTGTGCTCATAACATCTTGGGATGCTCTTGCGAGGTTTTGTGGTGACCACATATAATCTGTCCCTGGGAGATCCTATAGGTAGAGTTGTGTGCTCGTAACAGCCTGAGATGCTCTTGCAAGGTTTTGTGATGAGGTCACATATAATATGGCCCTGGGAGATCCTATAGGTAGAGCCGCGTGCTCGTAATAGCCTGGGATGCTCTTTCGAGGTTTTGTGACGCACGTAATAAGTCCTGAGGATTCCATAGTACGGCCAGTGATGACGAGGACCTGTAGGTGGTGGGCCTACATCCAGTATGAAAAAGGACTGGCTGTGTAGAACTTCCTATGACAAGAAGATTCAGAGATTGATTGAGATAGCAGTAGCAGTGACGATGATGATGACTCGATGATGATTATCCAGTGATGATGATCCAGAGAAGATGACTTGTGCTAGAAGACCTGTGTCGAGAAATACCTTCCTAGTTAAGAGGGAGTGTTGATGTATATGTAACTTCGTAATGTATTTCACATCTATGTATATTGTATTCCTATAGATATGTTATTATTCCTCTATACGAAAGTGGTTGTATTCCTGTAGAGATGTTATTATTCCTCTATACGGAAGTGTTGTCATTTATATTGTAAGTGTCGTAACTTATACTTGATGGGTTATTAGACCACCTTGTTGGGGTCGGCCCTGTATAAGTCATGTGGGTCAAAGGGTTATTAGACCACCCTATTGGGGGTCGTCCATGTGGGTCAAAGGGTTATTAGACCACCCTAGTGGGGGTCGGCCCAGTCAGCATTATGTTAAGTGGTTAAGTTGAGGCCGACCTAGTTGAGTAAAGGTCAAGTCAAGTTAGTGTATAAATAGAGAGTGTGTATCTCTCATTTAACACATTCTATTCTCTCACTCACACTGCGGAGAGTGGCGCACTTGTAGAGGAGGAGGATCTGTTGCTAGGAGAAGACTATCTCTTGTATTCTGGTTGTATCATTGCTCTATCTATCTCTGAGGAAGTTATTGGGGTTTTTCACCTTTATGGTTTTCCCCAAGTAAACTCTGTGTCTCTTCTGTGCTTGCATTATTGTGTCCATGAATGATATGCTGTAAATTTGCTATACATGTTGTTCTCTCAGTTAAGATCCTAGATTAGATTGAAGTAAATTCTGAAAATTTAACAACAATAACCTGCTTTGAGTAACTTATAAACATATATGCCATTTAATTTATCCATATATCCTAACTCGTCATGAAATATTTTGACTTGAAACATCTTTTGCATAATTTAAGGAATTTAAAGACACATGCATCTATTTCTAAAATGACCAACATAAACACATAAGAGACACATTGGAGAGAGAGAACTTTTTTAATGTGGTTCACCCAATCTAAGGCTACATCCACAAAAGATGTTGCATCATGTATTTATTCATCAAATGCAAGGGTTACATATCACAACAAGTGGTTGCTATGAATTATTTTCACTTTCCCATAGACTCTCCCAAAGATAGTTTTTACAAGACCTTGGTCTACTTACAAAGATCTATAATAACTCGATAGAGTCTTTTTACATCCATTTAACCAAACATGAAAATAGAGATAGCATACATAACATTAGTATTCATGTTTATTATTTATTACGCTATCCCCTTTCTATATATGTACCACATGCAAATCAATAGGTAGTATATTTGTATACCTCAATAATTGTAAAAAGATACAACCGAAAACAATCGGTTTATAGCTTAAATTTTAATGTAGAATAATTATAACAAAACTAATATTCCGGCATTAACCAAATCGCGAAAATGCATGGATGGTGATATTCAACATGCACAGGAAAACTCATTTATGTAATTAATATATATATAAGCAAAACTATTTCATGTCGGCATATAACCCAACCAATTCATAGCAGCATTAGATCATAGTATACCTCTGTATCTTAGAACCCAAACTTAACCAAAGGGTTACACCCTAGCTAGTCGACCTCTTGTAAAAAGTTGTTAACCATAGTACATATATATTTTAAAACAGAGTCCCGATCCAAGTACTGGATATGACCTAGCTAGTTGAACTCACTCATAAATTGTAGATAAATAGTGTTATTCAACATAATATCCAAACCGAGCATTGATTTTCTTCTAAGCTGGCTGGTCTCATGCACTAAATTGTTAATATTATCATAGATTTCCAATACAGAGATCTAACTCGGTATTGGGATAATCCCTAGTATAACACGGTCATGGGCTGAGGTTAAATTTTAGTATTGTTACAAGTCTTACAAAAAATGAAAACTAATGCTAAAAATAATTTTCGGCCAGAGTGTAATAGTATATCCTTAGCCAGCGATGACGGAGTAGGAACTTCGTTGTAAAAATAAAAGGATTAAAACAATCAAACGTTATCATGGTAGCAGCCCTATCACAAAGTTCTATAGTTCGCGACATTCTCTAAGGTGTCAGGTATTATAAACACAATACTCTTAAAGGTCGAGGTTATACGCTAAAAACGTCCTTCCTGAGCTGAATAAAATGCCAACATTATAATACAGTAAAAATACTCCAAAAAAGAATTCAAATGTGCATACCCGCATATGGAGAGGTTTTTAAGAGGTTTTTCCTTCATATATATAGAGAGAGAGATATCATATTTATATATTTATGTTTCTCCATATAAATCTATATAAGAATTATGTATATATGGAGACTACTAGATTGTATTAACTCCAGGTTCCCCTACTATGCCTTTCCCTCTTACACCCATTTATATATATATATAAACATATGGGGTACTTACTTATAACTTAAGATGTGTTCCATGTTTTTGATATCATAAATTATTTATTCAAAGAAAGATATGTTTATATAAGGATAAAATATATCTTCTACCTTATCCGCGTGTGTGTCAATTTGTACAAAAGAAAGACCCTAGCTTCTTATATTTTAGAAATATTTTAAGAGTATTTTTCCTATACTCTTATCTAAATTTGATATTTCGTAATCTTAGTTAGTCTTTATGACAATAGGTTTAGCTTCTTGCTAATATATAGGTTTGTCGGAGTTAATATTTTAGCATGCGACGTGTGGTCGCTGACCTCATCCTAAGATCCTGACTTTACCACTAAAGGTAACTAATATGAGTTACTTTACTATCTCTGTAGTGATAGTAGCATTGGGATGATCTTCCATCATTATTTATCATCCCTCTAGTGGACTTAGTTTTCCGTCTTTTAGGTGCGTCATCCCAAAGTCTCCTAAGTTGTATAATAACACTTATGAACATAACACTAGTTTCAAGGTCTGCTGGTGGGGCCTTGGCCTTGAGCTCCTCACCAGGGCCATATTCATAGTTACAATATACATTGATAAAATAATAATAATAGGGGTCAAATTGGAGGGATGTTACATGCAACCTGTGATTGATGATCTCATTTTGTTCAACACCTATGTTAAGAAAATGCCTAAAGGGATGAAAAGGAAATCAATATTTTATGAGCTCCCATATTGAGAGAATCTTAGGATTTCCCACTTACTAGATCCCATGCATATATTTAAAATTGTTTCATGTTCTTTGTGGTGTCACATATCATCCAAAAAAAATTACAATTTGGTTGTCAGAAAAGATCTTATTTCTTCAAATACTAAAAAGAAGTAATGGCCAAGACAAAAAAATAGAGGAGAGTTTGGCCCCTTTTTTTCATTTAAAAAGGAGACATCTAACGGATTTTGAAGAAAGATGATCTTAATTTGGAAAAGGAAGTTATATTGGGTGTGAAGGCACCTTCTTTTTATGGGTCTACTCTACGACACTACTTCACTACAGACAAAAAGTTGTCAAGCTTGAAATCACATGACCATCTCAATCTTCTAAGCGTACATATAATGTTAAAAAAATGTTTTTACTTTTTGTTTATATCTTTTACCACACAATTTAAAATGCTCTTATCATTTTGTGTTTACTTTGTAGTGTCATTATCCGTTGTTCATGCATGGGTGTGTGAACCATGACTTTCTCGATGATCTGCAACATGCCATATCTAAATTATCTTCGTTTGTATGATGGATCACATCAAAGGATATTTACATCGGTAGCATTTCAAGGTGGCGTCAAGAGATAGATGAGATTGTTTGTATGTTTGAGAAGGAACTGCCATCGAGTTTCATGGAATTCTAGGTTCATATTCTAATTCACCTAATCGATGAGGTTAAATTAGTCGGGGTGGTCTCAAGTCACTGGATGTTCTTCTTGGAGAGGTTCATGAAAAAAATGAAGGGATTTGTTTGACAAAGGGAAAAACCCAAGGGGTCTATAGAAGAGGGGTACATAGAATATCATTCATTCTATTATGCTAGTGAGTACATCAAGCAAATCAACCACATGCCAGATGCAGTGATTTGGGTTATGAACGTGATGAGGAGAAAAGGGAAGGGAGATACTAAAAATAAATTGGAAAAGGCGCATGATAAAGAGTAAGTCACATATCTCTTGATCTTCAAATTTCCACATAGTAACTATTCACAGCAAACTCTAAAATCTATATTTGATCCCATATGTATTGAATGTGGTTTTGTTTCCATGAATATAATAACGAATTCAGAAATTGATGCAATGAATAAATTCATTCTTTACAATGCATAGGAAAGAAACCGTGGGTCGCATTATATGAAGAGAAGAGGAGGAAATGGGACATTGAGATAAAAGAATTCAAACGGTTGCACGATATAAGCATTCCTTTTCCAGATAATTTAAAATACAATATGCTAATGATCTATGCCAAGAGCTGGGTTGCAAACCAAGTCAGAGAGAAATATGGTGCATCTGTTTGCTACCCTTTTGAAGAGAAGAATGCACTAAACATTGGGACCAGGTGCAGCAACTCAGTAATAAATTTTTTTTGTACATTTCTAACTTTATAATGCAACTTTGAACTATAACATATATGTTTAATATATTAATGCTTGGGTTATTAGACATATGACACTGGACACTTTTCTTATAGGTGCTTTCGTTCCCATCTATGTGCGAATATGGACATCATTTTCACACCAAGGATGTTGATGATGGACGTCGCATTGTATGAAGAGAACATGATTAAATGGGACATTGACAAGAAAGAGTTTAGGTGGTTGCAAGGTAGAAGCATGCCTTTTCCAAATAATTTCAAATACAATATGCCAATGATCTGTGCCAACAATTGGGTTGCATATCAAGTTAGCGAGAAATATGGTGCATCTGGTCGTTACCCTCCTAAAGAGGAAGACACACTAAACATTGGGATTGGGTGCAACAACTCAATAATACAGTATTTTTGTACATTTCTAACTTTATAATGAAACTTTGAATTATAAAATATATTTTTAATATATTAATGATTGGGTTATTAAACATATGATGCCATACTTTGTTAACTTTTCATACAAGTGCATTCGTTCCCATCTCTGTGGGCTTATGGACATCATTTTCGCACCAAGGATGCTGATGATGGACATCTTACACAAGACTCTAGAGTGGAGGTCAGGTTCTACCAATCTATTTGTGCTAGCCGTTGCGATCGAAACCTCATAGGAGGGATGTTCGGTTATGTCAGAAAGATACAAGAGATCATTAAAGTGTACTTCTCATCTTTCCAATGTGTTGTGTTTAGGTGCAGGTGGTGGGACACATTTGATAGGAATAATGTAAAGGATGATCATGATAGTGGGTTGACATGCATCAACTCTAAAAGATGTGGGATGAAAGTAAGAAGCCTTATGCTTTCCCAAAACACTACAACCAAGTGTTCTTTTACCCGAATGTGTTGGATAAATATGGGTGGTTCATATTAAGACACAACCCTAGATCTAAAGATGTTTTTGAGAACATCATTGCTATCATGCCAACCAAGGAAGATAATTAGGGTGATGGCAATGAAGACTGATATGTACATATTTTATTTCATCATTTACAGATTGATATATCATTGCTATCATGCCAACCAAGGAAGATAATTAGGGTGATGGCAATGAAGAGTGATATGTACATATTTTATTTCATCATTTACAGATTGATATATCATTTTGTTATTTTTATGTTTGATTGTCTACTTATATTGTTTATTTTTCATGTTATAATGGTGGAAATGGAAAGTTGATTACTGGACACACTGTTTAAACAATTTGAGTTGGTTAACAAGCAGTATGATGTGAAATATGTTTCATTTATATCAAGTCATTTGTGATTTTGTGGAATGATTGTATGTCATTCTCCATAATTAGAGATGATATTTGTAGCTTTCCATTTAGTTCATAATTGTTGTGTGGGTTTTATCATTTAATTTATTGTATTGTTACAATTGGATTAGAATCAATGAATTAGAGTACAAATTATCATTGATGTTAATCATATTTATTGTTTGTTGTAATTTCATCTACTCTCATTTCAATAATGAGGTTAATTTAATGATTATATTATACTTAGACACTTTTATTTTATATTTTAGATACTTAGACACGTATATATTGTTAAGGAAGAAAAAACTTATAGAAATATTAATAAAATATGTATATCCTTTAAAATTTATATGATATAACAAATTAAAAATAATAAACAATATATTTTTTAAATTCTATATTTGAAATATGCATATTCATATCTATATTTATTTCAAGTTTCATTGTTGATGGGTTAGTCAATGTGGACTAATGCTATATAAAATGTGTTCCTTCAATGTGGAATAATGTTATATCATATAATGAAGGTCATGATTAATAATAATAAGTTTGGAGAATGCAAATTTTGGGTTTACAATTGAGAGAAAATGTTGTTCTTTTAATTAAGTATTTTTCTTTCTTCCTATTAGAGCTTTGATATTTGTCATTGTAAAGTGAGCTATCGTAAAAAAAATAAAAATCTTGAACGATACATTGATAGGACATATTTATGTTGATATTTACATTTTTTTTGTGATGTTCATATTCATATTTTATAACAATATTACATGGTAATACATTAATATTTGTTATGATGTTTGGTTAGACTTATAAAAAATGATTAATTTATGTTTATCACTTGAATAATTAAATTATACAAGACATTATACGATGAAGATTTAATTTCCTTATTAAAAATCATTATATATTATTTCGTAATGCTCAACATAAAGTTGCAACGAAATAAATATAGTATTCTATAAGTATAATATTATGACAAATTATATTACAACAATTATAAATCATAGAGTTCCCACAACTTCATCCATTATCAATACAAAATTCATAAAATTATTTAATTCAATGATATTTTTAATTCAATTATATTGTGTAAAAATAAAATTTTTAACCTATATTATGTTAATTAATGAAACTTTTCTTGTAGAGATTTTGAAGGTGGAAATAGGGGAAGGATTGCTCCAAGAAATTATTATTCTTAACGGTTAGGTTGAATCGTTGGTTTCATCGGTGAGGATCGAGGTTGACATAATTGTTGTGGTGTGAACGACGGTCTGATGGTACGATCACAGGGGAGGGGTCTCTTCCCTCCTCTCTCAAAGTCTTCCACGGGTCAAGATGAGGCTCTGCCGGAAAAAATGCAGGTTGAAGGAATCAGAGGAGAGGGTCAAATCAATTGGATGGAGACTTCTGATGTTATTAGAGGGGAAGCGGGTCAGGGGCTCTGTATACCTAATTCGATGAATATACCAACCATATCTGTAAACCATATACGGGTCAAGGAAAAAATCCAGCATATGACATATCATGCTTTGATAGGGAAATTTATGGGCATATGGCCTACGGAGAAAGCTTTGACCTGGTGGATCCACTCGACCTGGAAACTGAAAGGTCATTTTGATCTTCTATTGGGATCTAATAGTTTTTTCACGGTGGTTTTATTGAATGTGGAGGACAAGGATCAAATATTTGAAGGTGGCCCATACTTCTATTACTCTACTAGTCTGTTTCTTCGCATTTGGAAGGACCATTTTAATCCAGATAAGGAGGATCTCTCAATCGCCTCAGTTTGGATTAGATTATACACTCTCCCCTCAAAATACTAGGATCTGGACATTCTTAAAGCGATTGGAGGGACCCTGGGTCATTTTGTCAAGATCTCTGACCAAACCAAGCAAGGACAATATGATTCTTATGTGCGTAGCTGTGTCTATATGAATATATCTAAAACCCTCCCAGAAGGGATTACTCTAAATTGGGAAGAATCAAAATGGTTTCAAACTCTTGACTATGAACATATTCCTTTTTGTTGTCGGCGATTTCATACCCATGGCCACCTGGCTAGGGATTGTCACCTTAATCTCTCGGAGGCTATCCCTGGAAGTAGCATTCAGGATAGGAGGACAAGGATGGATTTGTCAAAGTATCTATTCGTAGAAGAATTGGAAGAAGACATAATGGCCTTGAGATAAAGAAGAAGGAAACGAACCCTAATAGTTTTGCTGCTTTAGCTCCTAAGCAGGGGGGAATTTCCTCCCCTCTGCTGGAACTTGAATCAACCAAGCATGAAGAAGTATCAACTGACATGGTCAAAGAGATAGGCCAAACCTCAAAATATGCTGGAAAACATCTTAATGATCCTAAACACATGGAGGAGGATCTGGATGAGATGGACCTAGGGAACCTAGATCTGGATAACATTGAGGAGGAGTGTAAAAACATAGAGGTACACTCTATTCCTAATACTCAACTACAACTATTGAAGGAAGCCATCCTAAAAAATAAACCTACTCCAAGTCTGAGGATTGGTTCCTTGAAATTAAAGGAAAATAAAAGAAAGTTTAAAGATGGAAATTCAAAGAGGGGAAGGAAGACGAACAAGGATAGGATTGGGGAGACTCGGGCTAGACTAGTCGACTCTGGGTGATACCCAACTATCTAGGAATCCCTCTTATCCGTAAGATACAGTGCTTGATGAAATTAATATCATGCAATATTCGAGGCACTAATGGGCCTCATAAAATTAAAACCCTGAAAAACAAGATTTGGAAGGAACAACCTATTGTGATTATGCTACAAGAAACTAAATGCTCTAGTCCTCAATTGGAAGCCAAGGCACAAAATATCTAGAAATATTGCAAGAGTATGGCTCTGGATGCTACTGGTCATTCAGAAGGGTTGGCTGTGTTATGGGATCCTAAGAAAGTTTCTCTTAGTAACTTTCTTTCTATTCCTTTCAGCATCTCTGTAGAATTCCACATTATTAGATCTACTGTTAGAGGCAAACTCACTAATGTGTATGGGCCTAGCAGCTACCCTGAGAAACGTAATTTCATCTAAAGTTTGTCTAATTTGAGGAGAAATTTTTACGGAATTCACTGGATTTTAGGGGGGGACTTTAATTTTATTCAGTCCTTGTAAGAGAAAAAAGGTGGAAGAAGAGTCCTGACTCTGGAAAATACTCTATTTGATGAGTTTAGTGAGGAGAGTAAACTGATTGATGTCGATTTGGGCAGTTCATTTTTCACCTGGAATAACAGATGTGGAGGGGACCATTTGGTGGTAGCCAGGCTCGATAGATTTATTTTGTCTGAAAGCATTCTGCTCCTCGGAGGGATGTTGACATCTCGCCCTCTTGCTTCTTCGGGATCTAATCACTGGCCTGTGTCTTTGATATGGAAATATATAGGAATGAAACTAAATAAGCCCTTTTGGTTTGAGAAATTATGGCTAAGTCATGATTATTTCATCCCCCAATTCGAAGAATGGTGGCACTCCATCATTCCTCATAGAGGAACGAGGATGTATTGCTTTCAACAAAAACTTAAGAGTCTCATACAAAAAATTAAAAACTGGAACACTGATGTCTTTGGGAACATCCAGGATGGGAAAGACAAGTTGGAGACTGAAATGGAACACGTCCAAGAATGTATTATGCAAACTGGGGTGACACCTAAGCTTGCTTTGGAGGAAAAGTTTCTGACGGAGCAACTTCTTCAAATACATAGGCAAGTAGTGATTCCGTGGCAGAAAAAGTCTCATATTCGCTCGTTGACTGATGGGGATAAGAAAACCAAGTTTTTTCATAGAGCTACCATTCAGCATAGACAACATAACTAGATTTGCAACTTGTAGAGAGGTGATGGGGTGACTGTGGAATCCCATGATGATATTGAAAGGAACTGGTTAATCACTTTGAGAAGGTGGTTACTGAACCAAATTTGGATTGCACTGAGGCTTGTAGGGAAATTAAATCTGTCATCCCCCATTTAATTACGGAAGAGAAGAATGAAATGCTTATCCAACCTATTAAGTTCATGGAAGTTGAAACTACGATCAATCAAATGGAGGAAGGTAAATCCCCCAGGTCGGATGGATTAACAGCTAATTTTTTTCATGCTTTCTGGGATCTGATCAAAATTGAAGTTTGGCAGGTGGTGGAAGAATCCAAGAGAATGAGAGGGGTCCTACCGGCCTTAAACTCTACCTTTCTTACCCTGATCGCTAAAACCCCGATGGCCGAGAAGGCTGACCTATTTAGACCAATTTCTCTCTGTAATATCATTTTCAAACTCATCACCAAAGTCCTAGCCAATCGACTTAAGCCCCTTCTAGCCTCTTTGATTTCTATGGAATAGTCGGGTTTTGTGGAAGGCCATCAAATTATGGATGACATCATTATGGCTCATGAGGTGATTCACTCTTTGAAGAGTACCAAGAAAGCTGGAATGATTCTTGAACTGAATTTTTCTAAAGCCTATGATAACCTCAATTGGGTGTATATGAAGGAAATTATGAGTTCATTTGGTTTTAGACAAATGTGGATTCAATGGATTGCTAACCTTACTTCTTCGGCTTTCTTTTCCATTATGATCAATGGGCATCCTTCTCCGGTCTTCAAGCCTTCCTGTGGCATTCATCAGGGTGATCCCCTATCTCCTTTCCTCTTTGTGATTATGACAGAAGGTCTTGGTAGACTTATATCCCATTTAGTTGACTAGGGAAGCATCAAAGGGCTTCATTTTCCACCTTATGAGAAGGCTATAACACATCAACAATTCGTGGATGATACCCTATTGATGGGGAACTCCTCTGTTCAGGAAGCGAGACACGTAAAGAAAGTTTTGAATACTTTTTGAAGAGCATCTGGGTTAACTATTAATATGGACAAGTCTCTTGTTTTCTTCTTTAATACGCCCACTATCAGTCAGAGAAATATTTTACATATTCTTGGGTTCAAGAAGAGCTCCCTTCCAACCAAATATCTAGGAGCCCCTTTATTTGAGGGAGTTTTAAAAAAGGTCTCTTGGGAAGATCTTTTACATAGAATGAAGGAATAAATATCTAATTGGATGCTTCAATCATTGAACCTACCTAGCAGAGTGGTCCTTGTTAAATCCGTTCTTCAAGCCATGCCCCTGTATCTGTTCTCTGTTCTAGCTGCCCCTAAATCAGTCATGAAGGAGATTAAGAAAATCCAATGTACATTTTTATGGGGAGGCACGGTGGATCATAGGAAGTGGTCGCTGGTTGATTGGGAAACGTTATGTAAACCTAAGCAGGACGGAGGGTTAGGTTTAAGGGATCCTAAGAAAATGAGCATGGTTTGTGGGGCTAAAATTTGGTGGAGATGGCTTACCCACACTAATGAACAATGGGCCAGTTTTTGGGGTAGAAACTATGCCCTGTTGACTGTTCAATAGGATTTGGGTGAGGGATTATGGTCTAGAGAATGGATCCCATATCTGGAACATGGCTAGGGTTGGCAGTGAATTAATCCGAAAACACAGCTTTTGGGAAATATGTGAAGGATATTCAGCTAATCTTTGGACTGATGCATGGCGACAAGAGCCCCCTCTACTATCTTTGATTAACGCCATTTGTATTGATTCCCCTATTATGAACCATAGCTGGAAGACGTTCAATCAGTATTGGTAAGAAAATACCAATGATAGAGGTTTTCATGTCTGGTTTCCACTGAGGTGGTAGATGGATACCTATGGGGAGGAAATTGGAAGGTAGATCCATGATAATCTAATGACTCGTTGTATTAAGTATCAGAGAGGTAAGGATATTATTCGATGGGGTTACTGCCCCAAAGGAATGTTCACTATCAAGGAATCCTATACTCTACAGACTAAACCGATAAACCAAACAGTTGATAATACCTGGAAACATCTATGGGCTGCCAAACTTTGGCCCAAAATCACCCTATTTCTTTCGCTAATTCTGAAGGAAAAATCCTAACCTGGGATAATATTTTGAAGCATGGTTTTGAAGGTCCCTCCCTATGCGTCCTGTGTGGTAATCATGAAGAAACCATAGCACATCTATTGGATGGCTGTGTTTTCATGTCTATACTCTGGGATGAGGGAGCTACTCTTTTTCGCATGACTGATAGACTTCGGAATGAACCTGTTGAAATGGTTAAAATGTGGAAAGACAAACCATTCCATGGAATAATTATTAATAAGATATGACAGCTCTTCCCAGGGTTTATTATGTGGGAAATCTGGAAGGAGTGCAACAAACGGATATTTACTTGTAAGATTAATAACTAGAAGACTGTATGGGGGAACATACAACGGGGTATCACAGAAACACTACAACTTACATTATGGACTGAACAAGATATTAAAATCTTGGATAGTGAGTTGAGAATTCTTAATACCTAGAATATCAGAAAGCTACCCCGTCATACTGGTCGTATCCAGTCCAGTCCCCTTTCTTTTGATAGTCCGACTTTGTGGTCTGGACAGTTGCAGGGATGGATGAAGCTGAATTTTGATGGCACATCTAAGGGAAATTTGGGGATGGAAGGATATGGTGGGGTTATGTGGGATGATCAGGTCAAGGTCGTGTACAATTATTTCGGGCACCTGGGACGTGAAACGAATAATGTCACAGAGTGTCAATCCATGTTGCATGGCTTGTGCATAGCTACCAGATGTGGCCTGACCTGTTTGATTGTGGAGGGAGACTCAAAAATGTTGATTCAGATTGCCACTAAGCTTCTTAACGGGGCCCTGGTGGATAAGCTGGGTCAGTCCTGGAGAATGGCATGGAGAGTGACATGTCTTAGCCAGATCATCAAGTCTTTTAAATCTGTCACCTTCCAACATGTTAGACAAAGCGCCAATTGTTTGGATGATGTGTTAGCTAATCATGGTGCATGTGCTCTTAATGATGTATGGGATGGGAATTCCTTGGATGTTCCGTCGGAATCATGTCAGCAGAATTGTATGAGGATTGTAGATAGCGACCAGGGTGATGTGGAACCCGGTTCTGATGACAACAGAGCTCTATTTCCCGATGATTTGGCATTTTTGACAAATGTTTTTCTGGCAACCTATCTTTATGTGCCATAGTTTGGATTTCTGTATATCTCCCTCCATCATTTATTATCATGCTATGAACTTGGAGCATGAGAATATTATGGCAGTTTCTCATGTATTTGATGGGCCGTATGGAGAAGGAGTCTGAGTGAGTGACGACTGCGGAGGATATGGAGAATTATGATAGAGGCTGGGTTATTATGATGGACTTAATGAAACAAGGTGGTAGCCTTTGTTTAAATTCTGTGACCTGGAATGTCATTTGCACTTGTAATTATATTCTTGGTATTGCTGATATCCTGTCAAGTGTTTGTTTTTCAAATTGGGAAGTGCAGGGTGATAATTCAGGTATTGAGAGTATGCCGCTGAGGGGGAGACCCACCAGGAGGCGGAGACAGGCTCGTGGAGAGATGAGCAATGAGGAAAGGGGAGTGATGTTCAATTTGGTCCAAGTAGGTATCAGTGGAATGCGGAAGCTACTGCTCTTTTCTATTGTCATTACTTCCCTCAGGAGGTGCAGGCGGGTGTTGATAATGTTGAAGCTGCTCTGTGGCGGAGGGTTAGTGCGTAGGAGGTGCCAACTGAGGCAATTTACCTATCCGACTGGGTCTAGGACCCTAGCAACACAAGGGGCCATTTGGACCTCTATAACCGGGCTATTGTCATGCTTTGGGTTACTAAAGCCCTCATAGCCAAGGTGACAGAAACTCATGTGGACATCCTGTTAGGCTCTCAGCGCATGACTCAATTAGAAGAAATGTGTAAGGAACATGCTAATGAATCCAAATGGATTCATATGAAATTAGACGCTATGGCTGGAGATATGGGTATCTCTTTTACCAACCTCCCCAAAAAAGTGGGAAATCCTCGGGAGATTCACCTCGACGGGCTGGAGAAGGAGACTATGAAGCCGCTGATGGTGATTATTGATGATGAAGTTGGTCCGTCAGCTTAGCCGGTGCCCTTTCGAGCCTACTCTGCCTGGGACTGTTGTTGTGTTCTGTTTTGTCAGGCTCTGGAGCTGTTCTATTCTCTATCGACAACAAGAGAGGAGTAGAATCATTAAACCTGTTTTTTGGCTACCAAAAGTAGGGTATTTGTCTAATGTCTGTTATTCCGGCATTTAGTTTGTAATAGGGCTGTCAGTTTATTATGTTGTTATCGGTCTGTGGGTTGCATTTGGGTCTGGTCTTCTAGTACTGTTAAGATCTGTAATGAAGCTGCTCTATGACTGGATTTGGAATTATGTCGTTAAGTCTAGTTTTGAGATTGATCGTGGCTACTCCAGCACCTTGGGTTATTGTAATGAAGAAGTTTGTAATATTGGTACCTTTTTAATAGAATGATACTTTTTTTTTGCTTAAAAAATAAAAGTTAATTAATGAAACATTAATTCTCACCATTTTCAATGACCATTACTCCAATCCATATTTTCACATTTATGATGACCTAACAACCAACCATACTTTCAAATTCATTTTCTAACCAATATATAAACCTATATATGAAACCATACTTCAAATTGTTTATAAAATTTAGCTTGAAATTATTTAATATGAAAAATTGTCGAAACGATGCTAAAATTTTGAACAAAATTAAAAACATGATAACTCTTTTTACAAAGGTCGAATACTTTGAAAATTTGTTAAGTCACACAACAACTTGTCTCATATCATCATTTAAAATGCAAATTGTGATGCTTTTGTCAACTAAATTAATAGTTACTAATTTAAAGACCCACAAGATTTTGAATAGTACAAACTTATTTTACATAAACATATGATCATCATAATTTTCAACACCTAGCAAAAATACACATAAACATCATGATCATACCATCATAAACTTAACCATAATCATAAACAAAAACATACCATCATCAACATTTTCACAACATAAAAATAACCATACCATCATTATCATTGTCACCATCTAACAATCAGTATTTTAAACACATGATCAATCAATCACATGACAATAATAAATATCCCGATTTATAATTTTAAATATATATCATCCTACCACATAAAAAAATAAACATAAAAATCATCATACCATAATAAACATAAACATAAACATCATCATACCATCATCATGATCATTTTCACCGTCGAACACAAAACACAAAATCCATTGATATAGCATCATAAAGATATAAACATAAACATGGGAATAACATCTTAAACATTACATTGTCAACATTTAACATAACACAAGCCACATTATATTATAACATGCATAACCATTACACAAATCTAACAAAAATCATCTAACCCGAGGTAACATACACACCATCAAGTACATATAATAAACATCAACATAACCATCCACATCAACATAAACATTTAAAATGCAGTATATATATAGATATGAACATATATAACATCAAGTTGATTATACACACCAAATAAATATCTCCATTCCAATAACTTCTATGACATATTTGATCCACCTCCACGAGAAGCATCATCCGTATCTCTCCCACTAGATCTAGAGGCATCATCACCTCCACCAATAGAGCCAGATTTAGTATCAACACCTCTACCAGCAGAGCTAGTGTCATCGAAACCTACACTAATAGAGCCAAAGGAATCAGTACCTCTACCATGAAAAAACCTAGTCGGAGAGTAGCATAGATAGGTCCATCAAGCTGAATCGTACCCCCTCTGAGCATCATATATACAATAGAGGCAGTTGGAGTAGGAAATGGTGGATGGTCTAGCGAATCAGTAGGATCGATAGGTCGTTCAAGAAGGAGTAGAGGAGACAATGAAGTAGGATTAGCAAGTTGGTCGAGTAGAAGAATAGGACATAATTAAGGAGATGATAGAGGAGGAGGTGGAGGAGGAGGTGGATGAGATGTCGATGATGCTAATGGAGGATGAGGTGGAGTAGTATATGTCGAATATGCTATAGGGGGTGGGGTGGATGTGGAAGAGGAGGTGGTGGATACGATATCGACGAAGTTGATGGAGGAGGAGGTGGAGTAGTAGATGTCGAAGATGATGGAGAAGGGGTTGGAGGTGGGGAAGGTGGAGGAGGAGGTTGATGGTCATCCCTCTTAGTAGCTAACTGAATGCATGCACCAAAAATATGTTGCATCAATAAAATCATCTCATAGGGAAGAATCCACCATTCTCTGCAAGGTGAGGCCGTCGAATAATGTCATACACCTATACAGGATGAACCCCCTCATCTGCCAATAATGTATCCAACCTGTCTGACACATATTAATGATACCTATCCTAGGGCATGTGTGGACAGTGGATAGGATGTCTACCTTCCAACTGTGTCCCAGCTTAATAAGGATCCTCAATATCCCAATCCTACTGAGTGGGAGTATAGTGTCATAGGCGATTATTTTGGATTGAAAAAAACATGTATTTAGATAGGTAAGTGAATATTAAATATGAAACATACAATTTACTACTCAAACATGTAAATTTTGGAGAATATTACGATGAGAAAACTGTTAGTTTTTCATCATTTAATTCAATATGATCTAGGATCTTAACTGAGAGAACAACATGTATAGCATATCAAACACAAGAGACAAGAGACACAAAGCATTTCACTGGGGAAAACCAAGAAGGTGAAAAACCCCGCAACTTCCTCAGAGATAGAATAAGCACCAATACAAAGATCACCAAGATGAATCCCCAAAACAAGAGATAGTATCCTAGCAACATCTCCTCCTCCACTTGTGCGCACTCCTCCTCTCTCTCACTAATGCGAAGGGAGTGAGTGTGTGAATGAATAAATGAGAGAGTCACACTCTCTATTTATACTTTACTTCACTTGACTTTTAACTCTAACTAGTTCGGCCCCAACTTAACCACTTAACATAATGCTGACTGGGCCGACCCAACTAGGGGACTTAAACACCCCATCACAACTAACTCTGGGATGACCTACCTTAGGAGAGTCTAATCATCCACTATCACTTGACACTGGGCCGACCCCACTAGGGTGGTATAGTAACCCTTTAACCCACATGACTCATACAGGGCCGACCCCACCAAGGTGGTCTAATAACCAATCAAATATAAGTTAGGACACTTACAATATAACTTGCAACACTTGCAAGTACAAATGATGACACTTCCAATCGGAGGAATAATAAATCTCCGTTGGGGATACAATAAAGTACAAATTTAATACATACAATATACAAGTGAATATCTTATGAAGTTACAAATACATCAACACTCCCTCTTAACTAGGGAGGTATTCTCTTGACATAGTTCATCAATACATATAGGCACAAGTCTTCAGCTCTGGAGCAGGATCATCGTCACTAGATCACGGAGCATCATCATCACTGCCGTTGTACTCATCATCTGGATCACTGGGATATCTCTCAATTCTTCTCGTCATAGGAAGTTTTACAGAGCCAACCATTTTTCATGCTGGTTGTAGGCCTAGCCTCCTCTAGGTCTTCATCATCTCTACGAGTTGGCCATCCTGTGGAATCCTTAGGACTGATTACATATGTCAACAAAACCTCGAAAGAGCATCCCAGGACTTTTACGAGCACACAGCTCAACCTATTGGATCTCCTAGGATCTTTTGCATGTGACCTTCACAAAACCTTAAAAGAGTGTCTTGCCCAGCAAGATCTCTAAAGAGCATTTGAGGACTTTTACATGCCTAGCACAGCTTGTCTGGATCTCTAGGACTGATTACATGTGATCTCCACAAAACCTTAAAAGAGTGTTTTGCCTAGCAATATCTCTAAAGAGCATCTGATGACTTTTACGTTCCTAGCACAACCTGTCCAGATCTCTAGGACTTATTACATGTGGTCCCCATAAAACCTTAAAAGAGTGTCTTTCCCAGCAAGATCTCTAAAGAGAATCCGAGGACTTTTACGTCCCTAGCACAACCTGTCCAGATGTCAAGGTCGTATTACATGTGGTCTAACAAAACCTTAAAAGAGTGTCTTTCTCAGCAAGATCTCTAAAGAGCATTCAAGGACTTTTATGTGCCTATCACAACCTGTCCATATCTCTAGGATGTATTAAATGCTACCTTTGCACAACCTATCCATGGCCACAGAGTACCATCCTGATACTCAAGATCAACCTGATCATCCTCGCACAAATCATCATCCTGATGCTCATGACCATACTGATCATCATTATACATTACATCATCCTGATGCACATCATCATCACATGATCATCCTGATCATCGTCACAGCATCATCCTGATGCATATCATCATCGCATGATCATCCTTATCATCATCACCACATCATCCTGATGCATATCATCATCGCATGATCATCCTTATCATCATCATGCAGAACATCATCTAGAGCATCGTCCTAATGCTCATCACACAACACTTACACCCAAAGCCATGGGAAGGATCCTCCTACCACCATGCTTGGAATGGATCTTGCAAATGTGTCCCATCACTTCCTCCTCAAAGTATATTCTATCTGAAGAACACCAAGCTTCTCTCTGAAGTACTCAAAATTCACTATGGCTAGTGGTTTGGTCAACACATCTGCAATCTGCTCATCTGTCGCAACATACTGGAGCTTCACTACTCCTCTCTGTACCATATCCCTGATATGGTGATATTTGATCTTGATGTGCTTTGACTTGTCATGGAACATTGGGTTCTCTGAAAACTTCACACAACTCTGGTTGTCACAATAGATACAGGTAGCATCCAACTGGAGATAAAATAAAGCTAATAGTAGCTTCCTTAGCCATACTTCCTCACAACTAGCCGAACAAGCTGCGACATACTCTGCTTCAGCAGTACTCAGTGCTACGTAGGACTACTTCCTACTAAACCAAGAGATCACACCTGATCCCATACTGAAGCAACACCCTGATCTTGATGAAGAATCACTCAATAGCTTCGGGTTCGATGCCATAGGTGTGGCCATGGCCTTGCAGTCCATCATCCCGAACCACTTCAAGATCTCTACTGCATACTTCCCTTGTCCAAGTAAGATTCCATCTGTACTCTGCCACACCTCCATACCTAGAAAGTAATGCATCATGCCCAAGTCCTTCATCTCAAACGCGATAGCAAGATTCCTCTTCATGTTGGCAATCAATCTATCCTCACCTGTCACAAATAGGTCATCCACATATAATAGAAGTATCACTGGATTTCCCTCCTCAACCTTGTAGTAAAGGTTGGAATCTGCTTTACTCTTGGTAAAGCCTAAACTGGCCAGGAAGTTGTCTATCCTGTCGTAGCATGTCCTGGGTGCTTGATTTAATCCATACAAGGCTTTCTTCAATTTGCACACATATGATGCCCTGTCATGTGTCTCAAAATCGAGTGGCTGCTCCATATAGACTTCGTCTTCGACTATGTACCATTCAAGAAATTTGTCTTGACCTCCGACTAATGTATCTTCCACTTCATCACTGTAGCTAGGGAAAGTATTTTTCTGATGGAAGTGTATCTGGCTACAGGTGAAAAAGTCTCTTCATAATCTATCCCCTCTTTCTAGGAGAATCCATGAGCCACAAACCTTGCCTTGTATTTTTCTATGCTTCCATCTGCAGCATGCTTGATCTTGTAGATCCACTTGGAAGTCACAACAGACTTCGCTTCTGGTCTTAGGACCACATCCCAGACATCATTCTTCATGATATATTGGTATTCCTTGAACATGGCATTCTTCCATTACTGCATCCTAGATCCTGGGAACTTCAGATTCTTCAATATCTTCAATAGATAGTTTTCTTTGAACTTTGTTGTTGGAACAAATGTTGTATTCCTTCTTTTGTAGGTGATTGTACATGATATTTCCTACAAGTCAAATTCAATTGCATGATTAGGAACTTCTCAAAAAATTCAGAACAAATTCTTACACATAAAGATATATGTCATACAGTCATGGAATTATCTTAGCCAATGCTTCAATACAACATTTATCCATATCCCATAACTTTCTAGATGCCTTCCATATCTACCAGAACATTTGTTAAAAGTGTACACAACGCCCAACATGTTAGCAAAGAGGTTTCATTCTAGATAAGTAGCAATGGAATGTTGTACAGTACCACAGGCCACTTACCCATTACTTGCATATTAATAGTATCTTGTTCATTAATTCAACTTTTCTAATATGCATAATATACATCCTAAATCTAGGAACATAAGCATGTACATGACTGGACAACATCATTTAAGTAATCAAATATATAATAAATGGCAATTCAAATACTTTTCTTTGTTTGGTTGTTGGGTGGACTCCCTCTCAATATTTTCTTCCTTGCAAGAACAACTGGAGTGTGCTCCCTCTTGATCTTTGCTTCCTTTATGATATCATCATGATTATATGTCTTTGAACTTCTATCCATCCTGGACCACTATGCATGCTTAAGTGTGCAATGGTGTCATCATTGTGTCATCCTCAATATCTCATACATAATCATACATGCATTAGTATAATCTCAATACTTATCAAAACATTATAATTCTAAATAATCTTAAACATCTAAGGTCATGATTATTTCATATACATGTAATTTATCACAAGCATTAGTATTCAAGGTTTCAGGGAGTACTTCTTTTACTCATGCATGTTCTTATTTGACCATAGGCCTCTTCTAGTTTGTCCTATCATTAATCAAACTAAGAGGCATAATATGCATAAGCCCATGATTACACAAACTTATAACTTCATGAGTAATCATTATCAATCATACAAAAGTATACTTATCTAAGATCCTAACACAAAGTAGGATTCTAACTCGATATATGAAAACATACCTAGATTATCATGCTTGTCTAACATACCCAAACAATGTCTCCTTGTTCTCTTCAATCTTGTGCTTATAACCTGTATACCTCATAAGTTAAGCATTGTAGAACAAAATTATACATACCTCATACGTAGAGCTTCGATGTAATCAATGGATATGGATGAGTCTTTGTCTTCATGTCACCATGGTCATATGTTCTTGATCTAGAACTTGATTTCTCTTTCTTGATGTACCTTTCATGTTAGTGGACAACATCATTCTCATACAACACCACAATTCATTAGTACAATCATAAGTGTCATAAACCTAATCAATGAATCTATTATATCATTTACATGCATTCATACTTTTACTAAGGTTATAAGACAAGTCTAAAATTAACCAAGATTGTACTAACCTCAATAATATGAAGACAAACTTAATCATGAACTAATTTGAAAACATACCTATATCTCTTCAAGTTATACTTGTCGGGATTGCTTGTAGTCTTCTTTTGTAAGGACTTAGCCTCATCTCCCTCTAGAACTAGAACTCTTGTAGGTGTCCAAATCATTCTCTTCTAGGATTAACCCAATCCACTTGATTTGTTGAATATGGATCTGGAGCTGGCCAGGGTTTGTCAGAGAAACCTTAAAAATTAAAACTTTGAATTTCAAACTTCTGATTGGATGAAAAAATGCACCTTGTTGAGCTGATAGAGCTGGTATACTTCAATTTTGAAATCTCCAAAATTTGACCCCTCAAAATTGATTTTGAAAGTTTCAGATCTGCAGCTTCTGTCAAATTCTTGTTTTCTGGTCAAAATCCCGAACTAGGGTTTGATGGAGCCTGGGGTTATACCCAACCAAAAACTTCGATCTTCGTCTCTAAATTTTGATTTTTATGAGTAGCATCTAGCCATGGTCTTAGATTCCAAAAATTCCAACCTTTTTTAGAAACCCTAATTTCCCGCAGCAGTGATGAGCCAAAAATGGAAGTGCTCAAAATCCAATTATGTTGGATAGAAATATATGCCATATTGTTTCTGATGTATCTCTGAAATTTCGGATCCTCGGGGTCTGAAACTTCGGCCTGTGCTATATTGACCTATCATCTTTCCAACGCCATAGATATGACCTCAAATGGATTCTCCAAGAGAGCGATATACCAAGTGTCGCAACGTGACCTGTTTATGGGATGAAACAGTATAGAGAACCTGTACAGAGTGCCACGTGTCATTGTTTCAACTTAGGCCTCTGAAATCTGGACCTATGAAACTAGAGTCCGTGTCCTAACTGTCACTTTTTACTGAATTTTATTTGGAGCTTCCTAGACCAAGATATGACCTTTTTTCCTAGGTCACATGTTTAGGACTACATTCTGGAAGAGGCAGAAACCCTAACTTGTATGGATCATATCTCACAAAGTACAATGAATTTGAGTCTTTCCTTCAGAAACAAGCTACATGAACATTTCATCTTCGACCTGTAAACGTTTCGGATCCTGATACTTCGCCAAAACTGAGTTATAGCGAAAGTGCCACAATGACTGGTTTTTACTATACCAATCTCTAACTTCCAATTTGTCACAAGTGCAACAAGTGTCATAAATGCCATACCATGCCTTCCTTCAGGCTAGCTATGATACCATGTTATATTTTCATCATTTAATTCAATATGATCTATGATCTTAATTGAGAGAACAACATGTACAACATATCAAACACAAGAGACAAGAGACATGAAGCATTTCACTGAGGAAAACCAAGAAGGTGAAAAACCCTGCAACTTCCTCAGAGATAGAATAAGAACCAATACAACGATCACCAAGATGAAACCCCAAAATAAGAGATAGTCTCCTAGCAGCATCTCCTCCTCCACTTGTGTGCACTCCTCCTCTCTCTCACTAATGCGAAGTGAGTGAATGTGTGAATGAATAAATGAGAGAGTCACACTCTCTATTTATACTTTAATTCACTTGACTTTTAACTCTAACTAGGTCGGCCCCAACTTAACCACTTAACATAATGTGGACTGGGCCGGCCCCACTAGGGGACTTAAACACCCCATCACAACTGACTCTGGGCCGACCTCCCTAAGGAGAGTCTAATAACCCACTACCACTTGACACTGGGCCAACCCCACTAGGGTGGTCTAATAACCCTTTAACCCACATGAATCATACAGGGCGGACCCCACCAAGGTGGTCTAATAACCCATCAAATATAAGTTAGGACACTTACAATATAACTTGCAACACTTGCAAGTACAAATGACAACACTTCCAATCGGAGGAATAATACATCTCCGTTGGGGATACAATAAAGTACAAATGTAATACATACAATATACAAGTGAATATCTTCCGAAGTTACAAATACATCAACAAAACATATTTTATGTAAATAGGCGATAATAGAGGATAAAAATGACCAAATAATGAAATTATTTTTTGAAAAAAACCCCAAAAATAGCCAATCGACGAAATTTCGCCCCTAAAAATTACCCTGATATGGAATATGTCTAATGCGTGGTCGTCATCATTGTCTAGCATCTCAACCACATCTAACGTGATCCTATCCGGGAAGACAAGTTTCCGCCTTTTGGGCATCATTTTCCCCCACATGTGCATAGGCACCTCTGTCATTGTCCTATAAGGGAGACGTTGAAAGGAGGGCTTGGTGGGTGATAACCTCTCAAAAAATAGAGAAAAACGCTCTGAATAGAAAGGGAAGTTGGATATTCCATTAATAACTACACTAAATCTATCCAAATCATAACAAATTTGTTGCAAAAAATGGCAGACCACCTAATGCATCTAGATCTCTACACAAAAGAGTCAACATAATACAATAGAGGGAAACTAATGTGCTTCCCATCACTAGTGGAGTGCACTAGCATTATAAGAAAAAGAGAGAGGAACCTAACCTCCTCTCAACTAAAAGTAGAGATCCTAAGGTACCCACCACTCACCTGAAAATAAGATGGATGGACGACCTCATCACTAATATATGTCAGGGAGTAATCTAGCTAACTCTCTACTACAGCAACAACTAGGACATCAGGGAACTCGGAAAAATCATCCACTCATCTAGATATTCTAGTGATGAAATATATGTCCTCCTTAGTGGGCTATAACTACTAACCGGGATGAACATGAAATTCCTGCCTTTGATGATCCCAATTTTAGATGAGATGACACAACAATGAAGAGTTTCCCTTGAGCGATGTAGCCTCTTGATAGAACTTTAGGAAGCCAAAAAACCTCAAGATCTCTCTAATATGACCAGTAATGGGGTGAGCATACAAATCCATCTCCCTATCCCTATCCTCCCTTTCTCTAACCACATTGAACTGATCTAGCTGTGCACGCTCCTGCTAAGAAACTTGTCGTTGCTCACGTCTCTATTTAACATATAAAATGAATAAGTGTCATAAGTAGATATATAAAAACATGTAATAACTCATTAAATTAAAATCCTATTTAATAACATCAATAATACATTTTTCTCTCAAAATAATATTTATTTAGAAGCGGTGCACCTCAATAACATAGGTGCACCACCTTCGGTGCTTTTATACACAAATTACACCACCATTAGTGCATTTATATATCAACTACACCATTTATGGTGTGCTAAAATATGTAATGCACACTGCTATTTTGATTCTATATATTTAAAATTTATTTCAATAGTGTGCCAATGACTATACGCATCGGGATTTTTCTAAAATTTGGTTGATGGTGCACCTAGATCAAGTGAGTGCACTGGGCACCGGTGCTCTCACATGCACTCAAAGCACAGTTAAATTATATTTTAGTACACTATATTAACAGTTCTCCTTGGGAACATTAGTACATTGGACATGGTGTGCTTAATCAATCTGAATGCAACCCTATATTTATTAAACTAATGTTTGTATGAAAATCAATCATGGTGCTCCTTGCAATGTCAGAGCACCATGCACCAGTGCACTAACATGCCAATAAAGCACCATTAAATTATGATTTTTTGGTGTTCAAAACTGGTGCACCTACTACATGTTAGAGTAATGAAAACCAATGCACTGATATGCACTAATAGCACCATATAATTTAATGTTTTCATCTACAACTTTTTGTTAACCGGTGGGTTCAATGCACATAAGTGCAACGTATGGATGGTGCTCTTTAGTGTCAAATGCACCAATAAGTAGTTCAATGTTTTAAAATATATTTTCATGATGCAGCAGTGTGTTCAATATTTGGAGCTTGCAGCGTGAATGGTTTTCCCTGTAAAATTTTATAGTGTGCACCATCGGGCGGTGCGAGCCAGAAGGTTCAAACATGACACATAAATTTTTTATTTATTTTTAAATAGGAAAACTTGAAGGTCAATTTTCAAAAACCGCTAAAAATTTAAATTATGAAGTAAGAATCATTTACCTATTGAACAACTTGTCAAAGAGGGATATTGGCGATGTATGGAAAATTTGAAGTTTTTCCCATTGTTTGAAAAAAATCAAACTAGAGTCAGTAGCCAATAGGAGTGAGGAATTTTTCCACATGCACCATAGATGTGAGGGCATCCAGGTGGGTGAGTTTTGAAATCCATGCAGGTATGCTCAATTGCATTGAAGAGGGTAAAAATGAGTTTGACGGTGCAATAAGTTTTTTTATTAAACCCTGTTTTGATGCGCCTGATAGTCAGGCACATTGTTACGATCAGGTCTTAAAATAAAATAATAATAAAAAATATTTTTTTAATAAAATAATCACTGCTGTGTTTATGTGTTGTTCACGCACTAGGTCGTTTTGTATCATCTAACACACCAATATGAGGTTTTAAAAAATTGCGTAGGAATAAAAATATATATATGTATTTTTAATATAAAAAATCAAGCGACGCATTAGTCTCTGTCACACACACAGGCATTTATATACTAATGCACTGTTATGAGGGTTTTAGTAAACTTTTGTGAGTTTTTTTGAATAAAATAGTAGTAATAGTTTTAATAAAATCTATATTAGTGCATTCCTTATGATTAGACGCACAGGGTGGTTAAATGTTAGTGAACACAGCGAGATGAGGTCTTTACCTATAAAATTTAACGTGTTTTCTTAATAATTTTTTAAATGTTTTTAATAAAATAATATACAGTGTGTTTGTTTCTACTACATGCATTGGGGCATTTAGTATTTGGTAACACACCACGTATAGACTTCTAAATAATATATCAGGAATATTTTAATAAAAGAATAATTTTTTATTTTTTACTAAAATATAGTATGGGGCATTTATGTTTAATGGAATGCACTGGGTCGGTTATGTTTACGTAACTCATCGGTTTAGATTTTTTAGTTTTGTTGTGCTTGATGGGCATGCTGCAACATAGTATATACTGGCACGGTGCTTCTGTATATTTAATGCACCGGTACATTCTCATTAAAATAAGCGCACCCAAAAAAAAAACCTCCACTAAAACCTCTAGTCGCTCGCCTTCGCTAGTGACCTCCACTATAAATGGATCTTTGGACTCTTTTGAGCGGAGCATCCGCTATAACCTCCGCCAAAGGAGTTTTCCATGTAGTGATACTACCATAGATTGTGGTTCAAGGCTTGCGATTCTCTCGGTAGAAACCGATGGAAATTTCGTTGGGAGGAGAGGGGAACTTGAGAGCTTAGTTGGAGAGAAAACTTGCAGCACAATCCGAGGGGTGCAATGAAAGCAAGGAATGACCTACAACTCTCTCCATGTAGGCCTTCTTGAGCCTTATATTTTTTTCTATTAAGAATTTAAAAAGAAAGATAGTTCTAATGTAGATGAGTTTTTTTTTTTATTGGTTGTTTTCTCTGCTACACTCTTTCCATTTTCTTTCCCATGCTGATTATTTCTCATAAACCAAGGAGCCTTATTAGTACCATCATGATTCAAAGTTTGACACTGATTAATTCTCTCCCGTATTTTTTTTATCCATTTCATGATGGGATCTCAACTTTTTTTCATTTTACATCAGCATTTGTTAAAATACCCCCTTACACATATGTGCCTACTTTTTTGTTTCTTATTACTTATTTTGCTTATTTTCCACTGTATTGACTTTTTCTTTCTTTTCATTTATAGACCTTCTCTAATGTTTGATTGAATTGTTATCCCTTGAGGAAACTTCCTTATGAGTATACATTTAACTAGCCCAATACCTTTTCTGCAGCTTCATTTTGCATAGGTTTGACTTGTACCCTTCGATGTAGGTGCATGTCCCTCAAATAGTCATTTCTTCCATTATACTATAGCATTATTTATTAATTTTCAATATTTCATAAACATTAAAAAAAAAGACAAAATATTCATGGTGCTACACATCTAGGATTTTAAAAATCAGTCGGTTCAACAAAATATTGAATCATTGGTCATTGTCCTAGACAAACTCACCAACTCTTTGCTTAATTTCTTTAATCTTGGTAAACATTGCTACTCAGACTTCGAATTTTGGAACTCCTTCAGAAGATCAGCTTTGATTGTATCCAATGATCGGGTCTAACCTATGGTGACAATAGTCTTGTAATTCATATACCACGTCATAGCTCTACCTTTGAACGTGGTCTCCAACTGCATGATCTTGGAAGCCTCATCTGTGATATTTTTTCATAGCCCATCTCATCTCGTAGGTAAACCAATGTTTATGTGCATAATTTTTCCCTTTCCTGTGAAAGGAAAGAAATCTTACGGTAGAATTTGACATTGTCATCATTCTTGTAGGTACAGATGATTCTCTTCTTGTGTTTGGAACTAGTGTTTTGGGGAAAACACTCCTATTTAGTGAACTCAGTAGATCTAGGTTATTTTGATGGGTAAGATTAGCTTCTATTTGTCAAACTTCTTCTTCAGGACTTGCTTCCTATGCAAAATAAAGTAATATTAAGTGGTCTTCTTGATTAGACAAAGAGCATTGGGAGGTTGGCACGAAGTGTGGGTTACCTTTTGTTGCACGTATTTTGAAAATGTTGGGTCTAGGGGAGCTGAAATTAAACTAGACAGTATCTTTTATGATAATTCAAGAACCTCCATTATGTCGTACTTCATTATCTTCCACAATGTCTTAATTCTTTCTTTCTCTCGGCCCTAGGGGTGTGATATCATTGTTCTAGTCATAGCTCTCACTCTCTTCCATTCCATGCCACTTGGGAGGACTCTCTTTTTTTAGCACTCTTCTTTCCCAGAATCTACTCATTCTTCTGGAACATAGGAACCTTCTGCACATTCTCGTCATGCAATCCCATCTATGGCATTTTTCTTTCCTTTCCAATCTACCTTATCTTTCTCAATTAGCTACTTTTCTTACTTCTTTCTTCTAACTTCTTTCTTTATCCCTTCCATTATTAAATTTATTTTCTCCCTCTGGATTCTATTGTATTTTGAATCCATCTCTGCACCTAACTATTATCCCACTTCTTCATACCCTACGACCGTAACACAGGGCTTATACTGCCATGCTATTAGAATTCATTGTCATTAGCCCCTTCTCAACAAACAACATCCTTATCCATAGTGGGATCTACTTCAAGAATCTCTTTCTCGGTCCCTCTTTGAATGATTCTTTTATGTGGTTGTAGGATTCATTGCAACTTATAGCAAACTCTATAATATATCCTCTTTCGCACAGAATAATCAGAAACCCAAGACTTTAGACTACATATTGTCTAGATTTTTCACCTGTTGTAATATTTCTTTAGTCAATACTACTAGCCAATGTATGATCTAGGTGATTTTCATCTTAGAATGTCTCTTTTTCCATTCAAAAATAAAATTAGGGAATTGACAAAAGAAAATTTCATGCAAATCAGAGTAAATATACCTTTCTTTCTAGTCTTGGGGTGAGATCTGCAATCCCCTAGTCTATCTTTGTGCAAAATTGTCCTCCTTGCTTTCCAACCATTATCCAATCTCATATTTGGTAGGATTCCATCTCATCACTTCATTCACCCTACACAATCCTCGTCAGGTCAAAACAATGAAACCGTTGTTGACTACAATCTGTCAGACCTAGTGTTAGACTTATACGACCACCAAAAACCCCACAAGCGTTGAAATTTTTAATACTCTACAGACAGAGTAAGGTCTCACCCGAGACATACACAGGAAGTATGATAGAGAACTAAATCAGGGTTGTGTAAGGAGGAATGTGTTCTTTCGTATTAACATATTACTAGTTCTATACTTAGTATGCATCAAGATAATCATCTTACTGCCATTAAACCATTTAAATACTAAGCAAAACATCATAACTCCATACATAAACACAATGCACAATAACACATATGAGACAACAACTTCATTCATTATATTACTAGCAAAACTTGATACAAAGTGTAGGACTACAAAACGCATCTCAATATCTTAATATTCTTCATACATCAAAACCTACTACAGAGCAATAATAACAACAACAACTAGCCACAGACACCACACCACACTTTAAAAAACATGCCTTATATATGTTAAGGTTCCCAAAGCTACAAAATTCTTATAGTGCACATTCTCTAGCTGATTTGACATGTAGTTCTAATTGAATTCTATTAGAGTACAACTGATTTTGACTGCCTGGATTAGACTATAGTGGCTGGTACAAAACTTGGGTACCAAAAAGGTTGAAGATAACCCCCCTCACTTGCCACCCCTAGTTTCAGTTTAATTATTACTATTTAAATAATAACAATTTAATCTTATTTATTCAATTATAATATAGGCATGACATATGTTTTTGTAAGATCCTTGGTGGCTTTTTCAATGTGCCTCAATCGACAATTTGATATATCTCACACTTGAAAATCATTATTCATTTCTATGCAATATTTTTTTTATTTGTGATATTTCATAGATTGAGGCACTTTCTAATGATGTGAAAGCCAATTCACCTTGTTGATTATTTTTTCAATGTACTTCAATCGACAATTTGATATATCTCAAACTTGCAAATCATTATTCATTTCTATGTAATTTTTTTTTATTTTTGATGTTTCCTAGATTGAGGTGCTTTTCGAATAATGTGAAATCCAATACATGATTGTAATGATAAATAATATTTATTGGCTCTAATCTCAAAATTTGGTCATTTTTAAATTTTTTATTTAATTGTTTAAGAATAACGAGGTCTTAATTGTCAAATCAAGCCCAATTTCACACTTCGGTCACAATTATTATATAGTTTAATTTTTATTTGGAAAATGATTGATTTAGTAATCATTTTATTTTGAACATTCCAAACCCTTTCTAACAAATTCCAACATAAAATAAAATTATAATTCAAAAGTTTGAAGGGTGGAGACAAGCAAGCCCAATTTGAAATTTGAGCCCAATCTTGCAATCTTGCAATCATGGAAGATTAAATTTTCATTGAATGGTTTTATTCTTTTTAAATGGGACCAATCATCTAAATATACCATCTCTCAAAAAGCATGCACTTCTTGATTTATGTTTTGAATGTGAAAAACCAAAAAGGGGACAACTACAAAATTTGGCCCAATTTCACAATAAGGGCACAATTTACATACATGACATAATGCTCCATATAATAATTAATAATTAATTGTATGGAAATAAATAAAGAAGTAAATATATAATAACATAATCGTATATAAAAATAAGAAAATAAATAAATAAGAAATATAATAATAAATAAGTAAATAAATAAATTAAGAAATAATCTTAAAATTGGACAAAAGTAATTTAAAGAAAAGATAAAGTAAGAAATGATAACTAAAGATGCATGATATGCATGGAAATTTTTACAAGAAAATAACTTCATAATAATATATGTATAATTCATGATGGAAGATAGTAAATGCATCTTTTCTTGGACCAAATTTTGATCGAATCTTGGTCTTTAGAAGGAAAATAAATAAAATTTGGCATTTGTTTTCTATTTGAGGGATACAAGGCTCTCAATTGCATTTACTAAGGGGTTGGCTCTAGTTAGATATTTATCCCTAAGTTGTTCCTCATTGGTTATAATTAAGTGGGAGTGAGTCACTAGATATCACGAGTTTATCTTTACTTTGATTGTAAGTTAGTTCCTTGATATTTGTACAAATTTCACATGACACTTCCCTTAAATTTGATTTATGCAATAAGTAGTTGGAGCATGTTATTTTTTGTGGATTTTTCTTAAATACCCAGGGTGATGAGTTTACATTGTTTTAAAGTTGATATTCATTTTGGATTGTTCATGTTGATGAGTTGGGATTAGATTCAAAGTGGCAGGAAACTTGAGGCTTCACACATGGTTTTAGAGATTATATTTAGAATTGAATCCATAGACTATAATGACCCATGCAACACTAACAACCATAGTTACATAATTTAATAAATGATGATAGTTAATCAAATGATTAATTGATGTATAACTAGAAATACCATAAGTATACCACATGAATAATATAAGCGGGTTTTCACATTTGAGAATGAAACAAATGGAGGCTCTCACCCTTATATGATAACTTAGAGACTGGTTGGTGCTTCCTTGTTCCTTGTTCTTATGTTCAAGTGCTAAAACTTTCAACATAAAATAATTACTACATACCTTATTGGGAGTTTCCTATAAGTATTAATTCAGGTTCCTTATTATTATTAACGGAGATTGAAATCAATGTAAAATACTGGTTGATGAAATTGATGAACGACAACATCAAAAAATTACATTACAAAGAGTGATACTTTTTGTTCTCACAATACAAACAACCTCTTTATTTAATCATGTATCCATTTTATTTATATCCTCACCTCAAGTATGAGTTCCAAAATGATTAATTTGTATTAATGATGTAAATCTTATAGGGGCGTATAGTCTAAGTTTGGATGTAAAAGTCATAAACCCATATTTTTATTAAGTGTAGAAGGAAACATGATGTACATGTAATTTATGGAGTCAGAAAATTAAAGTTGACATAGTTAACAAGAGACCTTATAAAACACTAGTAGGGGGAGAGATAAGATTGGGAAGAAGAGGTCCTAAAATTGGCCTTATTGCATTTAATAGTTAATATGAATAGAATCCTTCTTTTACAGCTCTCTCTTGTATTTTCATAGTGTATATATATTTTTCAAGTTTTCATTAATTTTCTTTCTATGAATTTCATAGTATATTACCATATTTTCTCTCCTATTCTCTTAGAATTAAAGATTTCCAAATCTCAACTCTCAAGATCTAGATTAGTGCTATAATATCAAGTTACCATTCCGTGGGAACTATGGTTTGATCATTGTTCAGGTTCACAGATTTCCAGCAATATCCAACCTCCTTTTGCCACATTTGGAGTCCATTTTTTGGGCCATACCTATTAAAAATCACAATTGGTCTACATGCACTATAGGAATTTTCTACCCTTAGATCTCCATTATCCATTACAGGAGCATCATATATGGATTTCTCTACATCATTGGTATACAACATATTCACGAATTTCACAAGGTTTGTATGTTGCAGATTAAGGCTCCATGATATCTAGAATAGCCCTTGTTTCTCTACAAACGCTTGGAATCCTTTGTGGCCCTCTACATTAAAAAATCTCACATGGAGTATATTTCATCTTCATACAATCATGAAACAACCTACAAATCCACATGCATGCATATTAATTCTTGGGAGACCTCATTGCATCCCTTTCTCAACCTACCCACAGTTATATGGCCACTATGGAAGCACAATGATGGATGTATTGAACGTTGAACCCCCTCTGCAGAATTTATATAGATGCTTCAATGTCTACAGGGTGTTTTAGAGTGCTAAACCTGATATTTTCAGTATATAAAAATACTTACTTGAAATTACATAAGATGGTATTCCTAGTTTATTCATCCCTCGGGAGATAAATAATAAAATAAAAGTCGAGTGAATGCTTCAATTTGACTGGAATGCTTAAGAATTAGAAGTGTGCTTAATAATAAAATAATAAATAATCAATAGCCCAACAAAGAGTGCTTAAGAATTAGAAGTGTCGAACCACTAGATCAGGAAATATTTCACAACCCAGAGATCAAGCACACTCATAAAGTGTAAGTCAGTTAAGAGAAGAAAAGTGTACGTGCAAGTCTAGACGAGCATAAGACAGATCGATGGTTGAGATCTAAAATTCATCGATAATATGCCTCCTTCCAAAAAGTGACATGAGCGTGCATTGTCCTAAAAACCACAAAGGACACATGCTTATTGTTGATTGACCGTGCCTCCTTAAGAGCAGTTTTCTCTCACGACTCACCATCTACGGGTTTCTAGTCTGGGAAACCAGAAATGGTATCCACCTGTGACGATACTTGAAGAACTTTTCAACTCATCAAATTTACAGCTCATCATTTCTCCCATTGCAATATGTCAAGTGGATCCCGATTGTTTTTCGTCGTATCTTCAGTCACAAAATCCGATGTGGAAAGTTGTACTCCCAAAAGAATAAAGGGATATTTTCCCTATTTTTAAAAACCATTTTTGTTCTAGAAAGTGATAAATCTGTAGATGACGTGATTTTAGGTATTCTACTCAATTTGAACATGGAACCTAGTAAACAACCTCCCCATTTCGACCTCTATCGTCATCTAGTATAAATAATCCATGAGCAGTTGCAAGATTTTCCTGCCATTGAATACTTCATATACCCTTCCTACTGACTCTTTATGTTTTTCTATCAAAACTATGAAAAATTTAAACATCTAGGTTTGAATACAATTGATGAGAAAGGGAACCAAATTCCAGTGTATGAATGGTCATATATAGTCCTTAGGAGGGATGCTAACTTTAATTTTTCAGATTTCATAGAATATGTTATGAGCATAGCCTACAGTTTGATTTTTGGTATTTCACCTCCAAGGATGCTGCTAGAAAAGAAGCATTTACAATTCACACCAGATATTCAAAAAGGGGACTAGTTCCTCTATGAGGACCATACAGTCATCATACTTTATGGATTTGAATAAGAACGAATATACAAACTTCCCAATTTTCTGACCTGAAGTATTTTTGCCAGGGATTATGTAAGGTAGAGATTTGCTTTGGATGAGCTGCATTTCAAAAATTTCGGGAAGCATATATCTTTTTTGTTACCAAAGGATATATGACTTCTCATCATAAAGGGGTTGAATGCCTCTCAATATGTTGAGTCATATTTGAGTTAGCTTAATCTTGAGAAGTCTAAAAAGGAAGCATATGAACCGCATCAAATTGTCTCAAAGAAGAGGCTAGAGAATAAAAAATCATCTTATATATGTGAATCCATACCAGTTTGGGAAAAGATAGAAAATAAGGAGATGTGGAAAGAGGTCCAAGAAGCCTTGAAAATATTTGAGAAATAGGGAAAATAACCAAAATTGATAGGACATAAAAGGATAGAAGGGCCCATACCCAAAGAGGGATAGAAAGAGGTTGAGGGAGATGAACATACATTGGTAGAGGTACCCAATTTAGATGAAATCCCAAGATAAATCACTAAATTAATAGAAAAACCAAAACTCCCAAGAGAACCTCCTATTAAATATACGAGTTATCCATCTATAGAGTTCACAATCGCTTAGGGTTTGCAATTATCATCCTTTGCAGAGCCTATGCATGTGGAAACAAATCTCTAGTCTGGTTATAGGAAAATCAGAGAGAGAGGATTGGGAATGGTAAAACAGATGAGACAAGAAATTCCAGCTACAAAATAAGACTGATATCGGTTGCTGATCATCAGTAGGATACTTTCAGGTTTTCCATACTTGAACCTAAAGTATCCAAGCCTGTAAAATTGAGTGATTGGAGGGATAAAGAGCATACTGTTAACTTCAAATAATTTGGGAAGTTGGGAAAACTAGACTTCTACAAATAGGCCAGTGATATGATATGTACAGAAATAGTCAAATCAAAAAAGGAAGAGAAGAAGCTCAAGTTATCCCTAGAGAATTTCGAGAATCTATATAAAATGGAGAAATGGACAACCTGGGCCAAGAAAATCACTATAAATTCACTTGAAACAAAGTTAGTGGCATTATGAGTTGAACCATCAGATGGGTACAAAATAAAATCACTCATTGTAAATAAATATAATGATATAGCCACTTTCAATAATAAATTGAAAATGCTTACAATAGATCCAGTTCAAAGTGAAGAGTTGAAGCAAGTTCAGGCAAAGAAAGATCAAATCTATGCTTGTATGATAGAATACCAGAAATTGTATGAAGAAAGAATGAAGAAGATTGATAACCGACATTGGAAGATAGCCAACTTGAAATTGGAAATGACTAAAATATCTACTGCAGAATTACTGGAGGACCAACCCCTACAATCCCTGTGGAAAATCGGTCCACAGCAACAGATGCAGCAGAAGAAACAAATGAGTAGCCAACTATCCCTCAAGAAGCCATATACATATATTCTATGGATAAAGATCAAGAAAATTAGAGGTCAAGTTATCAACCCATTCAGGAGGAAAATGACCAAAGTGGAAAGCTCTAAGAGGTTGAAAAGGAGCTAGAGATAAACAACAAAAGGATCCTAGAATTAGAGAATGAGATTAGTAAAAAGGAGGATGAAATGATAGATTTGGAGAAAGAGATAAGGGAATTAAAGAGCCAAATAACATCGCTGCAAATGAATGTTCAAGGAGAGCAGTTGTTAAGTAGGATAACACATAATGTTTGGGATAAAATTACTGAATGGTTCATTCATAAATGGGATTATTTTGAAGTCATTCAAGATAAACTAGAAATGGCAACATCAGCCAATGTAGAAGTGAAATCAATGGAAAAAAAATAGGCAAACATTCCCAAACAAGCAAGTGAAGTAATCGATTATCTAAACAACATAACCAAAAGGAAGTTGGCTAAGAAAGGAATTGATGACATAGCACAAATGATCGATATAACTAGATCCATGATAATGAAGCAAGCATATGTGATTAGAATGAAAGAAAAAATTAAGCACTTGACATATGAAATAATCAACTTCAAATCCTTTTTCAAGGATGTGTTAAGTATGGGAATACCTTCGCCATGGGATGGTAATGGATATTCTTACCATCCCATTACCATCCATTACCAATTTCTTAGAAATTGGGACCAATCTCTTATGAAAAGAAAATGTATGCAAAAATCTCTTTGGAATCACTGAATCTTCACAAGAACCCATTGGGAAAGGAATGGAAGATGGTAATACAGTATCATAAACATGTATTTCCACCTAGGACATCAACAAGGAAACCTTCAGGCCAATATTCAAGTCAACAATCTCGTCAAGTAGTAGGCCAATCATCAACACAGGTTCCAAGGAAGTTTACTAATCAACCAACACCAATGTATTTCATGCCACCTTAAGGACCAGCCACATACAAATGATGTATCAAATGAATGAGGCATGTATCCCTCAAGTAAGGCCAATGGGGTAGTCTCCTAATCAACCAAATATTTACATGAGAGGGAAAAACAAGACTCCCAACAAAAGAAATTGTGGATGTTGAGTTCAACGAGGAATTTTGAAAGGAAGATGTATTTTAAGTCAAATTTGTAAAAATTAAATCAAATCTTTTTACAATTCAGTTAGAATGTAAAAACTGAGTTTACTTACAAAATATTCTATATAATGTAACTCATATTCAGTATTAAATGGCTGGCAATTCTAAAATAGAGGGTCTCTATCTAGTTTTGTAGAGTCGATGATCAAATTTTACCTCGTAATATTCTTTGCATGAGATTAAAGATACAGTTCAATTTTGAAGTTGTTCCTCTATTATGTAAATCCATTTGTTACCTCATATATGTGTGTATGAAAAGTTTCATGAGATAAATATAAGCTTAATTCAATATATTTGGTTCCATTATGGTGTTGATGATGCTTGTGGTTATTGAAGTTTGAAGGTTATATTAGATATTCCTAAATTGTGTATGCCTCTATTATTCCTTTTAAATATTTTGTGTTTGTTCAGTAGTATAAGGAATTTCTTGTGCATACTGTACAAATAAATTTCTTGTTGCACTCTTTTTATTCTCATGTTTTCTTTTCAGTTATGTAAGAATTACTAAATGTGAGGAACCTGCAACAATTAATTGATAAAATGAACAATATATGAGATCACATAATATTTTTATTGATCGCAGGCCACTTCGAGGGGGCAACCTCGTTTGAGCAAGCTCAAAACAAATAACTTCACAGTGCCTTCATTGGCCTCAACACACACTTATATACTAAGTCTATTCCCAATACTATGGGTAAATACCATGGAACATATAATACTACGGGATGACTTACAAAGCATATGCGTTCAATACTAAGGGTCAATACCATGGGATAATACAAACTATGGATCAACAAATACTACGGGACAACTTACAAAGCATATGTGACCAACAATAATATACTAAAAAAGTAAAGAGAATGGTTGACACAGGTTCCTAACATCCCCTCTCCCTTAGAAAAATCTTTGTCCTCAAAGATTTAGATGTGGAAATTGATGCGGAATTTGAAGGAGTGGTTCCCCTGTAGCATCCTCGGGTTGCATTCTGTTCCACTGAATTAATACCTCTGTGATAGATTGAGAGAGAAGCTGACGCCTTTTGAGTTTCAGCACGGATTTCTTGGAAGGCTGTAGACAAAGAAGAACCGTATTACCTGCTTGAAAAGTAGTGTGCTCAGAATGGTGCTGATCGGCTTGTTGTTTCATTCGAATTCCTTCCATGTGAATATTTTCCTGCAAAATGAGAAGAATCTGGTCGCGATTTCGAAGAACCGACTCAATTGCCTGAACTGGGGAACTGCTGAGGATGTATGAGAGAAGAACTGGCGGTGACTGTCCATAGATTGCTTCATATGGTGTCATTTTAGATGTGGTATTGTACCACTGGAGCACTTCAAGGAAATCCATAGAAATAACTGTCCAAATATGTATAGGGATGGGGAAGGGTTCGATCATTCCCAGAAGGAGTGTCGTTTCACCCGTGCTGACATGGAAAGTATAACAGCCAACCACCATCTATTGAATCGGCATTTTCAGTCCATATTAAAAGAAGTTACAATGTTCCCGGTCATACGTTTTGAGGAACCAAGAGTGCCTGACTAATGGACAAGCATGGAGTTCATAGAAGACATAGCCTTGTTGAACAGATTGCAACCAATTTTGAATGATCATAGAAATAGATGAAAGAGAAAACAGGTCATCAAATGTACGAGAAGGATCATCTGCAACCAGATTGTCCTTACCTTCTTGTAAGTGATCGCATTGGCATAACCCATGAGTTGGATAACCCATTTTAGGTGTGCTGGGGAGGAGACCCATTGTTCCAAGAAATGTTTCAGACTCTGGTGATAAGTCTTGATGCAGCAATAATTATGTAATAGGTATGGTTGCACTTCTATATTGCATGCAAAATAACCATCATTTCCTTCTCAAATTTAGATGTGGCTAAATTCTTACTGGAAAGGTCTCTTGAAGGTTGCAATCCCACTGGTTCAACAAAGACACCTTCATATCTATCCAAAAAAGTAGTGGAGACCGTTGATGGGTGCAGGTGAATGGAATGGAGCTGAGAGATGATACCATGTGAATTCTTCTTAAGGATCTTTTCCAGGCGATGTGAACTGATGATGCGGAGAGACCCTTGTTGTAATCCCGTAAATGTGTGATGTTTCCCATTGACTGCAAACTAAATCCAAAGTTCAGCAAAATCCCATAAGATGGGGCCAAGTGTGCATAACCATTGAATGCCCAAAAACACATCACATTCGCCTAAGGACAGGGAAAACATGTCAAAGCGCAGGTTATAATCTTCCATAGAGATACGCACATTGGGACACTTCCCCTTGAAAGGTAAGGTGCCCCCATTGGAAATTGGGACTTCAAAGTTGGAGCAAGGATGGAAAAAAAATTCATCCTGTTTGGTGATCCGAGTGTTAATGAAGTTATGAGTGCTACCATAATCAATAAGTATTGTAAGAGGGATCTTCTTGAAGTAACCCCTGACCCGCATTGTTTGTGGGGTGGTGACTCTAGCTAAAGCATGGAGAGATATCTCTTGGTGGTCGTCCAGATACAGAGGGTCAACAGGCGGCTGCTGAAGGATAACCTGATCATTTGGTATCAAAGCCTCCACCCAGATTCAAGTCAGAGAGTGGGTGAAAACACTGGCATTGTAGTGTTCGTTCGGGGCTCGTATGACTCAAAGGGGCACCATCGTACGGGAGCACATCCAGCCCAGAGTCTGGATTGTGGAGCGTGGTGGGATGTTAAGATCCTAGTGGGAGGCCTTCACTAACATCTCAGGGTTTTGGTGTAACGGATTGCGTATTGGGGCAGTACCCCTCACTCCATAGCTTAGGTAAAACTGATAACTGCTTTGCCACAAACGAAAGCTCTTGGTTTACCTCACAGGTGGGAACTAGTCTCAAGTAGGGGTCGTTTCCCTTTTCGCTGGAAGGTCCTCTCAATGGGCCAGCTACTTCAAGGTTCCTGTGGTACTCTTCAGTATGAGTTATAGGGATTATGCCCAAGTACTTCCCATAGTTAAGCGGATAGGGATTATTACCAGATCCGAACCTGCAACATATGCGAAAAACAAAATGGCATAAATTCCACCTGACGAGCCCAAGAAAGTGCTCTGATACTAGATGCGAGGAATTTGAAACAATTAATTGATAAAATGCACAATAAATGAGATCACATAATATTTTTATTGATCACAGGACACTTCGAGGGAGAAACCTCCTTTGAGCAAGCTTAATACAAATAAATTCACTGTGACTTCAGTGGCCTCAACACACAGTTATATACTAAGTCTATGCCCAATACTATGGGTCAATACCATGGAACATATAATACTACGGGACAACTTACAAAGCATATGCATCCAATAATATGGGTTAATACCATGGGCTAATACAAACTATGGATCAACAAATACTACGGGATGAATTACAAAGCATATGCTTCCAACAACAATATTCTAACAAAGTAAAGAGAAGGGTTGACACGGGTTCCTAACACTAAATGCCTTATCCTGAGGCTCAATACATTCATCTCAACTTAGATTTAAAAAAATTGTCTATGGAGGCACTCCTTGAATAACCCTAGCATTCCATTTTTTAAATTCACCATCATACTTTCATATATTCTACGACAATCTGTAAATTTCCTCTACAATTTTATCTTTACATTTGCAAAAGTTGTCCATAACCTTTTCCATTGAATGAAATCTCAAATAATGAAATCAAAACAAATTTTACATCAGATATATCTCTAGTATCTTTAAAAATTGAGCTTCTACCATGCCTGGGCGTATGCTATTTCAACCTATTCTACCCATGGGACTAACACAGAGGATATACCATATCTCATAAAAAATGTTTTCTTGTTATCTCAAATGGGTTTTCCACGGAATTTCTTTTTTCTTCCTAGTTTGAGAGATATTGTTAATTGAATATCTAAAATTATTTGACCTAAGACCGTCATGCACACATTGCATTTGAATAAACATTTTATTACTCCTTGGGATACTATAGAACAAGTTAGAGATACTGATCGAAAAATATCTTTGATATATCAAATTATCTTCAACGTAATTTTATTTCATTACCCATAGCCAATGTTATGAACAAATTTGTAGCTAGACATCAATGGAACAAAAAGTCAGAATTTTTTTATGATTTTTTGTATTTTTGGACTTATTAAATTCCATTGTAATTTTATTCTTATCGATGTAATTTATTGTCCATGTAGAATCCCCCAACATTATAATTTGGAACAAGAGAAATCTTGTCATTTCCAACTTGGTTATGGGTAATCCACAAACCCAAAGTTACAAGTAAAGCACACAAAATCCTTATTTTCATTGGCAATTAAAAAATGGAAACATGTTGGTGTGGTACATAATGAGGTTTTGTTTTTTTGCTTGGTGAAATTATGGGGACCATCATTTTGTAAGGGTGGAGGATTGATTTAAATATTACGGTGGCATATAGTCTAACTTCAGATGTAAAAGTCATAAAGCCATATTTTATATTAAGTGTAAAATGGAACCTGATGGAAATGTAATTTATGGAGTCAAGTAATCAAAGTTGACATGGTCAACCAGACCCCTTATGAAAATATAGTAGGGAGAGGACTAATATTGGGAAGAAGAGGCCCTAAAATTGCCCAAAATTGCATGTAATGGTTTATCTAAATATAATCCTTCTTCTCCAACTCTCTCCTGTGTTTTCACAATGTTTTTCTTTTTTCAGTTTTCATCAATGTTCCTTTTATGAATTTCATAGAAAATTTCCATATTTTCTCTTCTTTTCTCTTGGAATTCAATCCTTCCAAATCTCAACCCTCAATATCTATATCAATTAACCTTTTATATTTCCTTAAGATAACATAATATGATAGAGTACACACCATATACAACAAATGAAAACATGGAGTACAACTCCAAAGTAGATAATAAATATGAGTTATGTAGTAACTCTTTGAGTAATAGGAGAATTTTCTCCAATTACGTAGAGACATTGATACATCCAATTCACATATTCCCGTAAAAAATGACTAGATGACCTCTATATATACCCATTCACTCGGGAAAATTTAAGGATCCATACTTATGTTAATGTGTAGAAACCTTGGGGATTATTACTAATGCTTCAAATTCCAAATATAAAATGTTTGGTGATATTTTTGTAAAAATATTCAAATCTCTTAGGATTTTATATAGTTGGTTTGAAAATTTGGCATCCTTCAAAGTAGAATGACTTTATCCTATAAAATTTGGGCTAATTATTTTTACAGAAATGGCAATTGGTGAATATTTGTTTTTGGAAAATTACATGGAAAATTAGCTCATGGGAAAAATTTAGCTCCTCATTTGTTTCCTGCTATTCACTCATTGCACATGTGGGTGATTCATTAGGGTGACCACATTACAAGGAAAACACATTTTCGAAGAGGTTTTAGAAAAACCTCCAATATAAAAATTGTATTTATCCATTTATAGGGAAGGTGTATAGTGGAGGCAAGAAGCCATATTTTTTTAGGATGTTTTTTCTCTGGTGCATTTCTTATATCTAAATGCACTGGTGTGCTTTAATATACATCAGAGCACTAGAGAGTTAAATTGTCCCGCCATTTAAATTTTTATTTTAAAATTTAAAAACATAAAGAAAATCATCAGCGCATCTAACACCGAGATAAACATTGGTGTGTTTTAAACAAAGTGCACCGACAAACTTATATTTTTTTTTTGATAATTTATAGTGTGTTCATAAAAGATAACAATACCAATGTGTTTTTGTTTAACAATATGCATCGATGTGTTTCTACAAATTTCATTGTGTTTCACACACACACACACACACACACACACACACACACACACACACACACACACACAGACACACACAGACACAGACAAAGACACAGAGACAGACACAGACACACACAAACACACACACACACACACACACACACACACACACACACACACACACACACACATAGACACACACACACACACACAGACACACACACAGACACACACACACACACACACACACAGACACACACAGACAGACACACACAGACAAACACACACAGACACACATAGACGCACACAGACAGACAGACACACACAGACACACACAGACAGACACACATAGACAGACACACACACACATACAGACACACACAGACACACACACACACACACACACACACACACACACACACACACACACACACACACAGACACGTGTGTACACCAATGCATCATTGGTAGTGTGTTTAATAGCACGCCGCTAATAGATTAAAAATTTGAAAACCCTAGAACTGAACGATGCATTAACTTGCACACCACATATAATGTAAAATACAAACCCTAATTTCCAAATGTTGTGCACCATTGATGGTGCATATATGTATATTATATTCACTAGCATAATATATTAAAATATATAACCTAGAACCCACTGGTACATTTTCCAGCACACCGTTTGTAGTGCATTTAATAGTGCACCATGTAGAATTTATTGTGTTTAACAAAGTGTGGGCATGATATTCATTTTCATTTAAAGTACTAAAAATACATTCCAATGAATTACCTTGTGCACTATTGGTAGTGCATTTGATAAAGAACTGGTTACAGTAATGTTGAGAACCGTTAATGGTGTTAGCCCTTCTGTACCATCACCGATTTAGTGGAGGACCATAGCAGCACCAATTTACTTATTTTATTTGTTTGAATTTAGTGTTAGGTTTCGTTAAAAAAATTTAGGCACACTTTTCTACTGTGTTATGTGGAATATGCATGTGTCGTGAGTCAACATGTTTGTTTACAGTGTGGTGCTCACATATAGAAATATACACATCGATTATGGTGCTTAGGAAAAACAATGCTTACCATTGGAAATGCACCTATTTTAAAAGGTATCTGAAGCTTACGAAACTACTTGTTGGCCACTCAAACAATTGAAAAAGTTCTTATAAGTATTTCATTTACCTATTTTGTATATTTTTTATATTGTGTTAATATTATTAATGATAAAATTTGTATGTAAATTAGGGACATGCAGTACTAGCACAACCCCCATAGGTCCATTCATATAACTCATTTTAGGTGTGGATAACAAGCGATAGGGAAAAGCATTTGGTTCCTTGACCGATTAATGATGATAATCACCATCTAATATATTAGGTTGGCCTCCTGATGTTGTATGAGGAGGCTAATTCACTTAGGTTCTAGAATGAGCTATTAATAGAGTTGATCCATCGATGGGATCACAACAGGAATGCCTTCATGGATGGTATAGATATTTTGTATAATCCCACAGAGGAGGATTTGTACTTTATTACAAATTTATCTAGGAGGGGGAGGATTTACCCCATTTTCCCAATCTACCATCAGGTGTTTCAGCCAGGGTATTTTTTAAGGATTCTAATATTATACTTAAGTATAGTATCCTAGGTGATTATTTTGGATTGAAAAAAATGTATATAGATAGGTAGGTGAATATTATGAAACATACAATTTACTACTAAAACGCATAAATTTTGGTGAATGTTATGATTAAAAAATATATTTTATGTAAATATAGGCGATATTAGATACTAAAAATGGCCAAATAGTGAATTTATTTTTTGGAAAAAGTCCCAAAAATATCCAATTGGTGAAATTTTGCCCCTAAAAATGACCTCGGTTGCAACTGACACTCAATTTAGGTATTTTTAGTGATTGGTTAATGATGATATTACTCAACCCATTGAGTTCAAAGTGAGTGGGGGGGATAGTTGTGTCTACATGAGTTCCAGTCAGAGGAGGCTAGGTGCTTGAGCTTGTTTATTACTATGATATCCCACCATATCAATAATGGCCATTGCATTAATTGTGCTATGTTATATTATGTTGAGATTTTATTGTTGACACCCAGGATGATCATGTGGGGTACTATTTTTTGAGAACATTGTTTTATTGCTTTAGACCATTGTCGTAACCAAATGCATGGGAGGCAATTTCCCCCTTTTCCTCGGATTTATTTACTTTATCTTTTGAGAGGTTTCCAATGACTCAACCTATAGTTAGGCCCGTGAAAATCCTCACAACAGATCTAAGAGATGATGTATACCTCACAAGAGAATAATTATGATTAAGTAGGAAAACAGAAGAAGAGTGGTCAATGCAGTATAATGAGCAACAAAATAATAATACAGTAGAACTCGGATAGAAGAAATAATACTTCACACACACTAGTTAATTAATCACAATATGGAAAAATAAATAGTACAATGGTAGAGAGGATTCGAATGCCTAAGGTGGCAATTCGAATTAGCCTCTCAGAGTGATCATAAGATCAATAGAGTGTCATTGGAGCAAAACTAGGTGTCCTCATGATCATTGGAGCATAACTGGAAGTCTTCATCATCATCAGTGGAGTCATCAATGCTCAAGTAACTGTCAATCATCAGTCAAACTAACTCTGGTAGGTGTAACTGAGTGTAACTAAGTGTAACTGAGTGTAACTGAGTGTAATTGAGTGTAACTGAGTGTAACTAAGTGTAACTGAATGTAAATGAGTATAAACTAAAGACAACTGGATTGGTAGGTGAAGAAGAGTGAGTTGCTTCCTAAAATCAAGGAAGAAGGGCGCATTAAGCAACTGGAGGGCTAAAACCGAATAGTGAGAAGCTCCTGGGGGCTGGATAACTGAGGGCTAGGTGCTGGACTGATGACTGGGATGCATGCAAACCCTAGAATGCATGAAAACCCTAAAAGTGCATGCATGACTTAAAATGTAAATGATCAAAATATTGGTGGGACTAGGATGGAGTATAGGAATATCCTAACACCCCCCCTTAATCCATCTTGGGCCCTGGTAACTAAGACCAAAGATCACCCAATATAATGAATAATAACAGTCAATAAACCAAGGAAGTGGGGAAAATTTCATGGGAAAAATAACCCCCCCTCAAAACAGACTCTAAGGCACACATAAAAAATAAATTCTCCAAACTCAGGCAGGTGTGATGCTTGGTCATATGTTTGGAGGTATCTTCTTCTTGGGAAGAAGTGGATCATGCTCAAAAAACATGTGCTTGTACTTGCTCTTCAGATTGAATGTGATGAGAACAAATCCAAAAGTATGAGGATGATCCTTGAACCTGTGATTCGAATCAATTGAGGTAGGATCAAAATCATGAATATGCATATAGTCTTTTGTCTTCTCCTTCGAACCATCATGGGTGAGATTATGCCAAAAAGAACCATCAAATAATAATTGCTTGAAATCCAAATCAGATTTAAGACTTGAAGAATAGTTTCTTGAGATCTCCTTTGAACCATCAGGGGTGAGATCAAAACTATCATATGCATGAGAAATTATCCCAAGTGAATGGCAATGGTTTCTTGAGATCTCCTTTGAACCATAAGAGATGAGATCAAAACCAATGGATTGAGAAATTATCTCAAGTAAGAGGCAATGGCCATATTCTTCAATAACCTTCTGAAAGCATGTGCTAATGACAATATAGTAGTAAATAAGAGATGATTGCTTGAGAGGAGCGAATGCATTACCTCCAATAGATGATTTTACCTCCGAAATAATCATGTGATCATGATGCAAACCAACAGACTCTGTTGCAAGAGAGGATTTAGGACCTTCTGCAATATCTAGAGTGTGAGCTGGCACAAAAAGAGAAGAAAGTTGGAGCATGAGTGGAGAATCTGCAAGTTCTTTGTCAACAAATTCAATATGAGATGATACTGGTTCATGATCTAAGAGACCATCAAGGGGAGCGAATGCATCACTTTGTTTGCTTTTGAATGGGTTTGGACCAATCCCTTCATTCTTTCTGCCAAATTTTTCATCCAGGTGAACCCATAAATCTTTTGCAGTCCATAACTCTGTTGGAGTTTCAACACCATCATGGTATTGGAAATAGAATCTCAGGTATTCAGGCAAAGAAAGCATCATTGCTCCAAAGGCTCCATCACCTTTATTTAACCAATCAATCTTCTCTTCAGGGGATTCGAACTCTCTTTCAAAATGACAATAAAAAAGATCATGGATCTTCAAGTATGCTATCATTCTTGGTTTCCATTCATCATAGTTGAATGGAGAAGGAGGAGTAATTCCTGATGAATACATAGAAGCTGTAGAGGACCTGCGAAAACAATATAGAATAACTGCAACTGCTACTGCTGCAAAAATGCAGAGATTGCTGCAACTGCTGCACTCGAAATCTTGGTAATAACCTGCAAAAAACTCTCAAGAATGGAGATAAACAATACTCTCAACATGCTCTGATACCATGTGAAAATCCTCACAGCAGATCTAAGAGATGATGTATACCTCACAAGAGAATAATTATGATTAAGCAGGAAAATAGAAGAAGAGTGGTCAATGTAGTATAATGAGCAACAAAATAATAATACAGTAGAACTCGGATAGAAGCAATAATACTTCACACACAGTAGTTAATTAATCACAATATGGACAAATAAATAGTACAATGGTAGAGAGGATTCAAATGCCTAAGGTGGCAATTCGAATTAGCCTCTCAGAGTGATCATAAGATCAATAGAGTGTCATCGGAGCACAACTAGGTGTCCTCATGATCATCGGAGCATAACTGGAAGTCTTCATCATCATCAGTGGAGTCATCAATGCTCAAGTAATTGTCAATCATCAGTAAAACTAACTATGGTAAGTGTAACTAAGTGTAACTGACTGTAACTGACTGTAACTAAGTGTAACTGAGTGTAATTGAGTGTAACTAAGTGTAATTGAGTGTAACTGAGTATAAACTGAAGACAACTGGACTAGTAGGTGAAGAAGGGCAAGTTGCTTCCTAAAATCAAGGAAGAAGGGCGCATTAAGCAGCTGGAGGGCTAAAAATGAATAGTGAGAAGCTTTTGGGGGCTGGTTAACTAAGGGATTGGTGCTGGACTGATGACTGGGATGCATACAAAATGCATGCAAACCCTAGAATACATGCAAACCCTAAAAGTGCATGCATGACTGAAAATGTAAATGATCAAAATACTGGTGGGACTAGGATGGATTATAGGAATATCCTAACAAGGCCTACATTTGACTGCTTTCTAGATATACCTATGACTAACGTGTGTATGCCCATCTGGGGGTAGGGATTTCCCAAGAGAGGATAGCTCGAGATCATGTGTAGGGCACCCAGTGTAGATGTTTTAGCGATGTGATGTAGTCAAAACCGAAAATCAGTCATCGAGTGCTTACGATATCCATATGTAGGGATCGATTAGTGAGGGTGTACGAACATTTTATTTACGCTCGATGAGGCAATGGATATGAGAAGTAATATGATCATTGAATTTTGATTAATGTAGTTTCATAAATTTTATCTTATTTAATGCACATGTAACTAAATATAATATTTTAAAAAAAATTGTATAATTATTTTACTTGTCTACTATTCTGCATATATTGGCATGATTGGTGGGGATGAGACAACATTTCTTGATGTGGATATGGTTGAGGTAGATGAGCTAGTTGATGACTATAGACTTGACATGGAGCAACATAGGAAAGGTCCTAGATTTTTGTCACTATGTGGCACATTGTCTCTATGAGTTTAGTATCAACATGGGGTGTAGCTTATATGACATATAGAAGTATCACAGGACCAAAATATTTCTCCCATGTGGTCCAACCTTCTCCATGATATCTTGATATTGGTGTGTTATTCTGGTGACCTTAGGCTCATTAAGGAGTTGAGGGGTATTCCATAGGCATCTTCTGGGGATGATTCTAGTAGCAACTAGATCATCCATTGTCGCACACGCATTTACTTATTATCGACCACAACCATCCCCTCCTCTATCATCCTCACCACCATCATTCCATCCTCCAACATCCCCACCACCATCCATTGATGTCCCATCCATTATTCCCACCTCTACCAACCCCTCCTCTAGTAGGACCACAGCATGCATTGATTCCATCCATTGATCCATTAGTCCCACCACTAACATGCCCTCCTCTAGCATCCCCACCACCATCCACTAATTCCCTGTCCACCGATCCATTAGTTCCACCACCGTTGTTGGGTTATTAATATGCATAAATACTTGACATTAAATGCTTGAATCTCAGAGCATAAAATTTGAGATGCAAGGACATGAAATGCAGGATTGAATCAAGATGCAAGCTAAAACCACTTCATTTGCTAAGAATCATTAATTTATAAAATGAGATCTTGTAATCCTTAAACATATCAAAACACTAAAAGTACAAAAAATAAAGTACAAAAACTAATGTACAGAAACTCACTTTAAGAAATCAAAGATATTTAATCTTAAATAGTCATAGTTTTTATTCATAGATTTAATATTAAGTGTACAAGTTGATAATGGTGATGTATGTTACATTAATATTTACTTATCTGTGTATGAGCATAACTTTAAGTTAGATATTGTTACTTATTAATTCATCCATGAATATACTCTATTTCCTCTGTATAATAAAAAGTGTATTACCAAAATTGGTTATTAGTCTTCTGAATATGCATTGACATCTCAAAGCATATTCTTTCACTCTAAGATAAAGTATTTATGTACTTTTGTAATACCCCTAGAACTTTAATTAAAGTTTAATACTTTTTTATATTGTTTTAATTATTGTTGAACAATTATTTGACCAAGTGTGGTCAAAGACACTGTTGTGAGGATTTTGAATTATTATTATTATTATTAAATAAATATAAACATGAGAATCCAATCTGAAGTAGTTGTGGAAAGAGTGTTTGCTGGCTCGCAAGGAGAAATGACAAGTGTTGGAAAAAAATCCCTTAGTGGTGAAAACATATATTTAACACCTCAACAGGTGCAGGAGGCATCTTCCCTTTTTTTCAGGTCAGAACTCCAGATGGAGGTTCTAGATCAGGAGGCTCATGAGAAACCTAAGTCCTAGGAAAAGTTAAATATGCATTGCCATCAGACAAGAAGGAGGCTTGGATGGAAGAGGGAAAATATCGTTGTTGAGTAAAGGGGTGGAACTGAGTGTTAGTTTAGAATTATTTTCCAACAGTATTTGTCCTTGTGGTTGAGAAAATAGGCTCGGGGGTTCTAGGACAAGTAATCTTGGCTTTTCTGGAAAATTGGTTGGGAAGAACAATGACCTTCATATTGGATTCGGTCTGTTCTTACTGTCAGGTTCTTATCTTTTGTTATTTAATACTTAGTGTTTTATTTCTGTATAATGTTACTACATAATGTTAAACAATCTGTTTAATTGAAAGTTCTGTTATGAAATATATTTTCATGATTCATTATTTTATACTCCTCATTTTTATGTTAATCGCATTATTCTAGCAATACTAATATTCTAGTTATAACTTGTTTTCATATGATAGTTTAAGTTTATAAATAGATGACATGTAATCTAGGTTTATATAGTTTCTAACCTAGTAAATAAATGTATATACAAATATGAAATAGGGAACGTATTTCATATACATATTCAAATATATATATATATATATATTTAAATACATATGTGCACATTTCTCTAATGATTATACAGAGCCAAATGGCCTGTTATAAATTACAAAGTATATAAAAAGTAACACAAAAAGAATATGTCAAAAACATTACACATAGGCATTTTATACAGAGCCGAATGGCTTGAATAATATTTATGTATTAGAGATATCAACTATCATATATTCTATAACTAAAATATTGCATAGAAGAAGCCAAAAGGCTTAAACACGATTTTATACCAAGGTCAAAAGTATAATGATAAACCATTATTGCGTAGAGCCAAGAGGATGAGAAACCATAAATATCACAGAGAGAAGCCGAAACGCCTTTTCATTAAAACATTACAGAGCCGAAAGGATATCATTTTTTCCTCGACGAAAGTCAAAGGATACAAGGGATTAGTCAGACTTGTTGATGTATATGTAACTTCGGAATGTATTTCATATATGTACATTGTACTCCTATAGAGATCGTATTATTCCTCTATACGGAAGTGTTTGTATTCCTATAGAGATGTTATTATTCCTCTATATGGAAGTGTCATCATTTATATTGTAAGTGTCGTAACTTATACTTGATGGGTTATTAGACCACCTTGTTGGGGTCGGCCCTGTATAAGTCATGTGGGTCGAAGGGTTATTAGACCACCCTATTGGGGGTCGGCCATGTGGGTCAAAGGGTTATTGGAACACCCTATTGGGTGTCGGCCCAGTCAGCATTATGTTATGTGGTTAAGTTAAGGCCAACCTAGTAAAGGTTATTAGACAAGTCAAGTCAAGTATAAATAGAGTGCCGGAGGCACTCTATTTCATCATTCTATTCTCTCTCACACTCTCGGGATAGTGGCGCACTTGTGGAGGAGGAGAAGCTGCTGCTAGGAGATTTCTATCTCTTATGCTTGGGTTGTATCATTGCTCTATCTATCTCTGAGGAAGTTATTGGGGTTTTTCACCTTTATGGTTTTCCCCAAGTAAACTCTGTGTCTCTTGTGTGCTTGCATTATTGTGTTCATGATTGATATGCTATAGATATGTTGTACATGTTGTTCTCTCAGTGAAGATCCTAGATCATATTGAAGTAAATAATGAAAAATTAACATGGTATCAGAGCTAGCTTGAAAGAAGGCATGGTATGGCATGTATGACACTTGTTGCACTTGCGATGCTAGGGCTTGATATAGCAAAAACCAGTCATTGTAGAACTTTCGCTATAAATATATTTCAGTGAAGTTTCAGGGTCTGAAAATCGTACAGGGTGAAGCTAAGATCCCCATTTACATTGTTTCTAAAGGAAAACCTCTAATTTGTTGTACTTTGTGTTTTATGATCTGTACAATATAGGGTTTCTGCCTCTTCTTGATCTCAGTCATAAACAAGTGACCTTAGAAAAAAGGTCATAACTTGGGCTAGGAATCTCCAAATTAAATTTCGTAAAAAGTGATAGGTAGTGCACGGACTGTACTTTCTCAAGTAGCGTTTTCAAAGGCCGAAACGGAACCAGTGACATGTGGCATGCCGTACAAGTTTGCTCTCCTGTTTTATCCCATAAATAGGTCATGTTGCAACACTTGGCATAACTTTCTCTCTCTCAGAGAATCCATTTGAGGTCAGACTTGTGTGGTTCGAAAGATGAAAGGTCGGGCTATCACAGAAAAAAATTTCAGACCTCGTGGTATGAAAAATTAGGAGTTACAACAGAAACAATCAGGTAGATATTTCTGTCAAAACAAAATTATTTTTTAGCACCTTCATTCATGGCTTCCGGAATTTAGGGTTTCGGAGAAAGTTGGAATTTTTGTAATCGGAGACTACGGCTGAATGCTACTCATCAAAATCGAAATTTAGAGACCAGGATCAGAATTTTTAGTTGGGCAGAGGGCCAGGGGTGATCAGACCCTAGTTCAGGACTTTGATCGGAAAAGTGAAAATTAGGGCTTCTGCAAAAATGGGAATTTTTGAAATCTGTTTCCACGGCTGGAAGCTCCTAAGAAAAATAGAAGCTTAGAGCTTTGGATCAAACCTTTTGATTGGGAAGAAGGGTGGGATTTATCAAACCCTAGTTCGGGGTCATGTCCAGTGAATCTGGAAGCTTCAAAGACAAATTTGAGGGGTGAAACTTTGCAGTTTTCAAATTCTAAGTATACCAGCTTGATCAGCTCATCAAGGCGCATATTTCTATCCTTTCAGAAGTTTGAAATTCAAAGTTTGAATTTTTAGGTTTTCTCTGACAAACCCTAATCCAGCTCCAGATCCAGTTCTTGTAAATCAAGTGGATTGGGTTAATCATAGACGAGAATGGATTGGTCACCTGCATAAGTGAAGAAGTTCTTGTTTCAGAGGGAGATGAGGCTAAGGCGTTTCATAAGAAGATTACAAGCAATCTCGACATGTATGACTTATCCAGGTATGTTTCGAGATTTGTTCATGGTATGCTTGTCTTCATATTATTACGGTTAGTACAATCTTAGACTTGTCGTATCACCTTAATAAAATTATGAATGCATGATAGAAGATATTCATTGATTAGGGTGTTGACACTTATGATTGTACTAATACTTTATGGTGTTGTATGAGGTTTATGTTTTCCGCTAACATGAAAGGTACACCAAGAAAGACAAATCATGTTCTAGTTCAAGAACATATGATCATGGTGACATGAAGACAAAGGTTCATCCATTGTCATGGATCACTTCAAAGATCTATTTACGAGGTATGTATAACTTGGTCCCATAATGGTTAACTTATGAGATATGCAGGTTACTAGCACAAGTCATTGAAGAGAACAAGAAGACATAATGTGGGTATGTTAGACATAACTAGCTAACATACTAATCCATGTATGTTTTTCCTATATCAAGTTAGAATATTACCTTGTGTTAAGATCCCTTATATAAGTATACTTGGTATGATTGGTTATGTTTATTCATAAAGTTATAAATGTAAGTAATCAAGGGTTTATGCAGTTTATGTCTCTTATCTTGATTAATGATTTAACTAACCAAAAGAGTCCTATGATCAAATAAGAATATGCATGAGTAAAAGAAGACTTCCTTGAAACCTTGAATACTAATGTTTATTATCTGTGTTTGAAATGATCATGACTATAGATGTTTAAGATTATTGTGTTTCGATAGTATTAAGATTATACTAATGAATGTGTGATTATGTATGAGACCTCGAGGATAACCCAAATAGTCATGCATAGTGATGGATATAAGTTCAAGGACAGGTAATCAAGGAAGCAAATATCAAGAGGGAGCACACTCCAGTTGTTCCTACAAGGGAGCAAAGATCAAGAGGGAGCACACTCTAGTTGTTTCCTGCAAGGAAGCAAAAATCAAGAAGGAGCACACTTCAGTAGTTTATGCAAGGATTCAAATATTTAGAGGGATTTGACCACTTCTCACAATCCACATCATAATGGAGTTGTAGAAAAGAAGCAAAGACTAAGAGGGAGTCAACTCAACAAACAAACAAAGATAAGTATTTTAATTATCATTCCTTGCATATTTTATTGTTTAAATAATACTGTTCAATAATGTATATACTCATGTTCCTAGAATTAGGTTGTGTATTATGCATGGGTAAGTGGCCTATGGCACTGTAAAACATTCCATTGCTACTTGTCTAGAATGAAACCTCTTTGCTGACATGTTGGGAATTGTGCACGCTCTTAACAATGTTCTGGTAGAGACTGGAAGGCATCTAGAAAGTTACGAGATATGGATAAATGTTGTATTGAAGCATTGGCTAAGATAATTGCACGACTGTATGACATATTCCTTTATGTGTAAGAATTTGTTCTGAAAACTATGAGATGTTTTCTAATCATGCAATTTAACTTGTTGTATAGAAAAGATCGTATACCATCACCTACAAAAGAAGGACTACAACATTTGTTCAACAACAAAGTTATATATTGAAGATATTGAAGTTCCCAGGATCTGGGAAGAATGCCATGATCAAGGAGTACTAATCGATCATGAAGATATTTGGGATGCAATCCCAAGACCTGAAGGGGATTCTGTAGTGACTTCCAAGAGGATCTATAAGATCAAGCATGCTACAGGTGGTAGCATAAAGACTTTTGGTCCTGTAGCCAGATACACTTCCATTAAATCCATACTTGCTCTGGCTGTAGTGATGAAATGGAAGATACACCACATGGATTTCAAGACAACTTTCTTGAATGGTGTAATTGAAGAAGAAGTGTATGTGGAGCAACCACTTGGTTCTGAGACTCATGACAGGGAGTCATATATGTGCAGAACTTGGTATGGTAGGATAGACAACCTTCTATCTAGTTTTGGCTTTACCAAGAGTAAAGCGGATTCTAACCTTTACTACAAGGTTGAGGAAGGCAATCCAGTGATACTACTTTTGTATATGGATAACCTGTTTATTACAGGTGAAGATAGATTGATTGCCGACACGCAGCAGAATCTTGCTTCCGAGTTCAAGATGAAGAGCTTGGAGATGATGCACTATTCTCTAGGAATGGAGGTGTGGCAAATTACAGATGGAATCTTTCTTGGACAAGGAAAGTATGCAGTGGAGATCCTGAAGAGGTTCGGGATGATGGACTGGAAGGCCACGGCCACACCTATGGCATCGAACCTGAAGCTTCTGTGTGATGCTTCATCAGATCCAGTTGATGTTACTGTGTATTGTTAGATGATTGGGTTCTTGATGTACCTGACGAACACGAGACCAGATATTTGCTTTGCGGTGAACACATTGAACCAGTTCCTGACGGATCCGAAGTGTTCACCTGGTTGCTGTAAAGCATATTCTGAAGTACCTGAAGGGTACAGTTGACTATGGGCTCAAGTATGATGAGAATCAAAAGTTTAACCTGTAGGGTTATGTTGATTCAGATTGGGCAGGCAGTGCTGCAAACAGGAAGAGCACTTCTGGGTGCTGCTTCAGTATGGGATCAGGTGTGATCTCTTGGTTTAGCAGGAAGCAGTCCTGCGTAGCACTAAGTACAGTCGAAGCAGAGTATGTTGCAGCCTATTCGGCTAGTTGTGAGGCAATATGGCTTTGGAAGCTACTATCTGAGTTATTTGATCTCTCATTGGAAGCTACTGGTATCTTTTGTGATAACCAGAGTTGTGTGAAGTTGTCTGAGAACCCAGTGTTCCACGACAAGTTGAAACACATAGAGATCAAATATCACTATACCAGGGATATGGTGCAGAGGGGAGTAGTGAAGCTCATGTATGTTGTGACGGATGAGCAGATTGCAGATGTGTTGACGAAGCCACTAGCCAGAGTAAAGTTTGAGTACTTCAGAGAGAGGCTTGGTGTTCTTAGGATCGACGACACTTCGAGGAAGAAGTGGTGGAGACATTTGCTGTAGCCATTCCTAGCATGGTGGAAGGGGGATCCTTCACATGACTGTGGATGTAAGCACTGGATGATGAGCATCAGGATGATGTTCTAGTTTCTACTTTGTATGATCAGTTGGATCATTTATGTATGCATGCATCATGTTGGATGATGGATATGATCAGTTGGATCATTTATGTATGTACGCATCATGTTGGATGTTGGATATGATCAGTTGGATCATTTATGTATGTATGCATCATGTTGGATGCTTGGACCATGTATCTGTATATGTATCAGGTGGATTCGTTGTATGATCAGGTAGATCATGTATGTTGATATGTATCAGGTAGATACATTGTGTGGATCATCTATCTATGTATGTATCAGGTGGATACATTGTGTATGGTGATATGTATCAGGTAGATACTTGGCATGCATCAGGTAGATGCATTGGATGATCATGGATGACGAGCTTCTCCAGATGACATGCATTAGGACGATGCAGTGCTGATGATTAGGATAATCATGTGTACATCAGGATGATGTATGGAGAGTATTAGGTTGATACTCTGTGGCCATGGACAGGCTGTGCAGATGAGCATGTCTGGGAGATCCTATAGGTTGGAGTTGTGTACCCGTAACAGCCTGGGATGCTCTTTCGAGACATTTCTCTGGGAGGACATTTAATTTGTGCCCTGGGAAATATTCAGGTCAGAGTTGTGTACCCATAACATCCTGAGATGCTCTTGCGAGGTTTTGTCCTATGGCGTGTAATTTGCTCCTGGGAGATCTAGAGAGGATGAAAAAGGCTTCAGATGCTTTAGCCAGGTTTTGCCATGAACAAAGGTAATTTGCTCCTGGGAGATATGGACAGGATGAAAAAGACCTCAAATGCTTCAGCCAGGTTTTGTGGTGGACCACATGTAATATGCTCCTGGGAGATCCGACAGGTAGAGCTGTGTGCTCGTAACAGCCTGGGATGCTTCGGCCAGGTTTTGTGGTGAGATCACATGTAATGTGCTCCTGGGAGATCCGATAGGTAGAGCTGTGTGCTCGTAACATCCTAGGATGCTTCAGCCAGGTTTTGTGATGGGTCACATGTAATGTGCTCCTGGGAGATCCGACAGGTAGAGCTGTGTGCTCGTAACAGCATGAGATGCTACCGCCAGGTTTTGTGACGCACGTAATAAGTCCTGAGGATTCTACAGTATGGCCAGTGATGATGAAAACCTGCAGGTGGTGGGCCTACATCCAGTATGAAAAAGGACTGGCTCTGTAGAACTTCCTATGACGAGTAGATTCATAGATTTATTGAGATAGCAGCAGCAGTGACAATGACGATGACTCGATGATGATTATCCAGTGACGATGATCCAGAGAAGAAGACTTGTGCTAGAAAACCTGTGTCGAGAAATACCTTCCTAGTTAAGAGGGAGTGTTGATGTATATGTAACTTCGGAATGTATTTCATATATGTACATTGTACTCCTATAGAGATGGTATTATTCCTCTATACAGAAGTGTTTGTATTCCTATAGCGATGTTATTATTCCTCTATACAGAAGTGTCATCATTTATATTGTAAGTGTCGTAACTTATACTTGATGGGTTATTAGACCACCCTTTTGGGTGTCAGCCCAATCAGCATTATGTTATGTGGTTAGGTTAAGGCCGACCTAGTAAAGGTTATTAGGCAAGTCAAGTCAAGTATAAATAGAGTGTGGGAGGCACTCTATTTCATCATTCTATTCTCTCTCACACTCTCGGGAGAACGGCGCACTTGTTGAGGAGGAGAAGCTGCTACTAGGAGATGTCTATCTCTTATGCTTGGGTTGTATCATTGCTCTATCTATCTCTGAGGAAGTTATTGGGGTTTTTCACCTTTATGGTTTTCCCCAAGTAAACTCTGTGTCTCTTGTGTGCTTGCATTATTGTGTTCATGCTTGATATGCTGTACATGTTGTTCTCTCAGTTAAGATGCTAGATCAGATTGAAGTAAATTCTAAAAAATTAACAAGACTAACCCTTACCCATCTTTGATATCATTAATGTGTGGGCAGTGCACAGCATTGCCACTGCGTTTCATCAAACATAAAATACCAAAAACAATACTTAGATATTTTAGCATTTTCGTATCCATAGAATCCAGAAGTCAAATTATCCACTTATAGAGCCGAGAGGTTCTTTAAATTATTTTCAAAATAATAATACAGAGCCGAATGGTCTCTTAGTTACAGATAGAGTTGAAATACTCTTTAAACAAGATTTACATTTATCAAGTCGGGTAAGAAATAAATATTTTCCTTAAAGTTACTATAATGACTAAGTAATCTAGTGGGAGAAGGAAAAAGAATAAAACCCCACAACATGTAATAAATATTCCAAATATGCATATGGTGTGTACTCGCCAAACTTAAACATTAACCATCAATGAAAAGAGTAAAACATACCATGTATGCAAACCCTTGCGGCGTTAACAATACACCACCTGCAACCACATTCGTACTTGTACATGAGTTAGATTTCGGTTAGGGTTTACAAATATAAATAATTATTGATCATAGGCTTATGTTCTAATTCTTACAGGGTTCAAAGATTTGAATCCATAGCGCCAAAATCGAAACGCTTGAGTTTCCCCACTTCCACATGTTTGCATAGTAAAGCCAATAAATGCAACATTCCAGAATGTAAGGGTTCCTCAGTAGAGGATACCCACTTCTTATACTTTTGCTTGTCCGCATATGGACCTACACAAGCAAGACGAGTAAATATTAATATATATAAATGATATTTGTAAACAAAATAATGAGTAAAGAAAACAATAGCATTAATATACGCCTTACCTATATAAACCCATCGTAAGGTCGAAGCTCCATTAATATAGTAGCAATAACAAGTTTCCCCAAGCTTGGACCCTTTAACACTGAGATACGAATCATAGTGTTAAGTCGAGGCTATGCATTGAGATGAGGGCTCCGCAGTAGAGTGGGAAAAATCTATGCTCATAACCATTAACCAAACAAAATACAAGCCATGTAACCAAATGAAAACGCAGAGCCAAGCTCTACATCTTAACTAAACAGAAATGAAATACAGAGACTTGCTCAAAGGCACAAAGCCAAACGATTACACTCAGCTCGTAGGGAAAACCTTCACAAAGGGCACTACGAACACTCCATAAGGAGTACGCCATGCTCGTTGTTACATTTAAACAACTGCAGAGCTAAACTGTCTTTCAACATTGCATTCACATAACACCTGAATCGGAGAAGCTATGCACAGAGCCGAGGGTCCGCAATGCAGCAACGTAACTCCAATACAAAAAACATGAATGAACCAGCTCGATGATCTTTTGTCTGAATAAACCTTGAATGGAGTACTTACCATCCCAAGCAATGGATATAACGGTGTACATGAAGCCACGTCAAGGAGACAACATGAGCACTTTCAACCATCGTTAAATACCATCACATGGCCACACCAGTTCATTCAGACTTAGCATTTAAAACTCGGGTCTGCATTAATAGCACAGATCCCATGGTAATCAAAATAAAATCATAGCAATCATATTTTAGATCTTCTTGGCTATGCATTGCAAGGTATGAATACCATATCTTAAAGGTGGTAGTGGTATGGGTTTTCCCATCGAGCCATCCGACTTTTACATAGTCGTCATGTAACATAGGTGCATTGGATTGGCATAAACATATGTGAAGAGTATAATTTATGAGAACCATAGTTAAATGCTAAAGTCATATGCCATAAAGTGGGTTGATTCAACCATGGCAGCTAATCCATAGGTTGGGTCATTCCACAATGGTATTAACATGTTTTAACATATAAAATAATAAGTTGTCTCATTTTAACTTACCATAGTATTGTTACAATGTAGTAGAAATAGTGGTAGGTTAATAGTTTAGGATTGGATGTAGTTTTGGCTATTAAGCTTAAGGCTTGATTGATAATGCTATCAAGTCTACAAGATGAAACGCATAAATGGTAAACCATAATTACAACATATTCATGACATTTAAAGCCAACCATGGCTGTAATAGAAGCGTGTAGTCACGTTTTAAAGGATGACTCTTTATTCTGCAAACTAGGTCATTAATTATATCAACTCTAAGAATTTCATAACTCCATTTCTACCTTACAGACGAGAGATGTTGAGTTGTACTACCTCCTTAGAAACTGCATACCTACGACATAAGAGGTAATGTCGTCATAAATACTTATATAAAAAATTTAAAAATTGGGTAAATTTAGGGTTGTGACAAATTGGTATCAGAGCACGGTTACAAACAATAGGCCTGAAAATAGGCTCAACATGTATGATCATGACGAGACAAAAATAAAAATGACTTATGTTTTCTTTATGGTTATTTCAGGAATGGAAATATAACTTCTATTTTGTAGGAAAATGGAAGGAGTAGAAACATCTGTTGAATAACGATCACATCATAGGGAACAAGAAAATATTAATGACGATAACTTATGGGTAGATCTGAATGAAACTAGGAATGATAATCAATCTGAATTCCAGCAATGAAGTTAAAAGAAAACTATCTATTTAAGATATTGAAGATATTGAAGAACCTGAAGTTCCCAGGATCCGGGATACAGTAATGGAAGAATGCCATGATCAAGGAATACCAGTCGATCATGAAGAATGATGTTTGGGATGTGGTCCCAAGACCTGAAGGGAAGTCTGTTGTGACTTCCAAGGGGATCTATAAGATCAAGCATGCTACAGATGGTAGCATAGAGAAATACAAAGCGAGGTTTGTAGCTCGTGGATTATCCCAGAAAGAGGAAGTGTATGTGGAGCAGCCACTCAGTTTTGAGACACATGAAAGGGATTCATATGTGTGCAGGTTGAAGAAATCCCTGTATGGCCTTAAACAGGATCTCAGGACCTAGTATGGCAGGATAGATAGCTTCCTATCCAGTTTGGGCTTTACCAAAACTAAAGCAGATTCCAACCTTTACTACAAGGTTTAGGAAGGAAATCTAGTGATACTACTATTGTATGTGGATGACATGTTTGTTACAAGTGAGGATAGATTGATTACCGATACAAGGAGGAAGCTTGCTTCTGAGTTCAAGATGAAGGACTTGGGTATGATGCACTACTTTCTAGGCATGGAGGTGTGGCAGAGTGCGGATGGAATCTTCCTTGGACAAGGGAAGTATGCAGTAGAGATCCTGAAGAGGTTCAGGTTGATGGACTACAAGGCCATGGCCACACCTATGGCATCGAAACTGAAGCTTCTGTGTGATGCTTCATCTGAGCCAATTGATGCCATGATGTATCATTAGATGATTGGGTCCTTGATGTACCTGACGAATACATGACCAGACATCTGCTTTGTGGTGAACACCTTGAGCCAATATTTGATAGATCTGAGACATGTTCACATGATAGCTGCAAAGCATATTCTGAGGTACCTGAAGGGTATAGTTGACTATGGGCTCAAGTATGAGGCAAATCAAAAGTTTAACCTAGAGGGTTATGTTGATTCGGATTGGGCAGGCAGTGCCATTGATCGGAAGAGCACTTCGGGGTGCTGCTTCAGTATGGGATCCGATATGATCTATTGGTTTAGCAGGAAGCAGTCCTGTGTGGCATTGAGTATAGCTGAAGTAGAGTATGTCGTAGCTTGTTTGGCAATTTGTGAGGTAGTATGGCTGAGGAAGCTACTCTATGAGTTATTTGATCTCCTGTTGGATGGTACTGGTATGTTTTGTGATAGCCAGAGTTGTGTGAAGCTGTCTGAGAACCCCGTGTTCCATGACAAGTCGAAGCACATCGAGATCAAATATCACTATATCATCGATATGGTGCAGAGAGGAGTAGTGAAGCTCTTGTATGTTGCGATGGATGAGCAGATAGTCGATGTGTTGAACAAGCCGCTGGCTAGAGTGAAGTTTGAGTACTTCAGAGAGAGGCTTGGTGTACTTCAGATCAAGATTACTTCCAAGGGGAAGTGATGAGTCTGGAGACACAGATGCACATGAGCCATTCTCACATGGTGGTAGGTGTGTTCTCCCATGGTGTAGATATGAGGGCTGGGGCCATTCGAGCATGGCTGAAGTGTGTCTTCCCATGGCTGTGATATAAGTGTTGTTCCATTTGAGCAAGGTTGAAGTGTGTCTTCCCATGGCTGCAATATAAGTGTTGTGTCATTCTCGCATGGTTGAAGTGTGTCTTCCCATGGCTGTGATATAAGTGTTGTGCCATTCGAGCATGGTTGAAGTGTGTCTTCCCATGGCTATGATATAAGTGTTGTGCCATTCTCGCATGGTTGAAGTGTGTCTTCCCATGGAGAAGATATAAGTGCTGAGCCTTTCACAAATGGTTGAAGTGTGTCTTCCCATGCTAGTGAGTGTAAGTGTTGTGTGATGTGCATCTGGGTTGTGCTCCATGGACGATGAGGTGATCTGAAGACGATGAAGTGACAGTATGGTACACAGGTTTTGTAGAGGCATATAATCAGTCCTGAGATGCTCTTGCAGGTTTTGCAAAGGCGGTGTAATCAATCCTGGGAGATCTTGCAGGTTTTGCAAAGGTAGTGTAATCAGTCCTAAGGTGTACCTACTTGATGGCTTGCTCGCTGAGATGATATGATCAGTATGATCATGAGTATCAGGATGATACTCCATGGTTGTGGACAGGTTTTGCAGTTGCATGTAAAATATCCTAGGAGATCCGATAGGTTGAGCTATGTGCTCGTAATCAGTCATGGGATGCTCTTTCGAGGTTTTTCCATGACCACATGTAATATTTCCCTGGGAGATCTGATAGGTTGAGTTATGTGCTCGTAATCAATCCTGGGATGCTATTTCAAGGTTTTGTGGAGGTCACATATAATATTTCCTTAGGATATCCGATAGGTTAAGCAGTGAGCTCGTAAAAGTCCTGGGATGCTCTTTCGAGGTTTTATTGATGCACGTAATAATTCCTGAGGATTCCACAGTATGGCCAGTGATGATGAAGACCTACAGGTGGTGGGCCTACATCTAGCATGAAAAAGGGCTGGCTCTGTAGAACTTCCTATGACAAGAAGAATTATTAGATAGCACTAGTGATCGAGATGACGAGTACAGTAGTAGTGACGATGATGCTCCATGATCTAGTGATGATGATCTAGCTCCAGTATTGAAGACTTGTGCCTATATGTATTGATGACTTGTGTCAAGAGAATACCTTCCTAGTTAAGAGGGAGTGTTGATGTATTTGTAACTTCGAAAGATATTCACTTGTATATTGTATGTATTACATTTGTACTTTATTGTATCCCCAACGGAGATGTATTATTCCTCTGATTGGAAGTGTCATCATGTGAACTTACAAGTGTCACAAGTTATATTGTAAGTGTCGTAACTTATACTTGATGGGTTATTAGACCACCTTGTTGGGGTCGGCTCTGTATGAGTCATTTGGGTCAAAGGGTTATTAGACCACCCTATTGGGTGTCGGCCCAGTCAGCATAATGTTATGTGGTTAAGTTAGGTCCGACCTAGTTGAGTAAAGGTCAAGTGATGTAGTGTATAAATAGAGAGTGTGTCTATCTCATTTTACACATTCTATTGTTCACTCACTTCGCATTAGTGAGAGAAAAGGAGGATGCGCACAAGTGGAGGAGGAGCATGCTGCTGTAGCTATCTATCTCTTGGGTTTGATCATGGTGATCATTGTATTGATGCTTATTCTATCTCTGAGGAAGTTGCGGGGTTTTTCACCTTCTTGGTTTTCCCTGGTGAAATGTTTTGTGTCTCTTGTCTCGTGTCTCTTATGCTTGATATGTTGTACATGTTGTTCTTTTAGTTAAGATCCTAGATCAAAATGTATTAAATTCTGAAAAACTAACACTCAATAGGTGCCCTCAAGGTCTGCAGTAATCTAGGGGCACTACACCTTTCATGTGTTTGCATATTATCATTTATGATATATTTTGGGCTCATGTTTGATTCTTAACTGCAAAGCCTTTAAAATTATGTCATATTATCGTTCTTTATCTTGTGCCATTGATGATTCCACCTGAACTTGAGTGGCTCACTAATTTGAAAATCACTTACCAGCAAATTAAAAAACATGATTTATCACAGATTAATATTCAAGTGCCCAAAGGTTTCCCTTAGCAATTCTAGTGCAAACCTGAGGGATAACAATAACACTTGTAATAAGATGGGGATGTGGTTTAATATGCCCCCATGACATGGGTTCCATTTAGGTATAAGATAGATTTTTTTTTTTTAAATATTTGCGATTCCAACTCCTTGGCATTTTTTCTACCCATATTTTTGTTTGAGTTCTCAACTCCCAATGTTTCTAGTAATTTGCACGTGCATCAACAACATCAATTGATCATGTTTTTAGGTTGTGGGCACATAGGTAATTTAATATCATATGTTCTTTTATTCCCCTCCCAAGCCTTCTTGGGTCCTCCCTATGGGATTCTACCTTACTTCAGTCTTCTTAGGGTCCTACCTTATCCAACTTTGCTTTACGGTCCATCTTGTTATAGAAATAATCATAAGGAAAGTCAATAAGTCAATAAGATAGCAACATGTCTCCTCCCCTTGAATATGAAGGATGATGTTAGAAAAAGTATACATTGTTCAGTCAAATAAGGATTGATGAATGAGGATTGGTACAAGTGCATGATCACTCTAAATGTGTGAAACCAGGCAATTAATAAATCAAGCATTGTTGAGTCTTGTCTTCTTTCCAATTTCCACATAATATGCAATTGTTCCACAATCGCAGATTATGTTTGTGACTATGGAACCACTAATTTGTAGCATGTTTTGTTGATGTGGTTCACTGTGTATTCCTACTAATATTCTAGGTGGCATTGGTGCTATATTCCAACCACAATCAACAACAATGCTACAACTCCAACCGCTAATTAGATAATAGTGTACTAATGAAATAGTATATATGACCATCTATAGAAAACATATCTTGTAGAAAATAGTTTTAGAGTTCTGAATTGGATATAAATAAATATATAAATATAGTTGTGCAAATTTTGAAAGGATGTTGATCAACGGGTGTATTTCCTTCCTATCATAGGGGTCACGTTTAGCACTGTTATCAGCTGACATTGCTCCGAGTTCATTTGTTCCACTAAGAACATGAAGTTTTTATCCTTATACTACAGGAGAGCAATTGGAGCTCCCTAAAAACAGAATGAATATTCTTAGCATCTTCATTAAATTTTTGCTTTTATTGTAGTGTTGTTCAACTAATAGTTGCATCACCTTGAGATGGAACTTTCCTGGCTCTTGAAGATAAGAATCCAGGATTCATATCAATCCATGTCAACCCAATTTTTTGTAGTATATAGAGAATCAAAACATAACCTTGTGTCATTTGTGGCCTCCATTATCGTTTGGGTCAAAATTCTTGTGTGTCCCTTTCGTGATTCATAGTTTTTTTGTGACCAAGGGGTGGCCTCTAATTTTCACAATGCTCCTTTTATGGGATCTTTTCAATGTGTTTCTTCTACGGATTTAGTGCATGGTTTGAGTTTGATGGGGGAGACCAACTATTTATTCCCTTTGTTATTATTTTATTTACAATGAACAAGTTATCATTGTTTCTTTTTTACAACAACAGGTATCCTTTGTATTGAAAAAAAAATGTAGTTTAATAAGTCATCTAGAAAATACAAATATGGAAAAGTATTGAATATAGTGATTTTCCATCCAAAATTTTGCGACCAAGCCCTTAAGAAAAATATAATACTTCATAGAGAATTATTTAGCATATCTATAATGTAATATCTTAGATCTGATATCATGGTATATAAAATCAAATTCAACTTTAAAATCAGAAAATTGTATGACAGAAACAAGTTCACAAAACTAGACAAGAAGAAACTAGTCTAGGGTATTGATTCACCCACCCAGAGCTTGATTGATGGACACTTTCAGATCTGAAAAATGTATTGGGGAGTTTGCATCAGAAAGGAAAAAATCATCAATGTCAGATTCATAGTTCTATGCACAAGGTATTGGGGTCATTTACGTTTCGAATTCAATAGACATTGAACTCCATTCCAAACCTTCCTAGGCACACCAACACATGCATAGTAAACACATTCGCTTACACTTGAAATTAAACAGAGCATGGATATTAGAAAATAAAGTCCTAATATACTGCTGGAAATTTTTTATAGAGGTTTTGGGAAGTTCTGGCAATGTTTGGAGGAAAAGGGAGAAAGAGCATTAGGATGGATTGCTCAACTAATTTATTTCTAGGCCGTCCCAAACAAAATGAGAGGGATATGAATTATTGGGAAGATAATTGTATGAGATTCATTAGTGAATTAGGAACTTCATATTACTGATATAACAAAAAATAGGAATTCATATTACTTTTAATTAAACATATTGCAAAACTAGTCAAATTAAAGTGTCCAATGAGCTAGTCTTGATAAATTTGAAAGTAAACAGCAAGAGAAGGTCAAAACTCTCTATTTTTTACTTGGGCCATATTCTCCAAGAAATTTAAAACCTCCAAAACTTGAAAAATATATAAATATCTTCACAGAGCTCCGTATATTTCCATTTCCTAACAACTAGTCAAGTAAAATTGCACAAAGAGCTAGTCTTGAGAATTGTGGACTCAAACAAACTCCGAGGATCTCGAAGTATTCTTATGATAGTTATTGTAACTCATACATGAAATTAACAGAAGTAAAAAATAATCACTAAGTTGATTAAGCAATAAAAATAAGTCCCATCTTCACAAAGAGTCATTAATTGTGAGTTATTACAATGAATTGAAGACGAATGTTACAGAAGAGTAAGAAGAGGAGATGTTGACACTGAATATGATCTATATGATGATAATTCTTTTTTGGTTGCTGATGGGAGGCGCATTGATCTTCTGTAGCTTCTTTCAAGCTCTCCAATTTATCTCTCCCTCTCAGTGAAACTCATTAAAACTACATCAAACCGGCTTGGATCTTTGCATCAATTCTGAAGGAATGATATACGCATGAAATAGCTGGTTTGTATCTACAATTTGGCTCAGAAATGAAGCTTTGATATCATCATCCTCTCAGTAGAAGCAGGGGTAGATCTCCCGGCTAGTACTAGGAGCACATCTCCTAAGCCAATGAGGAAAAATTGCACTCAATTCAATTCACAAACAATCAAAAGATGGATAAGTAGTGTGATCCTCTTCTTTAATAGACTAGGTTGGCTTGTTGACCAAACAAACTAGGCTAATGTGCCATCATGGAGTGGATAAGGTTTCCTTGCTTTCTGCTATATATTTTTCCTTTGATTTATGCTTTGCTTTGCTTCCAGCTTTTGCTTTTGCTTTTGCTTTTGTTTTTGCTTTTTTCTTTTTCTTTTGCTTTTTCTTTTTTTCTGACTTTTATGCCTTATCCTTCTTTTTTGCTTTGTCCTTATTTTTCATGCTTTTCTTCTTTATCCTGCTTTTCTACCTTTGCCCTTCTTTTCTGCTGTGTCCTGTTTTCCTACCTTGTGCCAATTTTTCTTCTCTTTTTACTACTTTCCTTGATTTCACTGCTTTATATTTCCTTCATTTGCAAGCCATCACTTGGTCAATCATTATCCTCTAACGTGCCCTTGTGCATGATTATCTATTTTATTTTATTGAAATAAATATCTATTAATGAAAAATACTTCTACCAAGTGCATTTCAAAATTAGTATAAAATTAAATTAAACTTCCTAACTAATTAATGCCTTAACTTCAAAATTAACCCGCAAGTGCATGAAATTTTCTCCTCAACCCAAGGGATTGGTTGGGATAGGAACTCCTTCCACTAAACATCAATGAAGGGACATGACATAAAGTTTAAAAAATTTGGAACTATAACACACATGCATTTTTTACTAAATTCAAACAGGTTTTTGTAATCATGCCTTTCATTTCCATTGCATAAGTTAGTGTCTCAAGATGTCGCAATTATACCCATTAGCTATGGATTTTGAATTCCTTAATGCAGCTTAAAATAGTTCAAATTGCAAAAGGTGTTCTTTTGAAACTATGAAAACAAAACCCTTTGTGTTTTGTTCCATTTTGTTTTTGTTGTATGATAGGAATTTGAATTTAATTTTTCGTTTTTGTAATTTTGTGATCTCAAAACACTGGTATCTCTTTATCGATTGTTATTTAATGTTAAATCTAGGACATCATGAAAATAAAACTAAATTTAGATTTAGATTGTTGAATAACATTTCTTATAATGAAAATTGAAAATTTTATTAAATTAATATTAAGAATTGTGGAGTGCAACACAAAGTCACAAATAATCAATTATGTCTTTTGGTTTTAGATTTTTCAATAACATCAAGTATTTTTAAGATGTAAGGTGGGACATCAAAATTTTTAAACCAACTGAATAATAGTTGGAATTCACTCTCTCGAATTAATAACAATGGTATGCAAATTTTTGCATATACTCACATGTTTTAACCATGGAAATGTGGAAAATAATAGATGTAAGGTTGTATATATAAGATGTTACACCACATAGAAGTAAGTATAGGGACATAATATAAAGGGAATAATAGCTTGGCTCTTTTACATGTTAGAGAGATAGTGTAGAGGGAATAATAATTTATTTCTTTTAGATATATTGTAGATATAGTGTGGAGGGAATAACAAATTGTCTTACATGTTTTTTATGCTTTTTGGAATTTCAAGTTTGTTTTAATGAATGATTACAATTTCTCATAGGGGGTAATGGCATGCTTACCCTATGAGGAATTCAATGGTTTAATTTGTTTAGCGATAAGTAAAAGGTAGATAGATGTGCACTATTTCTTGATATTGGATTTTAATAATAAATCCCATAAATTTGTAGGAAACAACATGTATCCAAATTACCTCCTATGCTAAGTTGTAGATAGAATGTCTAGCTGCTAGCGGTAGTTGGGGCTTCAAATTGGACAATTTCCATTGCATTAGAATATGTATCTTTTATTTATTTCGCATTTTTTTTTCTTTTTCAATTTAAGTAACTGTATATATTTACAACCATCTTCTTTTGCATTAATGTTTGTCTTGCTTTCTTGTAGCAAACATACCAAGGAAAACATCTAAATGATTTAATCTACAAAGTGATGCTCAAAGACCTTGTTGAACAGAAATAGTGTAAGTTTATTTTCAATCCATTTCTCACTAATTTCTCATTTAGGATTCTATTTAAGGGTGATAGCTCAATGGAAGAGCACCTTCCCTACATGAAGTAGGTTGGTGGTTCGATTCCTTCATTCCCTATCTACATAAATCAATGATTAATTAAATGACCACTTAACAACAATCAATGACTAAATAAATGTCCAGTCAACAACAATCCATGACTAAATAAATGACCAATCAACATCAATTAGTGACTAAATAAATGAATAAATGTACTACCAAACAACGATAATTAATGATGAAATAAATAACCAAATAGTGAAAATTAATGACCAAATAAATGACGAACTAGTGACAATTAATGACCAAATAAATGAATAAATAGATGACCAAATCATGAAGCAATTCAAGCTATTTATGACCAAGTGATAAATGACCAATTTGGACAAGAGATAATTGACTGCTAATTTGTCACAAGCGGTCACGTGAACCAAGTGTCATCATGCAAGTGTCGCAACTCAAGAGTCATCTTTTAGTTTAACATAAGTGTCGTGATGCAATAACACTTAGTTAACTAGATCTTCTTTGTTGTCACTTAGTTAACTCTCTTTACTAATTCTTTCTTGATAACATCACTGTAGTGATCAATTCGAGTTCTCCTTGATTTACTGAAGTGTGATATTTTAGTTTAACTAAAGTGAAAACACTTTAGTTAACTAGTCCTTCTTATTTAACACTTAGTTAAATATTATTAACTGAAATCATGTTGATTGATTTACTTGTAGTGACCACTATGAGTTCTTTAGTTAACTAAAGCATACATTGTGGCTTTAACTAAAGCTTGACAATTTGAGTTAACTTAGTCATCTCTTGATCAATTAAAAATCTCTTTTTCTCTATGCATTTATCTTTATCTCTTTATCTTTTACATTATGGTCAATATGTGCTAACTTTAATTATCGATCACATTACATTATACTAAGAACAATTATCGGATGTTGTGATCATATTATATTATTCTGGACCAAATGATCATATGCTAAAGTAATTCACTTTAGAGGTGATCAATATCTAAAGGATATTTAATATCAACTGGTGATCATGGTTAATAATACATCATGCTGGCAGGCGGTTTGGACAAGTTAGCATCGCGGATGCTGCGCAAGGCCAAAGATACCACATAAGGTGGAAAGTTGAGCACAAGTGATAATATTTTATGTAATTTTGGGTCAGTTGAACCACAATATGCGGGTTTTAGGGTCATATGGATCAGAATAGATAGATTTTGGGTCATTTGCTTTGAAGTGTCGATTAGGAAGTAGTTAGCAAGTGGAAAAACAATCTAAAGACGCAAGCCTATAAATAGATGTAGGTTTGTAAGCATTAGACAATCGTCTTTGGGATATATTCTTGAGATCTATATTTTGGAGAGTATGATTGTTGAATCTTAACGTCTGAGAGATCTTGATCCGATGCTAAGTATTTTGTATATGGGTTTTTGTGGAGTTAATATGATGTGACAGAGTTGTTAAGCAGAATCCCTATGTGTTTTTCCTATTTATCTGTGGTAATGCATTTCACGATATAAATATATGAATGATGTGATGTTTCCTTGCTGCGATTAATGCTTTACTGTTATATCTGTTGCAATGATGAATTATCCTATTGAATGATGCCATGAATGTGATTGATGCTTGGGTTAAATGCTTAGATCTATTTCTGAAATGTTGCAATAAGTTAAGTAATTGATCCACAACATCCTCCTTCATTCGGCGGAAACATGGTTCCGTCAACTCTCCCTTGAACATCTCGGGTGAGACCTCATCTACTCTGTAGGTGTTTCCAGATGGGGTAAAACCTGTTTGGGCCGGTGCTCAGGGAGATCGTAGTGGTTTGGGTGTCGACAGTGTTGGGAACCCCTGTCGACTGGGTTTGTGTCAATAAATGGTTCTATTGCCGGGACCTTAGCATAAAGTGATGGGAGGATATGTTGTGGCATCCGACAAGACCATAGGTACAAGACTGGTTCGATCAAAAGTTGCAGGAGTTTGCTGAAAAATAAAATTAGAACCCTCGGTTGACGACAGATCAGTGGGTGGAGAGGTACATTCATGATGCTCCGCACGAATATTTTTTCTGCGAATTTCCAGTCATCTTGTTTGAGTGGTTGGAAAAATTGACTTTCACAAAGAGGAACTTCCAAGGTGGTGAGCCGACAGCTTGGACTCCAAAATTAATCCAAGAGCTGTAAGAATTCGACAACAAAGCATCGCAGGCTGTCGAATTTTGGCTTGACAGCATATTAGAAGGGTGTATCACTGAATTTGTGGTTGATACGAATAAGTCCTATAGTGAAGCTTAAATATATTTCTTTCGCAGACCCATGGGCAGGTTTCTGTTGTCGCTACAACTGTCTATTAAGATGATCATTTGTGAGAAGGGCATATTGAAGATGCATCTGGATCAGTAAAAACCATGGTGGGTAGAGGCCGTGGGTACCACAACAGTGGGGAGGTGGTACATGGAATGGTAAGGGGTAGATGGGTGCAGGTCATGATGAGATTGTGAGGGAAGCCGAGGAGGACAGTGGTCTTACAAGGGGAGGATCAAGGTTTCGACAGGAAAAGAGGCAGAGGACAGGAGAAGGTCCCGTTGCGATTGAAACGCAAGGTCGTGAAGGAATACCACATGGGACAAAGCGACCTCACAGTCCTGACAAGGAAAACCAAGCTACGCCCAAGATAGAGGCACAACCAAACCCCAACAGCAACGTGCCAGGATGGTGGGCAAGGATACAAAGTTACCACTATTCCATGGAAATGGAACAAATAATCCTGAGCAGTAGTGGTTTTTATGTGAAGCAGTATGGACCGTAAAGCAGATTACTGATGATAATGCTAAAAAAGGAAAACTGGCGACAACCCTTCGGGGTCACGCATTAGACTGGTTTATGAAGTTTGTGCAGGTTCCTGTCGGTGCTCCAGACAAGACATTGGATGAAGTTCGAGCTAGATTGATCATGGAGTTCAAAAAACCAAAATCTAAAGCATAGTATATTACATAATTAAAAGAGATCAAGCAGTATCCCAATGAAACTGTGTGGGATTTCGACTAGCGATTCAAAACATTGATGGAAAGGGTCATTTTTGACATGAGGACTGTCCAACAAAAAGAATGGTTCATTGTGGCATTTCTCCCACACATCCGACTACCACTGATGCAATAGAACATCATAATGTTGAGTGAAGCCCTGGAAATTGCGATGTGATTGGAAGCTTTGTCGATTGGTGAGAACTCAGCTGGTATGTCACAGTTTCAGACCCAGTTAGCTAACTTGGCCATACAACTATAAGACTTGAAGAAAGCTAAAGAATAGCATGAGGAAGTGTGGTGTACACGATGTCGCAGAGAGGGGCATACTAAGGATAATTGCCCAGACTTCCGCAACTGTCTGGTTTCAGGCGCACCGAATCCACTGAATGGTGGCAGTATGTCGTGGTGTTGCATCTGTCAGGTATATGGGCCCTGCCATGAGGAGTGCCAATACATGCAAAAGATGGTCACAAAACCGATGAATCTGTATTGTACATTCTGCAAATCAGTGGGACATGAGGACAAAGATTTTCGTGCATATGGGTTGATTCAGGAGAGAATGCATGATGCATTCTATGTGAAGGATGACCAATGTGTCGTACAACAACTGCAACTGCAGCCACAGGTAGCCCAGCCGCTACCTCAACCACAGGTCTAGTTTGTACCGTAGCAACAACCACAACAGTTTATGCCGCAATATACTCTGATGCAAATGGCTCCACTGCAGCCACAATACGTTCAACAACCATAGTATGTGCAACAAGGGAAAGGCATGCAACCGAATCAGTAACAGTTTAATCAACCGCAGTTCTAGTAGCAAGGAGGATTCCTTGGAGGACATGGCAGAGGATTTGGTCGTGGAGGTGGACAAGGAGGTCAAGGACCTATTCATTGCTATCACTGCGGGGTATGGGGACACTACCAGCAAGATTGCCCACAATTGCAGACGCAGTGTATGTTTTTTGTTGTTACAGATCACATTGTGGAAAACTACCCGCAGTTGATTGTGCAATGGCAAGAGGGGAATGCTCCACAACTACAGAACCAAAACCAAGTACAACAACAAGTGCATACTCAAGTGCAGCAACCGGTGCAGAATCAGAACCAACGTCCGAATCAGAATGCTAACCAAAATGTGAACCAACCTGGGAATGCGCCATTGAATCAGAATTAGGGTGTGACCATTGCGATAATTTCTATGGAACCAAGGACACAAGATGCTGCTGTCACAGTTATCACTCGGGGAGGTAGAACAATAGGAGAGGACAACATCCACTCATCTGGTTGGAAGGACAGAAGAACGTGTCGTTTGACATTGATTATGAGCGTGATGCATTCTTTCAGGCATGACGTGTGATGGAAAAAGATCGCGGTACGACCATTGTCTATGATATGTCTCCTATTTTTTTATGCCACTTCAGAGGCTGGTCCATCGCGGCAGTCTGGGGCCTTGTTGGTATTTCTTGATATTTATTTATCGCTGGCCAGGGATCCAGATGCTCTTGCCAAGCTCAAAGGGCTATTGCAGCGACCAACCAGGGAACGAAAAGAGTCCGCAGTAAATTCCTTACAGAGGCGGAAGACATGTAGGGAGATGCGTATGAACATCCAAATTGGAGATTATGAAGTTGATTCAGTTATTTTGGATCTTGGTTTGGATGTCAACATATTAACCAAGCAGGCATGACAAAGAATGGGGAGTCCCACGCTGAGTTGGTCTCCTATACAGATCTGGCTAGCTAATCAGGCCAAGGTGACACCGATTGGGTGAGTTCCACACCTAGTCGTGGATATCGAGGGAATGAATACATAATCTGACTTCGATGTCATCGAATTAGTTGAAGGGGGAAGCTCCTATCCCGCATTTTTGGGGATCCGATGGGATAATGACATTGTAGCAGTTATCAACCTTAAAAGGTGGATGATGATTTTTGAAAACCGCGATCTCATAGTCATAACCCCGTTGGATCCAGTTGAGGGACACGGGTATGTTGAACCAGTAAAAGATGAAGATCTCAATGGATGGGACCATGCATACAACATTTCAGAAGATTATATTCATCTGACTGCCGATGGCAAGCTTGGGTGGCACATTTTCAGCTCTGTGCCATCCGACTTTGATGATGCATTAGAGAATTGGCAGAACTGCTTGCATGAGGTGTCGCTCCACAAATGTGGGTTAGTCACGCAGTCATCATGCTGTGTTGCAACTAAGACTGTCGCACTGCCAGTCTATGAAAGGTTTCCCGGTTTGTCTGATTTTCTTGTGGCATTCAAAGAAAAGGTTTCAGAACCACAGTGATTGCTGTCATTGGAGGAAGCGCTGAAAGCTTCTCCAGCATGCTGGTGGGAGACACATAAGAAATCAATTAATGGATGGTCGTAGTGTCGGAGATTGATGTTGGTTCGCTTTGGAGACACCGAAGTTTACCATACAGGAAAATACGATGGACGGAATGACCTTGGAAGTCACTTGATGGAATGTCAGATGTTTTGGGCATCGCGGCCCAAGGATGAGTGGGTCCATGCCTTCGTCCATACGTTGGAAGAGATGCCACAATCATGATATACTGCAGCTGAATTGCATGGAGAAATTACCACTTGGTTGGAGTTAATGGTTTGCTTTAATCACACGTTCAGCTTTGCGGATGCCAACTCGGATGTCCACAATGCTTTGCAGCTCATCCACGACGTAGTTCTAAAAGTTGGTCCAGTGGCATATCCTGCAGATCCGCATGCGCACTGCAAAATGCAATCCATGATGGAATCTTATAATATCACTGGTGGGCCAGACGATGGTGATGATCCACGGAATTTCAATATTCCATAATCCGAAGGAATTCGTGATGTTGTAGCACCTGATGTGCCAAGTGATCCAATTAGTTAGCCGCTGAAGCTCCGTAAGGTCAACATTGGGACAAAGGACAGTCCAAAATTCATGAATGTTGGGGACTATTGGGATGATAAGATGATGGGTAATGTCTCAAACTTGCTACATGAATTCCAATACTTGTTCCCTATGAAGTTTTCTTAGATAAAGGGAATCCTGGGTGGTCTGGGGGAGATGAAGATCCCATTGAAACCAGATGAAAAACTGATAAGGAAGCGACCCTATAGACTAAATTCATGCCATAAAGAGAGGGTCAAGGTAGAACTTGATTGCATGTTGGATGTTGGTATTATTGAACCGGTTGAGGAGTCAGATTGGATCAGTCCTATGGTGGTGCAGGATAAAAAGGCCACCGAAGTGCGCATTTGCGTCGACTTCTGGAAGTTGAATGACACCTTCTTGCATGATCCCTTCTCGACCCCATTCATTGATGAGGTTTTAGAAGGCATAGGTGGCCAAGAGATGTATTCTTCATGGATGGGTTCTTTGGCTATCATCAGATACGAATCGCAAAAGAAGACCGGCACAATAAAAATTTTGTAACAGAATGGGGTTGTTTTCAGTACATAGTGATGTCGTTTGGACTAAAGAATGCACCTACGATATTCTCTCAGATTGTCGTTGTTGCTTTTTGGGATTTCATTTAGAAGTTTTTGTAGGTGTACATGGATGACTGGACAGTCTATGGCTTGATTAGTGATCATCTGGAAAATCTGCGGTTGATGTTAGAGCACTGTCGACAGCATCAGATATCGTGGAATTTGAAGAAGTGCATATTTTGTGCACCATTTGGAATATTACTGGGTCACATTGTGTGGAAACAGGGACTGTTAGTCAACCCAGCAAAAATTGCGCTCATTCTGAGCTTAACACCGCCGACTAATGTCAAGCAGTTGAGAGTGACTTTGGGACACACTGAGTATTATCGCAAGTTCATCAGGGGGTATGCAGCAATCACGGCCCCTATGGAGAAGTTATTGAAGAAAGATGTGATATTTCAATGGATCCCTGAATGTCACATTAGCTTTGAAACGATGAAGGCTAAGATGGCTTCAGCGCCAACACTAGTATTTTTGGACTGGAGCAAGGAATTACATGTCCACATCGATGCCTCATCGATTGCGCTGGGAGTAGTGCTTGCACAACCTGGGTAGGGGGATTTGGATCACCCCATTGGATTTGCAAGTTGGAAGTTGTCATCTACAGAAAGAAACTATAAAACGACAGAGAGGGAGGGTCTAGCGATGGTCTATGCACTGCAGAAGTTTCGGCACTATTTACTGGGAGGATACTTTAAGATGTTCACAGACCACTCTGCATTAAAATATCTACTCAACAAGCCTATGTTGGGGGGGGAGATATGTCGCTAGCTACTTCTATTTTAGGAGTTCGACTTTGAAGTGATTGTGAAGCCAGGACATTTGAACGCAAGTCCAGATCATGTGTCACCAATTGAGATAGGAGAGGAGCCAAACTACATTGAAGACGAGTTTCCTGATGCCTAGTTGTTTAAGGTTGAAGTAGCTGACGAATATTATGAAGAAATAATTCAGTTCCTGGTGACAGGTACTGCACTGGATGGATTTACAACCAGTCAGAAGAAACAGTTGGTGGTCAAGGCTGCATATTTCTAGCTGATTGCAGGCGAGTTGTACAAGTTGCGATCGGACGAGATATTGAGGTGCTGCGCCTCATGAGCAAGTGAAGATCTTGTCTGAAGCACATGCAGGAGTAGTTGGTGGGAACTATGGCAGTCGTGCGATTTCCCGAAAGGTGCTTCACGCAGGGCTTTGGTGGCCCATGCTTCACAATGATGCAACAGATTATGCGCAGACCTGCAATGTTTGTCAAAGGACAGGGATACCCTCTAGGAGGGATGAGATGCCCTTGCAGCCATTTTCCAAATGGGCAATGGATTTCGTGGGCCCTATCAACCCACCTGGAAAGCGAACTGGTGCAAGATACATCGTTAGGGCGATAGATTATTTGACAAGATGGGTGGAGGCTGCACCAGTCATAGATTGCACCGCTGCGACAGCAGCGCACTTCTTATTCAACACCGTTGTCACTCAGTTTGGCTTCCCAAAGGTGTTGATGAGTGATCAGGGCAGTCATTTTATCAATCGCACCGTTAGCGCATTCACAGCATAACTACAAATATGGCATAAGAAGAGCACGCCCTATCATCCACAAGAAAATGGAACAGTGGAAGCATTCAACAAGGTTCTGGAGCATGCGCTGACGAAGGTGTGCAATGCAAACCGTGATGATTGGGATCTAAAAATCCAAGTAGTCTTGTGGGCGTATCACACCACATGTAAAAGGTTGACGGGACAAACACCATTCAAGCTGGTATATGGGCAAGAAGCGATTATGCCTATGGAGTACATCATTCCGAGTCTGGACATAGCAGTAGCAACAAGCATGAATGATGAAGTGGCATTAGGAGAATGTCTAGCGCAGTTGGTACGACTTGAAGAAGATCTCTTTATCGTAGGGTTCCACCCAAGCATGGAGAAGGATCACTAGAAGGCTTGGCATGATCGCCATATAAAAAATAAATAGTTTCAGTAGGGTGACTTGGTGCTATTGTATGAAAGCAAGTTTATGAAGCATCCAGGAAATTTGCAGATGCATTGGCTTGGTCCATATCGCATCAATAGCATAGCTTCAGGAGGAGCAATCTAGTTGTAGTAGTTAGACGGAGCGATGTTCCCAAAGTTGATCAATGGTAGCAGGTTGAAGCCCTATAGGTTAGGATTGGAGCAACGTGATGCCTGAGTCGCATCGGCCAAAAAAAAAATGCAGGATGCTTGGTGGTACGATGGCGCACCAGCAGGGACAGAATGCACAAGCGGGAGGGCTTACATTGCAATTTGGTAGCAGATATGCAACAGTGGCAGGGTCACGACCGGGTCAAATCGGCAATAAATGCAGAAAGTTCAAGACAGTTAATTAACAGCACTTGTTCAAATGATGAGCATTAATGGTAGATCCGGCCGATCGGCTCACAAGATCGACGGCGGATTTGGGTCATTAAGGCAGTATTTGGTCTGAATTAATGCATTATTTAGTCACTATTATGAGGAATCGATTTGGGTGCTATAAGAAACGATCGAGACTGGTCGGAAGGCACATGTTTGTAATGAGTGAGTTCAGCTCCCAATTGTTGAATTGTGCAAGGTTGGGTGTGTTGCAGGGTGCAGGTGGGGTGTGTTGAGCAAGTTTTTGGGGTGAGTAAGGTTCAACCATCTATTAGCATTGCAAGAATTGAGTGCCGCATGCTAGGTGAGCCGGATACGTTGGAGATTTCAAGCGAAGCCAAGTCACCCGTTATCCTTGTTAGTATTGCAGAGGAGGTCATTCTCGAGGAAGAAGTTGCTATCATTTCAGTGGGATCATCCTCCATTGTGCATCGGAGGAGGGGGGGACGTAGCCTAGCTCCCCGCATCCAGAGAAGTGGCAGAACTGCGCCACTTCCGAAGTACCGGAAGGGGTCCCTAAGGAGGGCCCATCGAGCTATGGTGTTGTGGAATCCGTAGTCTGAGCAGGAATTTTTGGTATGGATATCCTGGGCTACGGACCTCCATGTCGACCGGGTGCGCAGCCGAGGAATCCCACTAAGAACCAGCGGTATCAAATCAAAATGCTGGCAATTCCACCAGGCATGAGTTTCACCATCGACATTGTGCCGGCGTTGATGAAGTTGTGGTATGAAGATCATGATTTGTTGGCGCTGGAATATGTTATGTCGGAGCCCTTCAAACCACGAGTAGCAGGGGAGACTAGACCAACGCCACCCATTCCACATGATTGGGCACGTGGTATGGAGAAGGCTGGGTTGTTGGGTTTGATCAACATGCCACACTTTGGGCGGTTGATAGAAGCAAATGCCTCTGTAAAATAGTTGTTGGTCTATTTTCATGGCGGCATTTTATGGTTGGACAAACCGGTCACCGTCACGGTGGACCTGATTTCCGAAATCACGGGGTTTCCCAAGGATGGGGTAGATCCATCCAATATTTTCAGGGGAAGAACAATGAAAAAAAGCTCACGGCATGGTTGAGGAAGTAGTATAAAATGCAGCGTGATGGACGATCCTACCGCCTAGACAACATCAACGAGCCCGCAGTTAAAATAGGGGCATGGATCCTTGCTACCAAAATCGTTCATAACAATCGACCCAACCAAGGAAACTCAGGGGTTGTCGCATGCACGGAGCTCTGTGCTGAAGGCGTGCAAGTTAATTGGTCACATTTTCTACTCAACTAGTTGACGGAGGACACGCTGGTGGCCCAGGCAGGACGGCAGCCATTAGCATACAGCTAGTTGTTGATCGTAGCCGCATTTGTCACCTGGATGGAGCCCGACAATTCTCAAGGAATGGAGGTGGACGTGGTGCAAGATCGAAAGGGAGCATGCTACCAAAACTTGTGGTGGGTGCAGGAACTGGAGCGCATCAAGGATTGCGCCATGCAGCTCTGGTTCTATTGGGAAGCACTGTAGGCGACCACTGAGCGGGTTCCGTGGATGACTTAGACAACTGCTGAAAAGTATAAGGGGATCGCTCGGTTTGTGATTGGACCACACAGTATCCATGTGAAAGTGCAACATGATAAGGATAAGCTGTGGTTGTAGACCCCCCATAAGTTATCAGATGAAGACGTCGATGTGATCATTGATGATTGCCCGGTCGAATGGAGAGAACCAGTTGCTCAGGAGGAGGAGTCTATGGGGATACAATTAGATGTGCCAGTGATGTAACCACAACATCACCAAGATTCGGACCAGGAGTCATCGCAGACCCCTACAGATGAAGAGTGGGAGCTTGAAGATGGCAGAATGAAAGCACACTGCGAACATGAGACGATCAGTGGGATCCCCCTATCGTCGGAGGCGCAGATCGACCAATTACTACTAACTATAAATAATGCAACCAGTGGGGCAGCTAGACCAATGATGGTAAAAGCAGACGAATGAATTCATGTAGTAACTTCCCATCTGGATTCGTTGAGCGAAACTGTTTTGAAGAAGGAACCAAAGGGAGCAACTGTACAGCCAGTTGGCACAATTGGCACTGAGCTGGTGGTCTGAAATGTACAAATTTCCCCGAGTGCGATTGCGACTGATGATGAGGCTCTAGAGGCTTTGCTGTAGCAGTTGGAAGTGTTTTCTATTAACATCAACGTGCTATCATCACAAACGTTGGTGCAGCTACAGGCAATTTCCAGTCAGGAACTGGCGGATAGAGAGAACTATGTCAGGAGTCAGCTAGTGCGCTTGTAGGAGGGCGATGCAGTGTTATGAAAGGAAGTTGAAGAACTCAAGCAGAAGGCAGTAGTGGCATGGGAAGTGGCCGACAAACTCAAGGACACACTGGAGCAGCTTCAGGTCGAGAAGACTAGGGAAATAACAGATATCAAAAAGGAACAGGATTGGTTTACGGTGGAGAAAACCACCCTATGGAATAGTAAGGTGCGGCTGGAGGAGGCTGGTGCTGAAGCTTGTCAACATGGACTGGAGCCGACATAGGCATTGGATCCAGTTGAGCAAGCGAAGAAGCTGGGGGCTGTGGTCGCCGGGTTACATGAGGAAAATGCTACCTTGAGTCACACACTCCAGCCGGCCATACCACCGGAATTTATCGCAGTGCAGAAGAGCGCCATCGAAGATTTGGTGATCCAACTAGGTGAGTTGGAGCAAGAAGCGACCAAGATCACTGTTGAGACCACATTGTTTTGGGGTAGTATTGTTCAGGATGAGCCACTGGAGCAGCTAACCAAGCAACAACACAAGGCGGAAGAACAGCTGGCAACACGGAAGACATCCATGCGCACGATTCCACTGACAGTGCAGGTATCCAAATCGGCAAAGCTCAAGGCATTGCAGCAGGGAGTCGCCAAAGCAGAAGAACGCCAGAAGCAATGCGCTGCACAGTTGGACAAGTTTCAAGAACTTGGGGCACAGTTTAATGTTGTGGCTGACTTCGCACTGTAGGAAGTATAGGAAGGAAATAAGAAAGTTGATGCGCACCTGGTTAACCACCCATTGGCACAGGAATTAACTAAGAGTCAGGAATTTTCCACAATAGTCAAGCAGCATGTTAGCGAAATCCGTCAGCAGTACGAAGAATTCAGGGTGAAGAAAAATGAGTACACCATGTCCTGCTGACATGACTTGAGGTCAAGCCACAAGATTGTGTTGGGGGCCTATTGGCAGGTGGTTTGGATAAGTCAGCATTGCGGATGCTGCACAATGCCGAAGATACCGCAGAAGGAAGAAAATTGAGCGCAAGTGATAATATTTTATGTAATTTTGGGTCAGTTGAACCATAGTATGTGGGTTTTTGGGCCATTTAGACCACAATAGATAGATTTTGGGTCATTTTCTTTGAAGTGTCGGTTAGGAAGTAGTTAGCAAGTGGAAAAACAATGTAAAGATGCAAGCCTATAAATAGATGTAGGTTTGTAAGCATTGGAGCATCATCTTCGGGATATCTTTTTGAGATCTATCTTTTGGAGAGTATGATTGTTGAATCTTAACGTCTAAGAGATCTTGATCTGATGCTGAGTATTTGTATTTGGGCTTTCACAGATTTAATATGATGTGACCAAGTTGTTGATCAGAATCCCTGTGTGTTTTTCCTATTTATCTGTGGTAATGCATTTCGCGATATGAATATATAAATGATGTGATGTTTCCTTGCTGCGATTAATGCTTTACTGTTATATATGTTGCAATGATGAATTATCATGTTGAATGATGCCATGAATGTGATTGATGCCTGGGTTAAATGCTTGGATCTATTTATGAAATGTTGCAATAAGTTAAGTAATTGATCCACAACATCCTCCTTCATTCGGCGGAAACATGGTTCCATCAACTCTCCCTTGAACATCTCGGGTGAGACCTAATCTGCTCTGCAGGTGTTGCCGGATGGGGTAAAACCTGTTTGGTCCGTTGCTCAGGGAGATCGTGGTGGTTTGGGTCTTGACAGTGTTGGGAACCCTTGTCGACTGGGTTTGTGTCAACACATCATACAACATTAAATGCTTTTAAGAAGTAAAGCATGACCATTATGTTAAAGGTACACCTCTCTACAGGAGTTCCATCCCATCCATAGCTTTATATGGAAGGTTCACATGAGAATCATAGCTTGTCACACAAGTCCAAATCCTTTTCCAACAAGAGTTTACAACATCATTACTTTGATCAATTACCTCTATATGGGAGGAATAACTTTTACATGGAAGTAAATCAAAGTGTTCACATCTATACAGGAGGATCTATTTTGGTTGGACAAGATTGGTTTGGAGAATGTCTCCTGATGCTGTACATTTAACAATCCCTCTCTACATTGGAGGAATTATATTCCATACAAAGCTTGTCTTGGAAGTACCTGAACTTTGTCACTAACAGAGGATTTTTTAACACAATATTTGCAATCAGCTCATCAATACATTGAAGTTTCACCGTACCTTTCTAGACCATGTCTCGAATGAAGTGATACATCATTTCAATGTTCGTCAACTTGTCATGAAACACTGGGATTTCAAAAATCTTGATGAAACTCTGATTTCCACATCTAATAACTATAGGTTCAATATTTGCACCGATTAACCAGGCAAGTAGATTTCTAAGAAACACTACTTCTCAGCTGGAAACACTAGCATCTATGTAATTTGCTTATGTAGTGATCTGGGCTACGGAGACCTGATTCCTACTGAACCAATATATCATAGCTTATCCTAGGCTATAACAATAGTCAGATGTACTCTTATGGTCCACATTGCTTCCTCCCCATTTGACTCTGTATAACCAAGTAACATGATTCCTCCACTAGAGGTATATCTGAGTCCATTTAAATTGTACCTCGAAGGTACCTAAGAACATGCTTAGTATCAATCTATTGTCTGTGTCTCATATTATTTTAAATCAAATCATATTGCTAATGGCATAACATACATCAAGCCTTGAATGTATTAAGTACATTAGTGAGACTATAATTTTTCTATACAAAGTGGGATCTACTGGATCTAATCCAGAGCCTGACTCATGGAGTTTCCTCAAATTGGAAACCATTAGTGTAGTCATAGATATGAAATATATCATTCCAAAACTGTGCAATATATCCACAATGTACTTCCCTTGAGATAGAAAAATTGCATCTTTTCTTTTCTATATCTTAAGGCCAAGAAAGTAGTGCATCAAACCTAAGTCTTTCATCTAGAACTTGGAGGTGAGCTCCATATTGTACAAATAAATTAGATCTTCCTCCCTGGTGAGAAATAAATCATCAACATACAAAACCAATATCAACAGTTGGTTCTTCACTAATTTGAAGTACAAATTTGGATCAGCTTCACTATTACACAAACCCAATTTCTGAAGGTAGCTATCAATTCTGGTGTACCAAACCCTAGGGGCTTTCTTAAGCCCATATAGAGATTTATTTATTTTGAAAACATGGGAGTCCTTTCCATGCACCACAAATCCTTCAGGATGTTGAATATAAACCTCTTCCTTAACCTCACCATTGAGGAAGGATGTCTTCACATCCATCTGGTGAATTTTCCACCCTAGAGCAGATGCAAGTGCAATCATTGCTTGGATTGTGGTGTACCTTTCCATAGGGTAAAATGTATCATCATAATCAATGCCTTATTTCTAATAGAAACCTATCAGAATGAATATAGATTTATACTTATCAATGCTATAATTCACAGCATGCTTTATCTTGTAATGCCATCTGGAATTCACAATGGAATTCCCATCAGGTTCGGGAATAACCTCCCAAACATCATTGTTCATTATAGAGTTATACTCTTTTATCATTGCATATTTCCAAACATGTTTCTTTGCATATTCTTCATATGAGGATGGTTCTGAATCATTGATGTGACTCATCAATGCAACATAACCTGAATATATGCCAGGTTGCTTATGCTCTCTGGATGAGCTTGCTGATGCTCCATGTTTTTATACATCTGGTAAGATATCTCGACACCAAGTATATATTCTTTTAGTAGGAGGTTCATTAGGTGACCTCTCAATCAATTCTATTGGTTCTTCATAAGCTAAAGAATCTGAGGCATCTTTTGGTTTCTCCCTCTCAAACTCTAAAGGGGGGGAATCAGAATCAGGATCCTCCATATCTGAATCACAATGAATCTCTTTTGATCTTTTGAAAGTAGCATCCTCATGGAAGGTAACATCTCGGACAACTTCAATGTGCCTCTCACCAGGTACACATATTTGGTATGCTTTAGATGACCTGCTATAACCCACAAAGGTGCCTTTCTTTACAGAAGGCTGCATCTTTGTTCTCTTTTCTTTCGGTACATGAATGTATATTGGGATCTCGAAGATCCTCAAGTTTTACATGTCTGGCTTCTTGCCAGTAAACACTGGCAAGTACTTCCTTGTAATAGATGCAACCAATTGATTTAATTTCCACCTGTGAAATTCATCATTGAAATTATTGTTAGGCCAAGCATAATGTAAGCATTAAGATCAATCAATTACATTCCCAATTGAGATGGAGATTTCATGCTTTATCCCTGAGACTTCCACAAATTTCATGCTTGTCCAACATACAAATGAACTCATTCATGTTCATCCTTTCACAGGGAATTAACTAATTCAACATTCACACTTTATTCCAAGAAAAATAAACACAATCAACTTTCAGCCATAAAATGCATTCAACAATTTTATGTTTCTAAAATGCATCAATAAGAAAGGAAAGAGAAGAGTAAGAGTTTCCCCCCCTTAATCTTGTTCCAATTCAGAGCCCCATCACAACTGTGGTTCCATGATCCTTGGTCTCTTTCACTTCAAATGTGAAGGATTGACTCTCCCTTTCTTGTTTTGGTGATGACACTTGGTATCTAAGGTCTTTCCAAGGGCTCTCAACCAAGGAACCCTTCCCCATTGTTTCCTATAGAGCCTTTGGCTGCTAGGACCCACACCAGTCCACTAGCACCATTTACATTGATGCTCATAGTGAGATTTCTAGGACAATCACATGTACACATGCATCCTTACCTTAGGATTCCTTCAAGGTTCTTGCTTCTAGCAATACCTAAACTCAAACATTGATTCAATTCACATGTCAATTTCATTTTCATAGGGTTTATCTCTAAATAAGCATTTAAAAATCATATACACACGTATATTCATATTAAATAAGAATGAAGTTGCAAGATAACCAAATACTTATCTTTATTGGATGCCTTCACGCTATTCCACAGGATCCTTATTTTATTTACAAGCCTTGGATTGCATGTGGATACAAAAACAAATGTTGGGCCATCACAAATGCTTCTCCACAATCATTCAAATAGGCAATTTCAGGTGAGTACACTGACTGGGTTTATCAAGCATCCCATTAATCAATATGCTAAGCCAGTACACCGACTGGGTTTATCAAGCATTTAAGGAATGTTTCACCAGCACGTCGGCTGCTCCACAAAATTCAATGCCCAACCAGTGGATCGACTGGATCTACCAAGCATTTATGGTTCCAAACCAGTCCCATACCTGGTTTTCCCTCTCCATTTCCAAGCTAACACTTATGTCTGGGTCAACAGGCCATGGAAGTAAACTGGACCATGACCATTTCCAGGTCAAGGCTCTACTACAGAACCATAGACATCTCCTCGTGCTCCATCTAGTCTCGGCACCCACTTAACTTTTCTCCTTAGCATGCATCGCCAATTGAATGTGTACTACTTGACAACACAATATGGGTAGGTAAGCTCGTTAGTATTTCTAATATAAAATCGTAACATACTTCATACAATTCACTCTCTAATATTGAAACACCATGAATGTGTCCATTCCTTTAGGGTGTATTCAATGTCGATAACCATAACGCAACACAACACCTGAAAGGTGTGCACCCTTTTCCGATGTTGACACCTGAAAAAAAATTCAAGATATACAGGCAAGAAGCACCTTCCTTTTCAGCTGATGCCAAGGCCTTCAAGTTATTTGTATTAAGATTTCTCAAAGGAGGTTTCCCCCTCAAACTGACCTGTGATCAATAAAATATTCTATGATCTCATATATTATGCATTTATCAATTAATTGTGGCAAGTTCCTCACATCTGGTATCAGAGCACTTTCTTGGGCTCGTTGAGTGAAATTTTCTGCCATTTTTCTGCATTTGTGGCAGGTTCGGATCTGGGAATAATCCCTATCTACTTAACTGTTGGAAGTACTTGTGCATAATCCCTACAAATCATTGTGAGGAGTATTATAGGAACCCCAAACTAGCTGGCCCATTGAGAGGACCTGCCAGCAAGAAGGGAAACGACCCCTACCTGATTGACTAGTTCCCACCCATGAGGTAAACCAAGAGCTATCGTTTGTGGCAAAGTGGTTATCAGTTTTACCTGAGTCGTGAAGTGAGAGGTATTGCCCCAATCCGCAAGCCATCAGACAGCATTGGTGGGCGAGTGAATCCCCTGAACCGTTAGGAAGCCGAGCATACGGGGTCCATATATATTTTTAGCATACGTTGTTTTAGATCTATCTATTGTTGATCCCTTCCACGTCGTTTCAGATCCATCTGTTTCTGATCCCTTCTATGTCGTTGCAGATCCATTTTTTTCCGATCCCTTCCGCGCCATTGCAGATCCATTTCTAAAAAAAAGGAGTATAAAATTCTGTTTTTTTGCCATATCTCCCTTGTTTTAACTCTGTTTCCCTTGAAACTTCCCTGACACCCCTGCAATCCCATTCTGCATATTTCATTCTAGAGGACCCTATCCCAAATTTCACTTTGCATAGCCATAAATCCCACATTTGTCTATTTTTAGGTTTTCCCATAACTTCTTCAATTATCAACCACTCGCCTTCAAATTTTACCACAGTGTTCATTTCCTATTTTTGTTTCCTTGTCCCTCTCTGCCAAATTTTCTCATTCTTTCACCTTGCTTCTAAAATCCCCATTTTTGCTTCCATGTCCATTAGAAAGTGTCCAAAACCTAGTCAAACCCAAATTACCCATTCGAGTTTTTCCCAAATCCAAATTTCCCTTTACTAAAATAGTTTCTGTTTTTTTTTCTACCCATTAAAAAAAAAAAACTCCTGGTTATGGTTGTCACCCGTGGAGGAGCACAAATCATGGAGGAAGAACTTATAGCCCTCAAAACCAAACTACAAGATCTGGATGAAAAAATTCTCAACCTCCATCTTCAACATTCAGCCATGAACAATAATCGACAGCCAGAATCTTCTACAGCCACTAGCTTCTCTTCTTCCAACAATTTTCGTGGGACAAAGCTTGAATTTCCTCACTTCAATGGTAATGATCCGAATGGATCGATATACTGGGCAGACCAATATTTCAGTCTGCATAATACTTTTGATGCCCACAAAGTTCCACTTGCATCCTTTCATTTGGAACATGAAACCCTTCAATGGTATCGTTGGTACATCAGAGCTCATCACGAGCCAAACTGGACAGATCTTTGCAAACTCCCTTTGCAACGATTTGGTCCTAGTGCTTTTGATGAATTCATGGAAGCACTCACTAAACTTTGCCATATTGGCACTGTGAGAGAGTATCGAACATAATTTGAGAAACTGGCCAATCACACAGAAAATGATTGTCTGATGAATTATACAGGAGTTTTTTTATTAGTGGTCTCAAGGATGAAATCCGCTCAGAGGTTAAAATGTTCTATCCCAACACAATGATAGAATTCCTAGGGTTGGATAAGTTAGCAGAGGACAAGATCGCAGCCCAACAATGCTCCAAACCCACCTTTGTTCCCTTCAGAAATATGGGTTCCCAATGACCTCCCATCATGCCAGCTCCTCAACCAACTCCTATCAAGCATTTGTCTGAAGCAGAGATGCGGGCATGCCGAGAAAAAGGGCTTTGTTATAATTGTGATGAGAAATTCACTCGGGGGCATAGATGTGTTGAGAAAAATCTCTATCTCTTGGATGTGTATTCTTCGCCTACCTCTGAACTTGGTGAAGCCGCTCTGGATACAATAGATGATTAGGTCGACATTCAGCAGCCGCCTGTTGACCCCCCATCTTAAGACGACCAACCAGAGATATCTCTCAATGCTTTATTCGGCGTCACCACCCCCCAACAATGCGGGTCAGGGGTTACTTCAAGAAGCTCCCTCTTACCATACTCATTGATTATGATAGCAGTCATAACTTCATTGACCCTCGGATTGCCAAATAGGATGATTGTTTTGTCCATCCTTGCTCCAACTTTGAAGTCATGGTTTCCAATGGGAGCACCTTACCTTGCAAGGGGAAGTGTCACAATGTGCGTATCTCTATGGAATATTATAACTTGCATTATGACATGTTTGCCTTGGCCTTAGCCGGATGTGATGTGGTTTTGGGTGTTCAATGGTTATGCACACTTGGACGCATCTTATGGGATTTTGCTAAACTTTGGATGCAGTTTTCACTTAATGGGAAAAAACACACATTTACAGGCTTACAACTAGAGTCTCTCTGCATCACCAGTTCACATCGCCTGGAAAATATCCTTAAGAAGAATTCACATGGTGTCATCCTTAGCTCCATTCCATTCAGATGCACCCATCAACGGTCTCCACTACTCCCTTAGATTTTCGACAAATTTTGGATAGGTATGCAGCTGTCTTTGCTGAATCAGTGGGATTTTCGCCTTCAAGATACCTTTCACATAAGAATTTATCCATTATTTTGCATGTAGTATAGACGTGGCAGCCATACCTATTCGGGAATTCTTTCTGCATCAAGACTACTCACCAAAGTATGCAATATTTCCCGGAACAATGGGTCTCCTCACTCGCACAACTGAAATGGGTTCACCAACTCCTAGGTGATGCCTATGAGCTCACTTACATGACGGGTCAAGACAATTTCATGGCAGATGCTCTTTCTCGCACATTTTATTACCAAGTTTCTCTTTCAGCTATTTCTATGCATGTTCCAAATTGGTTGCAATCTATTCAACAGGGATATGTCAATGCATCCTCCTTATCTCAACTCATCCAACAGTTGGCTAGAAACCCTTCTACTATACCGCATTACTCTTGGGATGGCACTTCCCTGAGATACATGGGTCATCTTGTGCTTCACCAGAGCACATATCTGCAACAGGCTATCTTCTCTGAACTCCATGTGTCTCCCTTGGTCAAGAACTCTAGGTTCCTCCAAACGTATGAGCGGGCACAACATACCTTCTTTTAGCACGGAATCAAAAGGACAATTCAACAGATGGTGGCTGCATATGATCCTTTCCAACTCCTTTTGGGATCGCTTGAACCCGTACCCATCCCTACACAAATCTAGACAGATATGTCTCTAGAATTCATTGAAGGGCTCCCTAAATCTGGAGGGTAGATTGACATTACCAATAAATGTTTGGAAACTTATCTTCGTTGCTTCACCTCCGAACAAAAACCTCATTGTGAGAAATGGCTCCTTCTCACTGAATGGTGGTACCCTACTGCTTCTAAAATTACTCCATATGAATCAATCTATGGACAGGCACCACCATTTGTTCTTCCATACACCCTCAATAGTGCAACAATTCAGGCAATTGACATGGTTCTTCGAAACCACAATCAGATTCTTCGCATTTTGTAGGACACTCTTCACATGGCCAGAATTCGAATGAAACAACAAGCCGATCAACACCATTCTGAGTGCACTTTCAAGTAGTTGATATGGTTTTTCTTTGTCTACATCCTTCCAAGCAATACTCCCTGGCACTCAAAGGGTGTATGCTTCTCTTTCGCTCTATCATAGAGGTATTCATTCAATGGCACGACATGCAACCATAGGATGCTACATGGGCACCACTCCTTCAGATTCAGCATCAATTTCCACATCTAAATCTTTGAGGACAAAGCTTTTTCTAAGGGAGAGGGGATGTTAGGAACCCATGTCTTTACTTTGTTAGTATATTATTGTTGGACACATATTCCTTGTAAGACGTCCCATAGTATTTGTTGATCCATATTTTGTATTAGCCCATAGTATTGGACTCATATGCTTTGTAAGTCGTCCCGCAGTATTATATGTCCCATGGTATTGACCGATAGTATTTCCGTATATAATACTATATAAGTTTGTGTTGATGCCAATGAAGGCACCTTGAAGTTATTTGTATTGATCTTTCTCAAAGGAGGTTTCCCCCTCAAAGTGGCCTGCGATCAATAAAATATTCTGTGATCTCATATATTGTGCATTTATCAATTAATTGTTGCAAGTTCCTCACATGGTTTTTCTTCGCCTACAGCCTTCCAAGAAATCCTCCCTGAAACTCAAAGGGCATCATAAGCTCGCTCCAAAGTTCTATGGGCCCTATAAGGTTCTTCAGAATATTGGGTTCGTTGCTTATAAATTGGAACTTCCTCCTTCTTCCTGCATTCATCCATTATTTCATCTCTCTTGTTTGACGAAAGTTCTTGGCACCAACATAAGAGGAAAAACTATTTTACCAGAACTGGATAATGAAGGATCCATCCTTTTGGAGCCAAAGGCCATCCTCAATAGGCGCACTCGCCAGCTTCGCTCTTGATCTATCATAGGGGTATTAATTCAGTGGCACAAAATGCAACCAGAAGATGCTACATGGGAACCACTCCTTTAGATTCAACATCAATTTCCACATCTAAATATTTGAGAACAAATATTTTTCTAAGGAGGAGGGGATGTTAGGAACCTGTGTCAACCCTTATATTTACTTTGTTAGTATATTTTTGTTGGACGCATATGCTTTGTAAGTCATCCCGTAGTCACCCGTAGTATTTTATGTTCCATGGTATTGATCCATAGTATTGGACGGATATGCTTCGTAAGTCGTCCCGTAGTATTATATGTTCCATGGTATTGATTTATAGTATTGGTACATAGACTTAGTATATAAGTACGTGTTGATGCCAATAAATGCATTGAGAAGTTATTTTTATTGAGATTGCTCAAAGGAGGTTGCCCCCTCAAAGTGGTCCGCGATCAATAAATCTATTTTGTGTTATGTTATTTCCGATATATCATGCATTTTCATTAATCAATTGTTGGGAAAGGGGAATAATAGGAAGAGAGATAGTTCTTGAGGGTTAGAACAAGCAAGAGAGGAAGACTCTTGAGGAAAAGGAGCAGAAGTGCAGCCGATTAGAGGTGCACAGGGAAATCCAAGTGCAGGCTACCTTCTAGAACATAGCGTAAACTCTACTATGTGTGTAATGTTTATCTGAGACTAACATTAGTAGGCCCAAGAGAATTGAGAGTTAAGAGGATAATGACAGGTCGTTGAACCATTTGTAAGATGAAATGCCCAATCATGGAATCATTGTAATGGTAAATATTGTTGTGAATAATAGATGAAGGGACATTCAAGCCCTTATTGTTGAAGAATCTATGTCAAGTTTATGTGGATGTTTATTTATAATGTGTATTGAGCAGGACCAACTCCCATATCCTCTTTCCCTCATGCATCGGTAAATCCTATTGCACACTTTGAGACCTATAATGTCCTATGTAGGGGTGGTTTGTGTCATATTTCTTTTATAACTTTTCATTAATATTTATTTTATGAGCTTCCAAGACATTAACATAGCACAATAAATCTCATGGGGCAACTAAGGAATCCTCAAAAGGAACAAGCAATCACCTCATTGGACCCCCTCACTCTTTGTCACTATGAACTCTTAGCCCATCAAAGTCCTCCCCACTCAACCTTGAAACTTTCTTTTGCTATTGGTCACAAATAGTCATGTTATAAATTTTGTTTTTCAAGCAAAATCAAAATGGCATGTCTATCTCATGGCCTAATAAAACAAAGTATTGAAACTTGTTTACAATATATACAAAATTCAAAATAAGAGTTTTTTGTAGGATAAAAATTGGGAATTACAAATTATAATTGGGTTACTATTGAGATCAAGTTACCATCATGTTACCAACGATAATTTTCTCCTGCATATGGCCACCAAACTTCTATTGGATCACTTAATGGATGATAAGCATACTCAATTAAAATGTTATTCTAATGGTTATTTATGATAGTTATGTCAATGATTAGTAAATCATTATGGTTTTGAACATGGATAAGATAATACAATATAATTTTATTAATGTTTAGAAATGACCAATTGATAGGTAAATGGCGACTAGATATTACAATTAGTGTTTACTAAGTAGTGCACTCCTAGAGATAAAATGTTGTCAAAATATAAGAGATGGGGAATGTGTTTTAATGAATTAGATAGAGAGAATCTTCATATTGAAATCTTGAATGTGATGTAACTTTCACATAATTTTTGAAATGAGTATCGTAGTCCTTAGTTTTTTAATATGCACTTCAAAACTAGAGTTAGAGCAAGTGATAGGTCAATGGGGACAAGATATTACAATTCGTGTTCACTAAGTAGTGCACTCCAAGAGATAAAATGTTGTCAAAATATAAGAGATGGGAATGTGTTTTAATGAATTAGATAGGGAGAATATTCATATTGCAATCTTGAATGTGAAGTAACTTTCACATAATTTTTGAAATGAGTATCGTAGTTCTTAGTTTTTTAATATCCACTTCAAAACGAGAGTTAGAGCATTCAAAAGAATAACAAAACTCAAGTACTTAATACAACATACATTATAAACATTTAAAGAGAATACAATATCTATTGCGGCAATTTATATGTATACAGTCAAATAAATGATGTATTAACGTAAGGAAAATAAATATGATAAAAATCAAGCATACACATGCATGATTCATGCATTGCCAATGGCCAACATATTTTATTTCACTCAATGGTACTTAGATTCCATTTAAGTGTTGATCATCAATTCTAATTGGGGATTACATTACCCCAAATAAAACATCCTTACACATTATTTTATCCTCCAAATTATCTATGTCGGCCTCATGATGGCATATGGTAAATGTGAATAATCTATGACCAAGTGCTTTGGCCCTATTACATGAGATTATGTAAATGTAACTTTCAAATACATTATCATATGGTCAATGATAAGTTATGAATTAATATAAACAACAATTTCGTTCACCCCATGTTCTATATTTGATTCTAACCCTTCAATCAAGGAAATATAGTACGCCTTATTGTTTATGGTATCTCCATGTATAGAAATTCATTTATTTATGGTTATGCCTTTCACTTTATTGAACAAGACAAAGGCTAAGGTCCCTTCATGATGATTCAGATGACATGGCATCACAATGTAGATTGTTCAATCCCCCTCCATGTGGCATATATGAAAAATATCCATATGGTATGCTTTGCTAGTCATCTTTTAACCAATGCCTTCCCTCATCATATAATGATTCCAAATGAAACTATAACTAATCTTTTAAAAAATACTATCCATTGCCAAACTATGGAAATAAGAATGGTAAAGAAATTAGGAACTTTATGATATACTATGACAATAGAAAATGTAAAGAAATGATAGACTTTGCACTTGAAATTAGTGCAAGAGAATAAACTATATCAATTAAAAATTAAAGGGATACATAAATTCCTAATCGACAAATAACATTAGCTTTTCACTATGAGGATTTTTATTGTTAAAGAAAATCAAAATCATGTTAATAGTATTTTATCCTTGCAACCTTTCACATTAAAAAATACCATTGTGTGTTATAATGCAAATTGACACTTCCACATTTGTGATAATGATTTCCGAAGATGACACATAAGCATTTAAGAATGACTATTAGCAAGAACCTATCATCATGGAAGAGTGCTTAAATTGATCGTATATTATTGCCTAAAACCTCTGAAGAAAATCCAATTCTTTCCCAAGTAAAATCACTAAGTTTTGAGCGAAAATGAGGCCCCACACACGTTTCCCTTGTGTAGGGAATGTGGGCCATGAAAAGTGCATAAAAATATATATAAATAATGAAATTTCGAGAAATAAAATAGTTTTAAGGTGGTTGGCCTCGGGTGCAACTCCCAAAACTTTTCGGTAATCATTCTAACTATCTTAAAAACTCACTAAAAAGAGATATTATGTACCAAGTGAGGAGAGCATACCCTGTTAATGTTATGATAGATAAATACTTCTATCATTATAATCCCATTTGTCCCATTTCCACTCCTGTCCTTGAGCATTATTTCATGTGTTGTTGAAGTCATCTCCCCTATATGAATTCTCATGTATACACCCTTGGAAGATAAAGCATTTGGTAGTTGGAGTGCAATTGGTTTATGTGTAAAGGGGCCTATTTAAAGGTTTCAAAACATTACAAGGAAAATGCCCCTTTAGCGGAGGTTATAGCATATGTTCCTCACAAAAGAGCCCAAATATTTGTTTATAGCAGAGGTCACTGGAGGAGGCGAGCAACCGAAGTTTTTAGAGGAAGTTTCTCTTTCGTTGCATTTAATCAATTAGAATGCACCTGTGCATTTGTCAACAACTCGCATCAGTGCATCCAATAATCATGTCGCACTGTGACCGAAAAACAACAATGTCAAAAAAAAAATCTAGAACCATAGCAGTGTGTTACCTAACACTAAATGCCCCTACACGTGTAGTAGAAATGAACACACTATATAATATTTTATTAAAAATTAAAAAAAGAAATATTTTATTAAAAAAATTGTTAACTTTTAGGTAAAAGCCTCATCTCAATGGGTTAGTTAATAATAAAATCCCCGATGTGTGTAATCGAAAAAACACTATGGGATGTATTTTATTAAAATCAATAAAACTATTTTATTAAAAATATCGCAAAATTTTACTTAAAGCCTATTAATGGTGTGTTAGTCAATAAATGACATGGTGCGTGTCATAAACACTAACACACTGCCCATTTTTTTATTAATATATATATATATATAATTTTATTAACATGCAAAAAATTTTAAAACCTAATATTGGTGTGCTAGGTAATAATAAATGCCCCGATGCATGTAATAGAAAGAAATACACCAGAAATTATTTTATTAAAAAACAAAATATATTACCTTATTAAAAAACTCATTAATTTTTTTTTAAAACCTACTTGCACTAGTGCTCCCGACTGTTGGAAGCACTGAAACAAGGTTTAATTAAAATAAAATAATCATGATACCAAAATCATTTTTCCCCTCTTCAGTGCATTTGAGCCCATATGCACTAGTGTTGCACATCAGCCGCCTGGATTCCCTAACATCTATGGTGCACATGGACAAATTCATCACTCCTATTGGCTGCTGACTCTAGTTTAAATTTTGGCAAACGGTGGGGAAAAATTCAAATTTTCCATACATTACCAGGATGCCTCTAGGTGATTCAATGAAGATGGGTAACTCTTTTTGGTCAGATATGGTGATGAAAAATGGAAATTTTACCCATGTATTAAATTGAAGCCCTCGAAATTCATATTTGTCATAAGAATTTTGACATGCGGTTAAAAAATGAAATGTAGAGAATTATGTTGGCTTTCCAATGATATTTTATTAAAAATATACTAATGTCATTTATTGTGTCAAATTTTCATTTAACGAAATGTGTTTCCTTAAAAATTTGAAGAGCAATTAACAAGTGGCTTGTGAGTGTGCAAAATAATTTAATGTTAAATTAATAATTTAAAAAAATGAAATATGTGGACATGATCTAAACAGAATGCACTAGTGCATACATATTTTTCTTTTATTTTTTCTCAAAAAATTATATTTATTATTATTTTTCAAAACTAAACAGTGAATATTTCCGTCGCATTTTGCACACATGTGCGCATGTGTGCCAAATCTTTCGATTGTTTACATAAATTGAAAAACTTAAAATATATTTTGAAGAGGATGCACTGATGTAGCGCTTGTATATTTTTTTTATAATTTTTGGATGTGTATTTTGAATGTCGTTGATTTATCTTTGATCTCATTCGAAGTTGTCGATAGGGTTTTTCAGGGTAAGCTTTAGTAGAAATTTAAAAAGGAATGACATATAAAGATAAAAAAATTGTAAATTATATGTCTGTTGATAGAAGATTCATTGATGAAACCAATGGTATCAAGTCCACCCATTAATGTGCATTTAATGACATAGTATAAACCCCTAAAAGGCACACAAAATTTCATTTATGTAGAGAAAAGGGCCATGGGCCTATTTTTAAGGCCCTCAATTGAGGTATTAGATCAATCAAGGTTTTTAAATTACCTCGATTGAGGGCTTGAAGAGACCTTGATCGAGGTTTACGTAAAACCCTCGATTGAGGTCTCTTCAAGCCCTCGATCGAGGTAACATCCTCGATCAATATTTTGTAAAAACACCTCGATCGAGGGTTTGCCTGTGTAAAAAAATAAATAGAAAAGAGTCCAGGAAACAGGTTGGACAATTAATGTTTTCCAACCACCATTCCCACACAAAAACAACAACGAACCTCTATATAACCACTAAAAAATTGCCCAACAACACTTGTTTAAATCATTGTTAGTTTGATTTCAATTAGATCTATGTGAATTTCATGTTGTTCAATTAGATTTCATTATACATGTATGAAGTTCTTTGTAGATCTACTTCAAATTCATATTAACATATTCTTGTTTGTTATAATAATTGGAAGAAATCTTTGTTTGTTGTCATTCAAGCTTGATGGGGAGAAAAATAAAATGACAAAGGAAGCTTGCTCATGAACAAAACGATGATGAACAGCGTGAAAAGAGTAAACAAAGGATGAGGCAACAATGATCAGGGTTGAGAGAAGAAGAAGATGCACCTTTGGTGCAACAAACTCCAATGGATGACAACTATGATAATTTTTTAATTACATGTTACCTAATTTAAATTTCATATTTTATATTTATCTAATAATTAGTTATCTATTACTAACTTTTTTTTTCATCTTAGCCTTAGTATATTTTGTTTGTAATAAGATTCTTAACAATTTGTTATTTATATTTCAAAATTTGTAACAACTTTCAAGTTAAATGGATAATTTTCAAGTGATTAACAATTTTCAATGTTAATGGAACAATTTTCAAATTAAATGTACACTTTCCAATTCTCAAGTTATTAAAAATTTTCAAGTAAAATGTGAAATTTTCAAACATTAATATAACAATTTTCAAATTAAATGTACACTTTCCAAGTTACTAATAATTTTCAAGTTAAAATGTACATATTTAGTTATTTTCAATTTTCTAAGTTACTTACAATTTGAAGTTAAATGTAATTTCAATTCTTGTTTTGTTATTTATTAAAAAAATATTTGTATAGCCTCATGTGAGCTCCAAGTCTCAACATTTATCGATTGAAATAACTATTAATGTCTCATTTTAGAACCCCCATTTTATTTGAAATGGACATTGTGATAGTTATGTATTAGTTGGAAAATTCGATTTGAAAACAAATGAAATGAACATTTTGATAGTTATGTAGTAGTTGTCAAATTCAATGACATGTTCAAATAAAATGAACATTGTGATAATTATGTAGTAGTTGGAAAATTCAATGACATGATCAAATAAAATGAACATTGTGATAGTTGTGTAGTAATTGGAAAACACAATGACAATTGTTATTACTCAAGATTTTTCTGGGTTGTGGCAGGAAAGACCATGATGTAACTATTGCAAACCAATCTTTAGTGGATGGAAACTAGCCTTTCCAACCACAAAGAGGGATCTCTCTTTAGTGCTTCTAGCAACAGTATATAGCTTAAATGGGCTGGGGTATAGGTAAAGTGGTGGCTAGAGCTTCAAACAATGAAGTAAATGAATGTTTTCATTTGGTTGGAGTTAAGAACAGGAGGACAGTTGGGCATGGAGTCGACTTCGGTGGGTTACTATCACCAATGACAGATTCAAACCACAATTGCAGAGGAAAGAGGCAAGGAAGATGGGGTTCTTTCAAGTCAAAATGATCAGCAAGTGAAGGAAGAAAAAGGGAACAAGTTCCATTACAAGGTCAGAGCATTTACAAATAAATTCTAACCTGTAACTTCAATAGGAAAAGGGGTGGAATACCTAGTCATATGCATCTAGAGCATGTGGGCATGGATTCCAGACCATGTAGTCTTGATCTTTAGGTACTACAGAAGTAAACAATCAATGAAAATACAAAGCAAGGACACATACACAGGAAATAACAGACATCAGAACACACATCACAGGAATCTCAAGCTCCAGAATTGGGTCTTCTCATTGAATTAATAGGTTGAGTTTAACTACAGCCATAGAGAAATAGTCTCTCTGAAAAAAAGACTTCCAACCTTTTGGTCCTCTTCGGAACCTACATTTATAGGCTTACAAAGCATCAAAATATATTAACTAATTCAGAACAAACTTGGACTAGTAATTATGAGGCCGCTCGAGTTGGGCCACCCGAATCAATAGCCTCTGATTTTTTCATGCATGGAGGAAGGGAATCACTTGTGCAGGTAGTGCACCATTGGGCCACTTGAATTATTACAAACTAGGTATGGGTGTCTTAAGGCATTGGTCATGGTTAAGGAACGAAAGTATGCCCCTTGACACCTTGATGAAACCTTTAAGGATCAAGGGCCATAAATAATTCCATAAACTAGACATAACATGTATTCTATAGGGCATCATTGTCCTCGAGATATGGGTGCTATTAAGATCCATATACTAAAAGGCCATGATTAAGGCCTTGAACTACAACATAGGCCATCTAAAATGAATTTTTTACATACAAGTGGTATAGGGGTGTCATTAAGAATTCTTATGTAGTAGGAATGGGTCTATGGGCCCTGACCATGATGGGGGGAGAAAAATAAGGTCCTTCATCCATAAATTAATCCTAGAGGTCTTATGGACATGAAATATTCCATAAACCACCAAAAACACCTCTAAAAAGTACCTTTGTCCTTGAGTCAAATATGGGTACTATTAGGAGGTTTTGCCGACAAGAGATTGATTTTGGGACTTTGTCCCAAAATGAAGCTTCTAGGGTCTTGGTCCCTGGAATAGGCCTCAAAGCATCATACAAACCAATATCATTGGCCTCTTGGTGGGATATGTGTATCTTTAAAATATTTTATATAGTTAATGTGGATTCTAGGGTTTTGACCATGGTTGATGAAGAAGAAAGGTCATTATGATCAAGATTATTCTAATAGGGCTCATAAACTTTGGCCTTTGCATGAGATATGGGGATCTGATTAGAAATTTTTAGACAAAATAGATTGGATGAAGGATCTTTGATATACAAGTGGGATGTTGGCACTTATAGGAGGTTTTTCATACTAGGGGAGGATATCGGGGTCTCAACCATGGTCAAATGGGGGAATAAGAGCCATATGACATAATTGAATATTTCATAGTAGATGGGACAAAAGGAATTATTCAACCATTAAAAAAATTGTTTAAAGGGGAATTTTAACTACCAAGTGAGGTACATACACAATTAGGAGTTTGTGTTCACCAAGTATGGGTATCGAGGCCTTATTCATGGTAATATGTGAGCCTTTAGGAGGTTTCCCATAGTAGATAGCTCTTGATACACTACCCATGGTACACGGATAAAAATGAATGTGTCAGGGAATAAAAATATGTTTTTATGGTTTATGGACCATGCATATGGTCCAAAAACACCACACAAACCCTATAAATCAAATCTTTATCCCACAAGTATAATATGGACACCATTTAGTGTAGAAATCCTTGTAATGGTTCCCATATGAAAATGGTCAAAACCTTGATACACATCCTTGGTGAATAAAGTATCCTAATGCAATATGTATCCCAATTGGTGGTTAAAGATCCCCTCTACAGTACATGTGTAGTGGTTGAAGGCATCATTTGTCTCATGAGCCCTAGAATCTTAATTTAGGTCATATAGCCTTTTTTTCCTCACTCGACCATAGTAATGATCCCAAGATTCGTCGCCAGTACAAAAAATATTATAGGCACTCATATCCCATAAGCCTTGTATTTCCTCCTCTTACCATATATTCAAGATCTCAATTAATATCCTTAGTGCATAAAATCTCCTAATGGCATACATATACTAATTGAAGGACAACATCCCCTCTAAAGGGCCTCTATAGTGCTCCAAGGAACCATTCATGGATCACGAGCCTTAAATGATTAATTTAGGTCATAAGACCCTTATTTTCTCCCACATCCATGTTCAATGTCTTATGCCTAAAACTTACGAATTTTTCCCATATATCATTCATGGTTCTTAAGGATTGGGGGTTAGGGGGTTAGAGAGAGAAAAAGAAAGAGATAGATTGGGGGTTAGGGATTTCGAGAGAGGGAGAGAGAGATATATTGGGGGTTAGGAATTTAGAGAGAGATAGAGAGATATATTGGAGGTTATCGGTTTAGAGAGAGAGAGAGAGGGTGTGAAGTATTGAAGGGGTTGAGAGAGAGAGAGAGAGGTGTTGGGAGTTAGGGGTTTAGAGAGATATTGTGGGTTAGGGAGATAGAGAGAGAGAGAGAGAGAGAGAGAGAGAGAGAGAGAGAGAGAGAGATTTGAGGTTATCTATATATATATATATATATATATATAATTGGAGGCTAGGGGTTTATAGAGAGAGAGAGAGATTTGGGGTTAGGGGTTTAGAGAGAGACATTGGTGGTCAAGGGTTTAGAGAGAGAGAAAGATTGGGGGTTAAGGGTTTAGGGAGAGAGAGAGAGATTGTGGCTTAAGGGTATAGAGTGAGAGAGAGAAAGAGGGAGACCGGGGGTTATGGGTTGAGGGAGATAAAGAGAGTACATCCGATGTGAAAGAGTGTAAACTCTTGAAGGAAAAGATGTAGAAGCTGACCAATATCTACTATGAAGTTTTGGATACCTATTAGGGGTTGAGGGATAGCGATATTGGGGTTTACGGGTTTAAAGTGAGAGATAAGGAGACTATTGGATGTGAAAGAGTGTGAAGTATTGAAGGAAAAGATGCACAAGCTGATCAATATCTACTATTAAATTTTGGATTCCCAGAAGAGAGAGAGAGAGAGAGAGTATAAAACGTGAAAGGGTCCCAAGGATTGGGGATTAGGGGTTTATAGAGAGAAAAAGAAAGAGAGAGATTAGGGGTTAGGGATTTAGAAAGAGGGAGGGAGAGAGATATCAGGGGTTAGGAATTTAGAGAGAGAGAGAGAGAGAGAGATTGTGGCCTAGGGGTTTATAAATCGAGAGATACTGGGGGTTAGGTGTTGACGGAGATAGAGATATTACATCGGATGTGAAAGAGTGTGAAGTATTGAAGGAAAATATGAAAAAGCTAACCAATATCTACTATGAAGTTTTGGATACCCTGAAGAGAGAGAGAGAGAGAGAGAGAGAGAGAGAGAGAGAGAGTATCAAGCATGAAAGGGTCTTAGGGATTGAGGTTTAGGAGTTTAGAGAGAGAGAAAGAAAGATAGAGATTGGGGGTTAGGGATTTAGAAAGAGGGAGGAAGAGATATATCGGGGTTTAGGAATTTAGAGAGAGAGAGAGAGAGAGAGAGAGATTGCGGCTTAGGGGTTTAGAGAGCAAGAGATACCGGGGGTTAGGCATTGAGGGAGATAGAGATATTACATTGGATGTGAAAGAGTGTGAAGTCTTGGAGGAAAAGATGCAGAAGCTAACCAATATCTACTATGAAGTTTTGGATTCCCCGAAGAGAGAGAGAGAGAGAGAGAGAGAGTATCAAACGTGAAAGGGTCTTAGGGATTGGGTGTTAGGGGTTTAGAGAGAGATTGGGGGTTAGGGATTTAGAAAGAGGGAAGGAGAGAGATATTGGGGGTTAGGAATTTAGAGAGAGAGAGAGATTGTGGCTTAGGGGTTTAGAGAGAGAGAGATATATTGGGGGTTAGGCATTGACAGAAATAGAGATATCACATCGGATGTGAAAGAGTGTGAAGTCTTGAAGGAAAATATGCAGAAGCTAACCAATATCTACTACGAATTTTTGGATTCCTATTAAGGGTTGGGGGAGAAAGGTATTGGTGTTTACAGGTTTAGAGTGAGAGAGAAGGGGAGTATCGGATGCGAAAGAGTGTGAGGTGTTGGAGGAAAATATGCAAACGTTGACCAATATATACTATTAAGTTTTGGATGCCCCGAAGAGAGAGAGATAGATAGACAAAGAGAGAGAGAGAGTGTATCAAACGTGAAAAGGTCTTAGGGATTGGGGGTTAGTAGTTTAGAGAGAGAAAAATAAAGAGAGAGATTGGGAGTTAGGGATTTAGAGAGAGGGAAGGAGAGAGATATTGAGGGTTAGGAATCTAGAGAGAGAGATATTGTGGCTTAGGGGTTTAGAGAACGGGAGAGACTGGGGATTAGGCATTGAGGGAGATATAGATATTACATCGGATGTGAAAGAGTGTGAAGTATTGAAAGAAAATATGTAGAAGCTAACCAATATCTAGATGATTGATCATAAGCTAACCAATATCTAGAGAGTGAGAGATTGTGGGTTAGAGATATAAAGAGAGAAAAATATTGAGAAAGAGAGAGAGGGTTAGGGGTTTAGAGAGAGAGAGAGATTGTGGCTTAGGGATTGAGAGAGGGAAAGAGAGGTTGGGGGTTAGGGATTTAGAGAGAGAGAGAGATTGTGGTTTAGGGGTTGAGAGAGAGAGAGGTTGGGGGTTAGGGGTTGAGAGAGAGAGAGAGGTTGGGGGTTATGGGTTTAGAGAGATCTAGAGAGAGGGAGATTGTGGATTAGGGATATATATATATATAGAGAGAGAGAGAGAGAGGAAGAGAGAAAGAGAGAGAGGTTTAGGGGTCTATAGAGAGAGAGAGAGATTGTAGGTTAGGGATTTATAGAGAGAGAGATATTGGGGGTTAGGGGTTTAGAGAGAGAGAGAGATTGGAACTTATGGATTTATAGAGAGAGAGATATTGGGTTTTAGCGGTTTAGAGAGAGAGAGACATTGGAGGTTAGGGATTGAAAGAGAGAGAGGGAGAGAGATTAGGAGTTAGTGGTTTAGAGAGAGAGAGAGGGAGAGATTGGGGGTTAGTGGTTTAAAGAGAGAGAGAGAGGGTTGGGGTTTATAGAGAGAGAGATTGGGGTTACAGATATATATATATATATATAGAGAGAGAGAGAGAGAGAGAGAGAGAGATGGTTAGCGTTAGGGGTTTAGAGAGAGAGAGAGAGACATTGGCGGTCAAGGTTTGAGAGAGAGAGAGAGAGAGATTGGGGGTTAAGGGTCGAGGGAGATAGAGAGAGTACATTGGAAGTGAAAGAGTATGAAGTCTTGATGGAAAAGATGAAGAAACTGATTAATATGTACTATGAAGTTGTGGATGCCTGTTAGGGGTTGAGGAAGAGTGATATTGGGGTTTACGGGTTTAGAGTGAGAGAGATGGAGAGTATTAAATGCGAAAGAGTGTGAAGTCTTTAAGGAGAAGATTTAGAAGCTGACCAATATCTACTATTAAGTTTGTGATGCCCCAAAGAGAAAGAGAGAGAGAGTATCAAATGTGAAAGGGTCTTATGGATTTTGGGTAAGTGGTTTAGAGAGAGAAAGAAAGATAAAGATTGGGGTTAGGGATTTAGAGAGAGAGATATTGGCACTTAGGGTTTTAGAGAGAGAGAGAGAGATATTGGGGGTTAGGGGTTTAGAGAGAGAGTAAGGTTGTGGAGTATCGAAGGGGTTGAGAGAGAGAGAAAGGTTGGGGGTTTAGAGATATCTAGAGAGAGGGAGATTGTGGGTTACGAAGAGAGAGAGAGAGAGAGAGAGAGAGAGTGAGGGTTAGGATTTTAGAGAGAGAGAGAGATGGGGAGGTGGTTAGTGGTTTAAAGAGAGAAATTAGGTTTTATGGGTTTAGAGAGAGAGATTGGGGGTCAGGGGTTTAGAGAGAGAAGGGGGGGAGTTGGTTAGTGGTAGGATTAAGTGAGAGACCAAAATGAAGAGAGAGTGGGTGGTTAATGGGTAGTGGGGGAATAGGTGAGGAGGGATATAGATAGAATGAGAGGGATGGATAAATGGTTAGTGGTAAGTGAGAGAGAGATAAAGAGAGAGTGGGGTGGGGGTATGAGGGTGAAGAGTGGGGGTTTGGGGAAGAAGATATATAGAGAGAGATTAGGGTTTGGGGATTTAGAGAGAGTGATAGAGAGAGAGAGAGAGATGGGGGGTGATGGTTAGTGGTAGGACTAAGTGAGAGGGGGGAATGTTATTAGTAGGGGGTTATGGCTTAGGGTAATAGAGATATGGGGTGCTTGGGCTTGATGGTACATGTTTTAATCAGGGGCTTATGCTTTATGGTAAGGGGATATATGGGTGTTTGAGAGAGAGAGGGTGGTGGGGTTATAAAGACAGAGGGGGCATGGGATTATATTGAGAAAGGGAGATATAGCTAGAAGGAGGGTTAAACAAATATGTAACATTAGCACACGTGCAATTATAGTGTGTGTGCGGTAATAGTGCGTGCGTACATTTTGTGCATGTGCGTTACTAACCCGTGCGTGCTAAGAATTTAAATTATTTTTGGCATGCTTACCTTTTTCCATACCATTTGTAATGACTTGAAAGGTGTGGTTCTATATTCGGATTGTCGAACCTTGTGCCTTGGACTTCATTATTGAAAAACACATCATTTTCTGTAACTTCTTATTTTTCAACCTTGAATCTGTATATGCTCCACTTGTCCACTTCCAATGAAACTGCACACGCTTATAGAAATCTCTGTGCAAATTCCAAATATCTATTTTTTGAATAAATTTGTTCGTATTTTCTTATTTTTATTCATTTTTGTTTGCAGACATGTCATATTTACATAAAACATAGGTCATGTATTTCAACTAGAACTTTTGACTAACACACCTATTTTGAAAATGGAAAAGAACCTACACAAGTATACTGAAATACCTACACACTAAAAAAAGAAAATTGACTTTGTTAAGACCATGATAGCAAGGCCTAACGCTCGAATTTGTATTTTTAGGGCTTTCCTGACATCCTTAATTTAAAAAAAAACATATAAAATTAGCTTGGGAAATTTTGAATAATAGCATTGCACTAGATCCGCCTGTTATCTACAGTCCTACATAATTTTGTTCAAATTTAGATAGTTTACATACCAAACCCATGGCCTAATGCAAACATATGCATTATGTTTTTGAAAAAATATAACATACAAACCCTAGAAGAATGACATTTTTGGGGATTTATACCTATTTTCCATAAGAAAAAGTTATATATTATGGAACGTGATCCAATTCTCTATGTTTCATCTTTTTACACCATGTTCTAAAAAGTTGTGTAGGTACCTCTAAAAATTCATTTTAATGGTCGGATTTCTATTTTCCAGGAAGCTCATCACAACTAACACGTCATAAGTGGATATCATTACCTTGCACCAGTCCTAATAACCAATAAACATTCTAGCTCATACATATGAGGTGTGCACATGCAACTAGAATACACATACCTAATACATAAACTAATAATCTACATTTATTAGGATATATTCAACATGATATAAAATATAGAAATAGAATTGGAGTGTGAGGCATTACATGACCCTTTAGTTTAAGTTAACAAGTTAATTAAACTTAAAACTAAATGATTTTGAGCATGGTTGAATCTATAATTGTTTCATGATCGATTCTCTTTTTACAATTGATCATTACTTTAAGTGGAAGTAAAAACACTAGAATAGAATTTATAGTGTGATCCACAAATGTCTAGGAATTTATTTATTTTAAACAATAATACCTTGTCCTTGTCTCTATCTCATTATAGGATTGGACTTTAACAATGTAGATTTTATGAAAATATCTAATCTTGCTTTTAAGATTAAGATTTGGATTCTATCTTATTATAGGATTGGACTTTAACATTGTGGAGTTTATGAAAATATCTAATCTTCTTTATTAAATTTGGCTTCTAAGATTTGGATTTAATGGAAATATTTTCAAATTAAATTTTAAGATTACATCGTTAAGATAACATTACCTCAAACCAAGTCCATTTACTATATTACTTCTACCCTCTCAATTTAGAGATCACAAAATAATTGCATTGTATCGAAATAATTTTATTGTTTAGTAAAAAATTAGATTTTAAATGTTAAAAGATATTTTTTTCATAAAAAAAATTATCAAAATTATAATTATCAATTATTAAGATTAAAAAATGAATAAAACCATAATACAAAATTATAAAATTATAATTATACTAAAAATTATATATCCAAAGATGAAAAAAATCCAAATTAAACTATTACATTTAAGTCTAACCATTTTTTTCAAACATGTCTATCTAACTATTTTTTTCAAACATATCTATCACAATACCCCAAAGCAGCACTTTTGTAAGTTGAAAAATTCAACCTTATAGGTAACTAGGCAATAAATTATCTGAAAAGAAACAAAAGTCTAAGGAGAGATATCAAATTCATTTTTGGTATTTCTTACAGATCAACGTGTTATGCCAAAAATAAGTCTGAACATCACGATAGCGACATATAGAGTGGTTATACAATCACAGAGGAAAATTGGACTTAGGCAAACCTAGGTATATCCCAACCTATAAATAGCATACTACACTGTTATTGATAGAATTTAAATATTTATTAATGCACATATTTGGTATATATTGGTTATTAAAAAAAAATTGTGTATAAAATTTATAATGATTTATTTATATTAATATTTAATATTATACATTAAAAAAAATATATTTAATAAGATGATTTTTTTTCAATAAAAAAAATTATAATATTCTCATTAATAAAAAGCATTACATTCTTTATATACTTTTAAGCATAACTGTAAGTAGTCCTTTTGGTCACTTCAGCTTCAGCTAAAAGCTTCCAAAAATTTCAAGATTCAAAACATCAAGCCTTTGGCTAACATCCAACAAACTTTCATAAGTTGACAACCTTCTAAAAACAGAAACATGGGCTCTTACAAAGCTCACAAAACAAATCTACCCTATAAAGTTATAGATCAAGCAAATCTCAGTCCTATAGACTTATAAACCGGCACAAACTATGATGCAAGTGACCTTACTGGAATACTTTCTTGCTTAACAATACACATGACCCAAACCACAATGCTTACACAAACAAGGTGTAAAACAGGATGCCAAAAGTGGCTTTATATTACTTCTCTGAGAATGCGGAATAACTGTAAACAAATAACTAACTACAATCAGCCTCAACCATTACAACTTAGAAGTAATTGTGGTGTGTTCTCCCTGTGTGTCGACCTCACTCTCTCCTGGTTCAACACTGAATGTTTAGCTATGGCTCAATCTCAACCCTTCTCTGCGAGGAGTGTGACTCTTCACTACTTCTCTCAGCTCTGTTCTCTGATATCGCTAATCAAAGACTGGAGATCCTGATGATCCCCTCTACGTCTTCTACTCTGCTGCTGCTATTCCTGAGACTGCTACAATCCCTGAGACACGCATCCACCTGTTCTCTGATCCTCCCAGATCCTGCGAACCTACACTGTCAGCTCCTAACCGTGCTGCACAGCCTTTGTCCGTGACGTCACCTATCATGTCCTTCACCAACTCGCAATAATTGTATTAACTTCCTCAACAACCTCGAGCGGCTACCAGGTACATTCCCTTGACTTTCTATCCTTCTGACCCTACTGCAATAGTCGGTCACATCTTGACCTCCCTGTTGGCTTATTTCTCATCCTCTGTGGTTCGCCAGTCATCCCCTTCCTCCGTGCTTGGTTCCACCAAACCTATCATGTCGTGGTTTGACCCCTCGTCGACTACCCGACGTTCTACTCCACTTGTCATCTATCAACTAATTCTTGTCGATTCTTGACCCTTCTCCACGTCTGCTGCATTGCCCCAGTCGGTCACACCCTGACTACTTCTGCTCGACTTGTTGACTTCGACAAGTCAACCTGCTCTCTGCACCAGTGGTCATCGGCACTCCCACTGGTCAGCTCCTTCCAGTCAATCATCTTCGACTGATCTGCCTAGGTCCCGATGCTCCTGCATTAGACTCCCCAGGTGAAAAAGAATTTGACTACTCCGTCAGTCTCTTGAACTCCTCTTCGGAAATCCACGTCGCTTCCTGCAACTCATCATTTGTCCATCGCACCAAGTATTCTTTCATTCACGATCTACGGGTACACCCCACTTCACGTTCTTCGATTACTTCTGTGATCTTCTCTTTATGTCGGTCTGGAATCTGCTCTGTCCAGTCGATGCTTTTCACTTCCTTTCTTCCGCTGCTTGATCCCTTTTCAAATTTGTACAGGTCTGAGACGTTGAACATTGTTGAAATGTTAAAGTCTTCCAGCAATTCCAACACATAAGCGTTGTCCGAAATCTTCTTCAAAATCCTGCATGGTCCTATCTTTTTCAACTTCAGCTTGTTGTACATTCCTATCGGAAATCTTTCCTTCCGTAAGTATGCATAAACTAAGTCCCCTTCCTGGAATGATTGTAGCCTTTGTTTCCTGTCAACCCTCAACTTATATGCCACGTTACTCTTCTCTATGCGCTTTCGCACATTTTCATGAAATTCCTGCATATGTTTTGTGAATGATTCTGCATCCACGCTCTTCCTGGTTTCTGTCGACAACTCAACTAAATCCACCATTCCATGTGGGATTCTCCCTTGAACAATCTAGAATGGGCTCAATCCCGTCGACCGATTCACAGAATTGTTATATGCAAACTCCACCCATTTCATGTGTTGGTGGTCCAATTTGAATAAAGTTGCCGACGCATTGGGCTCAATCTCTAAAGCAGCTCCGCCCACTTCATGTGTTGCTGGTCCAATTTCGACTAAGTGTTCAAATACCTCAGTGCTTGGTGATCTGTGTATAACACAAATTTCTTGGGAAACAGATAATGCCTCCAATTCTCCAATGCTTGAATGATAGCATAAAATTCCTGGTCATAGACCGAATACTTCTGCTTCGCTCCATTTAGCTTCTCACTAAAGAATCCAATTGGTCGACCCTCCTAGCTCAACACTGCTCCAATTGCCGTTCCACTTGCATCACAATCGACCTGGAAAACTTTGTCAAATTCTGGGAGCGCCAACACTGGGCTCTCAGTGACCTTTTCCTTCAACTCGTTGAAAGCGTTCTGGGCTTCGTCCGTCGACTTGAACTCCCCCTTTCTCATGCATTCTGTCAGTGGTGCACAGATTCGACTGAATCCCCGAATGAACTTCCTATAGAAACTAGCTAGTCCATGGAAACTTCTCACTCCAATTGTACTTGTCGGTTACGGCCAATCAACTATTTCCTTCACCTTCTCCGTGTTGATGTATATGTAACTTCAAAATGTATTTCACATATATGTACATTGTATTCCTATAGAGATGTTATTATTCCTCTATACAGAAGTGTCGTCATTTATATTGTAAGTGTCGTAACTTATACTTGATGGGTTATTAGACCACCTTGTTGGGGTCGGCCCTGTATAAGTCATGTGGGTGAAAGGGTTATTAGACCACCCTGTTGGGGGTCGGCCATGTGGGTCAAAGAGTTATTAGAACACCCTAGTGGGGGTCAGCCCAGTCAGCATTATGTTAAGTGATTAAGTTGAGGCTGACTTAGTTGAGTAAAGGTCAAGTCAAGTTAGTGTACAAATAGAGAGTATGTCTCTCTCATTTTACACATTATATTCTCTCACGCACACTTGGGAGAGTGGTGCACTTGTGGAGGAGGAAGCTCTGCTACTAGGAGAAGACTATCTCTTGTATTATGGTTGTATCATTGCTCTATCTATCTCTGAGGAAGTTATTGGGGTTTTTGACCTTTATGGTTTTCCCCAAGTAAACTTTGTGTCTCTTGTGTGCTTGCATTACTGTGTCCATGATTGATATGTTGTAGATTTGCTGTACATGTTGTTCTCTCAGTGAAGATCCTAGATCAGATCGAAGTAAAGTCTGAAAATTTAACATGGTATTAGAGCTAGCCTGAAAGAAGGCATGATATGGCATGTATGATACTTGTTGCACTTATGATGCTAGGGCTTGATATAGCAAAAACCAGTCATCGTAGCACTTTCGCTATAAATCTGTTTTGGAAAAATTTTCGGATATGTAACTTTTACAGGTCAAAGATCCGATCACCATGTACCTTGTGTCCAAAGGAAAACTTCTAATTCATTGGACTTTGTGATTTATGATCTGTACAATATAGGGTTTCTGCCTCTTCCAGATCTGAGTCAAAATACGGTGACCTTGGGAAAAAGGTCATAAATTGGGCTAGGAAGCTTCAAATGAGATTTAGTAAAATGTGACAGGAAGTACACAGACTGTACTATCTCATAAACAATTTTTAGAGGCTGAAGTTGAACCAGTGGCACGTGGCACGCCGTACAAGTTCGCTCTCTTATATTATCCCATAAACAGGTCACATCGTGACACTTGGCATAAATCTCTCCCAGAGAATCCAATTGAGTTCAGACCTATCGGGATGGAAAGATAACAGGTCGGGCTATCTCAAAAAAAAATTTCAGAGGCCGAAGTTGAACCAGTGACACGTGGCACGTAGTACAAGGTCGATCTTCTATATTATCCCATAAACAGGTCACGTTGCGACACTTGGCATAACTCTCTCTCTCAGAGAATACAATTGAGGTCAGACCTATTAGGATGGAAAGATAACAGGTCGGGATATCTCAAGAAAAGTGTTCATACCCTGTGGATTGAAAATTTTAGAGTTACACTAAAAACAATCAGGTACATATTTCTGTCAAATCAGAATTATTTTTTGAGCACCTTCATTCATGGTTTCCGGAATTTAGGGCTTCGGAGAAAGTTGGAATTTTTGTAATCGGAGACCATGGCTGAATGCTACTCATCAAAATCGAAATTTAGAGACCAAGATCAGAATTTTTGGTTGGGAAAAAGGCCGGGCTTGATCAGACCCTAGTTCGGGACTTTGATTAGAAAAGTGGAAAATTAGGGCTTCTGCAAAAATGGAAATTTTTGAAATCTGTGACCACGGCTGGAAGCTCCTCATAAAAATAGAAGTGTAGAGCTTTGAATCAAACCTTTTGATTGGGAAAAAGAGCGGGATTCATCAAACCCTAGTTCAAGGTCATGTCTAGTGAATCCGAAAGTTTCAAAGGAAAAATTGAGGAGTTAAACTTCGCAGTTTTCAAATTCTGAATATACCAGCTTGATCAGCTCATCAAGGTGCATATTTCTATCATTTCAAAAGTTTGAAATTCAAAGTTTGAATTTTTGGGGTTTCACTAACAAACCCTATGATTGCTCCAAATCCAGTTCCTGCAAATCAAGTGGATTGGGTTAATCCTAGAAGAGGATGGATTGGTCGCCTGCATAAGTGAAGAAGTTCCTGTTTTAGAGGGAGATGAGGCTAAGGCCTCCCATAAGAATATTACAAGCAATCTTGATAGGTATGGATTACAGGTATGTTTCATGGTTAATTTTATCATATGTTTGTCTTCATATCATTACAGTACAATCTTGATTAATTACTAGACTTGTCGTATCACCTTAATAGAAGATATTCATTGATTAAGGTTTTGACACTCATGAATGTACTAATGCATTGTGATGTTGTATGAGGTTTATGTTGTTCGCTAACATAAAAGGTACACCAAGAAAGACAAATCATGTTCTACTTCAAGAACATATGATCATGGTCACATGAAGACAAAGATTCATCCATTGTCATGGATCACATAGAAGATATACTTTCAAGGTATGTATAACTTGGTCCTACAACGGTTAACCTATTAGACATGCAGGTTACTAGCACAAGTCACTGAAGAGAACCAGAAGACATTATGCGGGTATGTTAGACATAACTAGCTAGCATGCTAATCCAGGTATGTTTTTCCTATATCAAGCTAGAATCCTACATTGTGTTAGGATCTTATACTATTGTGTTGTTGATAATGATTATTCATAAAGTCATAGGTTTGAATAATCATGGTTGTATGCATATTATGTTTCTTACCATAATTGATGAAATGACTAACCAGAAGAATCATGAAGGTATAGGTTTGAATAATCATGGGTTTTATGCATATTATATATCTTATCTTGATTGATGATTCAACTAACTAGAAGAGTCCTATGATCAAATAAGAATATGTATGAGTAAAAGAAGACTTCCCTGAAACCTTGAATACTAATGTTTATTATCTTTGTTTGAAATGATCCTGACTATACATGCTTGAGATTATTGTGTTTTGATAGTATTAAGATTATACTAATAAATGTGTGGTTATGTATGAGACCTAAAGGATAACACAATGATGATACTAATAAGCATGCATAGTGATTAAGGATGGATGTAAGTTCAAGGATAGGTAATCTAGGAAGCAAAGTTCAAGAGGGAGCACACTCCAGTTGTTTCTGCAAGAAAGCAAAGGAGCACACTTCAGCTATTTCTGCAAGGATGCAGATATTCAGAGGGAGTTGACCACTTCTCACAATCCACATCAGAATGGAGTCCACCCAGTAACCAAACAAAGATAAGTATTTGAATTGTCATTTCTTACATACTGTTATTCAATGATGTATATGCTTATGTTCCTAGAATTAGGTTGTGTATTATGCATATTAGAATAGTTGCATTGATGAACAGTATACTACTAATATACAAGGGTAAGTGGCCTATGGCACTGTACAACATTCCATTGCTACTTATCTAGAATGAAACCTCTTTGCTGACATGTTAGGAGTTGTGCACACTCTTAACAATGTTCTGGTAGAGATTGGAAGGCATCTAGAAAGTTACGAGATATGGATAAATGTTGTATTGAAGCACTGGCTAAGATAATTGCATGACTGTATGACATATTTCTTTATGTGTAAGAATTTGTTCTGAAAACTATGAGATGTTTTCTAATCATGCAATTTAACTTGTTGTGTAGGAAAGATCGTATACCATCACCTACAAAGGACTACAACATTTGTTTAGCAACAAAGTTATCTATTGAAAATATTGAAGATATTGAAGTTGCCAGGATACGGGAAGAATGCCATGATCCGTTGATCATGAAGAACGATGTTTGGGATGCAGTCCCAAGAGCTGAAGGGAAGTCTGTTGTGACTTCCAAATGGAACTATCAGATCAAGCATGCTGCAGATGGCAGCATAGAGAAATATAAAAGTGATGAAATAGAAGATACACCAGATGGATTTCAAGACATCCTTCTTGAATGGTGTAGTCATATATGTGTGCAGAACTTGGTAGGATAGACAGCTTTCTATGCAGTTTGGGCTTTACCAAGAGTGAAGCGGATTCCAACCTTTACTACAAGGTTGAGGAAGGGAATCCTGTCATTCTACTCATGTATGTGGATGACTTGTTTGTAACAGGAGATGAAAGAATGATTGCCGACACACAGTGGAAGCTTGCTGTTGAGTTAGAGATGAAGAACTTGGGTATGATGCACTACTATCTTGGTATGGAGGTGTGGCAGAGTGTAGATGGAATCTTCCTTGGACAAGGGGAGTATGGAGTACAGATCCTGAAGAGGTTCGGGATGATGGACTGCAAGGCTATGGCCACACCTATGGCATCAAACCTAAAGCTTCTGTGTCATGCTTCATCTGATCAGGTCAATGTCATCATGTATCGTTAGATGATTGGGTCCTCTATGTACTTAACGAACATGAGACCAGATATTTTCTTTGTGGTGAACACATTGAACCAGTTCCTGAAGGATCCGAGAGATGTTCACCTGGTTGTTGTAAAGCATCTTCTGAGGTACCTGAAGTGTACAGTTGATTATGGGCTCAAGGATGATGCGAATCAAAAGTTTAACCTACAGGGTTATGTTGATTCAAATTGGGCAAGTAGTGCTGCAGATAGGAAGAGCACTCATGGGTGCTGCTTCAGTATGGAATCGGGTGTGATCTCTTGGTTTAGCAGGTAGTAGTCCTGTATAGCACTGAGTACAGCCAAAGCAGAGTATGTTGCGACGGATGAGCAGGTTGTAGATGTATTGACCAAGATGTTGGCCAAAGTGGAGTTTCAGAGAGAGGCTTGCCGCACTTCAGATCGAGGTTCCTTCCAAAGGGAAGTGATGAGTCCAGAAGATGCGGATGCACATGAACTTTTCTGACATGGTTGATGTGTTCTCCCTTGGTCATGATATAATTACTAAGCCATTTTTCAAATGGTGGTAGATGTGTTCTCCCATGGTGAAAAAGTAAGGGCTAGAGCCTTCCTCAAATGGTGGTAGATGTGTTCTCCCATGTTGGTGGTGTAAGTACTGGATGATGTGCATTTGGGATGTGCTTCGTGGACGATGAGATGATCTGAAGAGAATGATGATATGATGATCAGGAGGATCATGGATGATGAGCATCAGGACGATGCTCCAGTTACTACTCTGTATATGCATCAGGATGATGCTAGATATGATCAGTTGGATCATTTATATGTATATGTATGTACACATCATGTTGGATGCTGGGTATGATCAGTTGGATCATTTGTATGTATTTTGTATATGCATCATGTTGGATGCATGGACCATGTATCTATATATGTATCAGGTGGATACATTGTTGTTGATATATATGTAACTTCGGAATGTATTTCATCTGTGTATTTTATATATATTTATTGTACCCTTATAAGAGATGTGTCATTCCTCTATAAGGAAGTGTCATCATGTGGATTGACAAGTGTCGCAAGTGTGTGTACTTGCCGATGGGTTATTAGACCACCATGTGGGGTCGGCCCTGAATTATATATATTATAATGTGGATGTACCTAGATAGACAAGTCGGCCCCATAAGGTCACTGGGCAAAAAGGTTAGTATAAATAGAGATCGGAGATCTCTATTTTACTCATTCAGAAAAGTACACCACCCTCACTCAGAAAGTGGCACACTAGTGAGGAGGAGGATCATCTGCTACTAGGAGACTATCTTAGTGTATTTTGGTTGTAGTTTGGTTGAGCCATTACTCTCTCTATCTCTGAGGAAGTTGTGGGTTTTTTCACCTCAGGGTTTTCCCCACGGAAACTCTGTGTCTCTTGTCTCTCATGCTTTTGATTCTTGTGATGCTTGTTATGCTTATTGTTATTGTCATGCATTGATATACTGTATATGTTATTCTCTCAGTAAAGATCCTAGAGTATTGTGAATTAATGCTAAAAAGTTAACATGGTATCAGAGCTAACCTGAGAAGAAGACATTTTGCAGTGACGGAAACTTGAGTTTCTCGTTTATTGGGTTTCTCTCCATAGATTTTGGAAAATCAGTATAGTAGATTGACTCTACTCATCAAGGCGCATCTATCTGTCCAATCAGAATTCAATTCCAAGCATTTTCATATTTGGCCCTAAAAATTAGGGTTTCCACAAAAATAGGAATTTCTGGAATCTGAAGACACAACTGGAAGCTCCTTGCCAAAATCGAAGTTTAGAGCTTTGGATTGAGATTTTTGGCTGGGTAGATCTCCAGGAAACTCAAACCCTAATTCAGGGCTCTCCCTAGTGAACCCGGGAGGACAAAAAGTCAAATCTGGAGGGTAAAACTTTGCTGATCTCAAATTCTGAATGCACCAGGCTGATCAGCTCATCAAAGCACATCTTTCTATCCTTTCAGAAATTTGAAATTCACATTTTTAACTTTTAGGGTTTTTTCAACAAACCCTAATCCGGGACCAGATCCAGTTTTCAGCATTTCAAGTGGTAAGACCTAAATCTTTTCTATTTCCTTTTGAAGTACTCTTTAAGATGTCTCTCCACACCAAGCTTGAGGATAAGCTTGAAGGGGCTGATAACTTCCAATCCTGGAAGTATAGGATTTGGGTTAATCCTAGAAGAGAATGAGTTGGACTCATATATAAAAGAAGACATCCCTATCCCAGAGGATGAAGAGGCCAAGGTATTGCATAAGAAGAACTTGGTCGAGGCAAAGAGAATCATTGCTGATTCTATTAAATACCATCTCATACCCCATGTTTCCTCTCTAAAGACACCCAAGGAGATGTTTGACTCTTTGACCAAGCTATTTGAAGGGAAGAAATAAATCAGAAGATGACCCTACGGAACCAACTGAAAGGAGTAAAGTTTGAAAATGGAGAAACCATTCAATCTTATTTTTCATGGGTCTCCCAGATCAAGGAACAACTAGAAGCAGTGGATGAAATGGTGGAGAATGGTGAAGTGGTGATGACCACTCTAAATGGCCTACCCAGGTCATGGGATTCCTTTATTTAAGGAATTTGTACAAGGAAAAAGTTGATCTCCTTCAACAGATTGCAGGAAGAATGTTGTCAAGAAGAAGCTAGACTTATAGCTCATGAGGAAAAGATGGGAGGTGAAGATCAAGCTCTTGCAGCTCACACCAAAAGAAGTAAGCCCAAGAAGGAGCACTCTCGCCACAAGAGATCCTATCAAAAGAATAAGAAGGATCTAAGATGCTTCACATGCAATGAGAAGGGTCACTTTGTTTCAGATTGTCCCAAGAACAAAAGGGATAATAACAACAACTTCAGCAAGAAGAAGAAGGGCAGCAAAAGAAAGTTCCATGCTCATGCTGCCGAAGATGATGAACCTCCAAAGAAGAAGGCTAGGGCAGAAAATGATGATGACTCATCAAGTGAAGAAGAGTATGTTCTAATCTCTGATTTCACAGGTACTATCTTCCATGGTTGTAATGATTGGTTGATTGATAGTGGGGCTTCCAAACACATGACTGGGTTTAGGGAATCTTTTGTCAATCTATCTAAACATGAATCACCCCATAAGGTGAAACTTGGGGATGATTATCAATACCCAATCAAAGGAAGTGGTGAAGCCTCCTACAACCTAGATTCTGGAAAATCTTTGAAGATGAAAGAAGTCCTTTATGTACTTGGGCTCAAGAAGAACTTACTCTCCATCTCTGCATTGGATGCAAAAGGTATGAGGGTTGCATTTGTGGATGGCCAAGTCCTAATGTGGCCAAAGGGAAAGACCATAGATGATGCAGTAGTGATTGGAGAGCAAGAGGGAGGATTGTATAAATTGAAGGGACAACCTGAACATGCCATGGTGACATAAAGACAAAGATTCATCCATAGTCATGGATCACATAGAGGTATGTATAATTTTTTTGTTGCAAAAGTTGACTAATGAGTTATGCAGGTCATTGAAGAGAACAAGAACACATTGCTAGACATAACTAGCAAATATGGTGACCAGGTATGTGTTTCTTATATCATAGGATCTATCATGATTGTTCATAAAGTCATAAGTTTGAATAATCATGGGTATATTCATATTATGTGTCTTACCTTAATTAATAATATGACTAACCAGAAGAGTCATAGGCTTGAGTAATTACAGGTTTAGACATGTTATGTTTCTTATGATATGACTAACCATAAGAGTCCTATATAAACCTTGAATGCTAATGCTTATTATTTCTGTTTGAAATGATCATGACTATACATGCTTGAGATTATTGTGTTTCAATAGTATGAATGTATGATTTTGTATGAGATCACAAGGATAACACAATCATGATACTAATAAGCATGCATAAGGATCAAGGATGAATATGAGTTCAAGAACAGGTAATCCAGGAAGCAAAGATCAAGAGGGAGCACACTCCAGTGGTTTCTGCAAGGGTGCAGATATTCAGAGGGAGTTGTCTATCTCTCTACATTCCACAACAGAAAGGTGTAGAAGGACTCCGGAAGCTCTTGCAAGGAAGCAAAGACTCAAAGGGAGTCCACCCAATAAACAAACAAAGACAAGTATTTTAACTATCATTTCTTGCATATTTGTTTGCTTAAATAAAATTGTTCAATGATGTATATGCTCATGTTCCTAGACTTAGGATATGTATTGTAAATATTAGAATGATTGCATTAATGAATAGTATACTACTAATATGCATATGTTGGGTAAGTTGCCTATGGCACTGTACAACATTCCAGTGCTACTTATCTAGAATGAAACCTCTTTGCTGACATGTTGGGAGTAGTGCAAGCTCTTAACAATGTTCTGGTAGAGACTGGAAGGCATCTAGAAAGTTGTGGAACATGGATAAATGTTGTATTGAAGCATTGGCTAAGATAAATGCATGACTGTATGACATATTTCTTTATGTGTAAAGAATTTGTTCTGAAAATTATGAGATGTTTCTAATCATGCAATTTAACTTGTTTTGTAGGAAAGACTGTATATCTTCACCTACAAAAGAAGGACTACAACATTTGTTCTAGCAACAAAGATATCTATTGAAGATATTGAAGTTCCTAGGATCTGGGATGAAGAAATGGAATGCCATGATCCGTCGATCATGAAGAATGATGTTTGGGATGTAGTCCCAAGACCTGAAGGGAAGTTTTGTTATGACTTCCATATGGATCTGTCAGATCAAGCATGCTACAGATGGTAGCATAGAGAAATATAAAAGTGATGAAATAGAAGATACACCAGATGGAGTTCAAGACTGCCTTCTTGAATGGTGTAGTTGAAGAGGAAGTATATGTGGAGCAGCCACTCGGTTTTGAAATACATGACAGGGAGTCATATGTATGCAGATTGAAGAAAGCCTCGCATGGCTTGAATCAAGCTCCCAGAACTTGGTATGGTAGGATGGACAGTTTCCTATCTAGTTTGGGCTTTACCAAGAGTAAAGTGGATTCCAACCTTTACTACAAGGTTGAAGAAGGGAATCTTATGGTTCTACTCCTGTATGTGGATGACTTATTTATAACAGGAGATGACAGATTGATTGCAAATACTAAGAGGAAGCTTGCTGCTGAGTTCGATATGAAAGATTTGGGAATGATGCATTATTTCCTAGTTATGGAGGTGTGGCAGAGTGCAGGTGGGATCTTCCTTGGTGAAGGGAAGTACACAGTAGATATCGTGAAGAGAATTGGGATGATGGATTGCAAGGCCATGGAAACACCTATGGCATCGAATCTGAAGCTTCTATGTGATGCTTCATCTGAGCTCGTTGATGTCTCTATGTATCATCAGATGATTGGGTCCTTGATGTACCTGACGAACACGAGACCAGATATTTGCTTTGCTATGAACACATTGAGCCAGTTCCTGACGGATCCGAGGAGTGTTCACTTGATTGCTGTAAAGCATGTTCTGAGGTACTTGAAGGGTATAGTGGATTAAGGGCTCAAGTATGAAGCGAATCAAAAGTTTAACCTGCAGGGTTATGTTGATTCAGATTGGGCTGGCAGTGCTATAGATAGGAAGAGCACATCTGGATGCTGCTTCAGTATGGGATCAGGTGTGGTCTCTTGGTTTAGCAAGAAGCAATCCTACGTAGCACTGAGTACAACTAAGGCAGAGTATGTTGCAGCCTGTTCAGCTAGTTGTGAGGCAGTATGGCTACGGAAGCAACTGTCTGAGTTATTTGATCTCCCATTGGATGCTACTGGTATCTTTTGTGATAACCAGACTTGTGTGAAGCTATCTGAGAATCCGGTGTTTCATGACAGGTCAAAACACATAGAGATCAAATAACACTATATCAGGGGTATGGTGCAGAGAGGAGCTGTGAAGCTCTTGTATGTTGCGACGGACGAACAGATTGTAGATGTGCTGACGAAGCCACTAGCCAGGGTGAAGTTTGAGTACTTCAGGGAAAGGCTTGGTGTTCTTCAGATTGATGACACTTCGAAGAAGAAGTGATGGACACATTTGCTAAAGCCATTCCAAGCATGTTGGAAGGAGGATCCTTCACATGGCTGTGGATGTAAGCGCTGGATGATGAGCATCAGGATGATGTTCTGGTTTCTGCTTGGATATGATCAGTTGGATCATTTTTGTATATGTATGTACGCATCATGTTGGATGCTGGATATGATCAGTTGGATCATTTTTATGTATATGTATGTACGCATCATGTTGGATGTTGGATATGATCAGTTGGATCATTTATATGTATGTACGCATCATGTTGGATGCTGGATATGATCGGTTGGATCATTTGTATGTATTTTGTATATGCATCATGTTGGATGCTTGGACCATGTATCTGTATATGTATCAGGTGGATACATTGTATGATCACGTAGATCATGTATATTGATATGTATCAAGTATGATCAAGTAGATCATGTATGTTGATGGATACATTGTGTGGATCATGTATCTATGTATCAGGTGGATACACTATGTATGATGATATGTATCAGGTAGATACTTGGTGTGCATCAGATGGATGCATTGTATGATCAGGATGATCGTGGATGACGAACTTCTCCAGATGACATGCAGTAGGAAGTTGCAGTGATGATGATCAGGGTGATCATGTGTACATCAGGATGATGTATGATGAGTATCAGATGATACTCCGTGGCCATGGAACAGGTTGTGTAGGTAAGCATGTAATTTGTGCCCTGGGAGATTTGCAGATGGTCTTTCGAGGTTTTTCCTATGGCATGTAATTCATACCCTAGGACATCTGGCAAATGCTCTTTCGAGGTTTTGCTTGGGAGGACATATAATTTGTGCCCTGGGAGATCTGTAGATAGTCTTTCGAGGTTTTTCCTATGGCATGTAATTTGTGCCCTAGGATATCTGGCAGATGCTCTTTCGAGGTTTTGTCCTATGGCATGTAATTTGCTCCTGGGAGATCTGGACAGGATGAAAAAGGCCTCAGATGCTTCATCCAAGTTTTGCCATGACCACATGTAATTTGCTCCTGGGAGATCTAGACAGGATGAAAAAGGCCTCACATGCTTCAGCCAAGTTTTGTTGTGAGATCACATGTAATTTGCTCCTAGGAGATCCAACAGGTAGAGCCATGTACTCGTAATAGCCTGGGATGCTTCAGCCAGGTTTTGTGATGGGTCACATGTAATGTGCTCCTGGGAGATCCTACAGGTAGAGATGTGTGCTCGTAATAGCTTGGGATGTTGCAGCTAGGTTTTGTGACGCACGTAATAGGTCCTAAGAATTCCACAGTATGGTCAGTGATGATGAAGACCTCCAGGTGGTGGGCCTACATCCAGTATGAAAAAGGACTAGTTCTGTAGAACTTCCTATGACGAGTAGAGTCAGAGATTGGTTGAGATAGCAGCAGCAGTGACGATGATGATGACGATGCATCGATGACGATGATCCTGAGAAGAAGACTTGTCTAGCAGAACTGTGTCGAGAAATACCTTCCTAGTTAAGAGGGAGTGTTGATGTATATGTAACTTCGGAATCTATTTCATCTGTGTATTTTATATATATTTATTGTACCCTTATAAGAGATGTGTCATTCCTCTATAAGGAAGTGTCGTCATGTGGATTGACAAGTGTCGCAAGTGTGTGTACTTGCCGATGGGTTATTAGACCACCATGTGGGGTTGGCCCTGAATTATATATATTATAATGTGGATGTACCTAGCTAGACAAGTCGGCCCCATAAGGTCATTGGGAAAAAAGGTTAGTATAAATAGAGATTAGAGATCTCTATTTTACTCATTCAGAAAAGTACATCACTCTCACTCAGAAAGTGGTGCACTAGTGAGGAGGAGGATCATCTGCTACTAGGAGACTATCTCAGTGTATTTTGGTTGTACTTTGGTTGAGCCATTGCTCTCTCTATCTTTGAGGAAGTTGAGGGGTTTTTCACCTTAGGGTTTTCCCCATGGAAACTCTGTGTCTCTTGTCTCTCATGCTTTTGACTCTTGTGATGCTTGTCATGCTTATTGTGATTGTCATGCATTGATATACTGTATATGTTATCTTCTCAGTAAAGATCCTAGAGTATTGTGAATTAATGCTAAAAATTTAACAATTGTATGGTCAGGTAGATCATGTATGTTGATATGTATCAGATATGATCAGGTGGATCATATATGATGATATGTATCAGGTAGATACTTGGTATGCATCAGGTGGATACATTGTATGATCAGGATGATCATGATGACGAGCTTCAGGATGTTGGTCCAAATGATATGTATCAGGATGGTATAGTGATGATGATCAGTGTGATCATGAGCATCAGGATGATGCTTTTTGCGATGATGATCCGTGGGATCATGAGTATTAGGTTGATACTTGGAGGTCAGAGATGATATGTGGCAGGTTGTGCAAATAGCATGTAATCAGTCCTGGGAGATCTTGTCGGTCGTGCTATAGCACATAAATGTTCCTGGGATACTCTTTCCGGTATTGCTATGTAATTTGTAATTAGTCCTCAGATATCTGATGGGTTGAGCTGTGTGCTCGTAATCAGTCCTGGGATGAGGTATTACTATGGAGACATGTAATCAGTCCTGGAGATCCGAGAGGTTGAGCTGTGTGCTCATAATTAGTCCTAGGATTCTCTTTAGAGATCTTGCGAGTCGTGCTGCAGCACATAAATGTTCCTGGGATGCTCTTTAAAGGTTTTGTCTATCCACATGTAATCAGTCCTGGAGATCCGATAGGTTGAGCTGCGTGCTCGTAATAAGTCCTGGGATGCTCTTTAGAGATCTTGTCGGTCGTGCTACGGCACATAAATGTTCCTGGGATGCTCTTTAAAGGTATTGTGGAGGAGATGCATGTAATCAATCCTAGGAGATCTTGCCCGTCATGGTTAGGCACATAAATGTTCCTGGGATACTCTTTATGGTATTGTATCCACACATAAAATTAGTCCTAAGAGGCCACCTCTATCAGACCGTTTGCACAGATGATGAAGACCTACAGGTGGTGGGCCTACATCCAGTATGAAAAAGGACTGGCTCTGTAGAACTTCCTATGACGAGTAGATTCAAAGATTGATTGAGATAGTAGCAACAATGATGATGATGATGACTTGATGACGATTATCTAGTGACGATGATCCAGAGAAGATGACTTGTGCTAGAAGACCTGTGTCGAGAAATACCTTCCTAGTTAAGAGGGAGTGTTGATGTATATGTAACTTCGGAATGTATTTCACATATATGTATATTGTATTCCTATAGAGATTTTATTATTCCTCTATACATAAGTGGTTGTATTTCTATAGAGATGTTATTATTCCTCTATACGGAAGTGTCGTCATTTATATTGTAAGTGTCGTAACTTATACTTGATGGGTTATTAGACCACCCTGTTGGGGTCGGCCCTGTATAAGTCATGTGGGTCAAAGGGTTATTAGACCACCCTATTGGGGGTCGGCCATGTGGGTCAAAGGGTTATTAGACCACCCTAGTGGGGGTCGGCCCAGTCAGCATTATGTTAAGTGGTTAAGTTGAGGCCGACCTAGTTTAGTAAAGGTCAATTCAAGTTAGTGTATAAATAGAGAGTGTTTCTCTCTCCTTTTACACATTATATTCTCTCACTCACAGTTGGGAGAGTGGCGCACTTGTGGAGGAGGAGGCTCTACTGCTAGGAGAAGACTATCTCTTGTATTCTGGTTGTATCATTGCTCTATCTATCTTTGAGGAATTTATTGGGGTTTTTCACCTTTATGGTTTTCCCCAAGTAAACTCTGTGTCTCTTGTGTGCTTGCATTATTGTGTCCATGATTGATATGCTGTATATTTCCTATACATGTTGTTCTCTCAGTTATGATCCTAGATCAGATTGAAGTAAATTCTGAAAATTTAACACTCTGAGTCCATCACCAACCCCTTACTTGAGATTACAAATCCCAAGTACACCAATTCCTTCTTCATGAAGAAACATTTTGGTAGATTTACCATTAGCTTCTCTTCCTGCATTACTTGTCGAATGTGTTCCAAGTGTTCTACCTTGGTTTGACTGAAAATCAGACTGTCGTCTAAATAGACTATGACAAACTTTCCTAGAAATGGTTTCAACACTTCATTCATCAATCTCATGAACGCGCTGGGTGCATTAGTCAATCCAAATGGCATGACTAGCCACTCGTACAACCCTTCTTTTGTTTTGAATGTTGTTTTCCATTCATCTCCTTCTCCGACCCTAATCTGGTGATATCCACTCTTCAGGTCTATTTTTGTGAACTATGTCGCTCCACTCAAGCAATCCATCAAGTCATCCATCCTCAGCAATGGAAACCGATACTTGATCGTGATCCTGTTGATGGCTCTAGAGTCGGTACACATTCTCCATTCCCCACCCTTCTTTGGTGTCAATACTGCTGGTACTGCACAAAGGCTCAAACTTTCTCTAATTAACCCTTTGTCCAACAACTCTTGGACCTATCGGTTTAACTCCTGCCCCTCTCTCAGACTCATCCTATATGGTGCTTTGTTTAGCAGACTTTGTTTGGCAGACTCGACCCTGGAATCAAGTCGATCTGATGGGATATGCTCCTTGCTGGTGGCATTCCCTTCACTTTCTCATCAGCCATTATGTCCCTGAATTCTTCGAGCAACTCCTCGATCTCAACTAGAATGTTCTCCTCCCTATTCATTTCTTCGACATAAGGTCCTTTCAGAATGATTGCAAAACATCTCGACTGCCTCTCCTCTTCTGCGAGGAATTCCTTCGCAGTGCTCATCAACACTCGCTTTTTCCCAAAGATTGTTCTCGTCGTCCCTACCGTTAGCTGGCTCTTCTCGCCTCAGCTTAAGAGTCCTCTTCACGCCATTCTTCCACACTGTGATTGTGTTGGCTCAACCATCATAGATCATTTTCCGATCATATTGCCATGGCCTTCCTAACAACAGATGGAATGCATCCATGGGAACTACATCGCACAGTACGCTGTCCTCTAATCCTTAAACTCTAAAGTTGATCAAGCACTGCCTGGTCACCCTGACATGGTGTCCTTTCTACAACCATGAGATCTTGTAGGGGTGTGGGTGTTCTCGACACTTCAACCAAATCTTGTCGATGACTTCTGTTGACACAAGATTCTCTGTGCTTCCACCATCAACTATGGTTTTGCAACACCATTCCCTGATCCACACATTCATTTGAAAGATCACCTTCTATTGTGCTAGTTCCATTGGTTCGCGTTGATCTTCCTAGATCAAGGCTCTCTGAACTGCCAAATTCCAGTTCTTCTTCTTCTCACCTCCATTGCTGTCAAATGTCGATTCTTCCCTCTCGTCGATTTGCTCATCTTTCCGACGTCTGGGTTTCGACTCCTCTGCAGCATGTAGGTTTTCTGGGCACTCATATGCCTTATGTCCCATTCATCAACACTTGTAAAAGATTATGGATGGTTTGTTAGCCCCTTTCTTGTCCGATGGACCACTTCGACCATAGTCACCTCGATCGTGGTTCTCACGACCATCACGTCAGTTTTCTTGCATCTTCCCTGTCGATGTCCCTCCTGTGTGTTGGATATCTTCGACACCTTCCTTCCTGTACCCACTACTTTGGCCTTTTATGGAGACATTTTTTGCACCCCGACCAGTCATCCTTCCCCTGGTCGCTACAGATTTCCTCGACAGTTTATCTTCTGCCTTCAGAGCTAACTGGTAGGCTTCACCGACTGCTTTGAATCTCGACATGCTCAGCTTGTCCTGAATAGCATATTTCAAGCCATTCATATACCTAGTGACAGCTTCTTCTCCTTCATCAGTTTGTCCTGACTGAATCGACAATCGGTAAAACTCCTCTGTGTACTATTTCACGGTCATTTCTTTCTGTCAAAAGTTCTATAACTTCCTGAACAAGGAAATCACATAGTCATTTGGAAAGAACTTTCCCTTCAACCTGGCAACCATTCTATCCGAAGACTTGATTTTCTCCTTACCTTTCTTGAGTCTGTCAGCCTATACATTGTCCCACCACACCGAGGCATGACCTTTTAACCTCATACATGTAGTCTTCACCCGCTTAGGGTCCTCGATCTGCTCTACATCGAAGTATTTTTCCATCTCTCTGAACCAGTCAATGAAGTCTTTTGGGTCTAGGCTTCCTGAGTATGTACGCACATCTATCTTCACCTGACCTCTCATATCTGTTAGAAGCTTGATGAGTCTTTTTTCTGGTTCTTCTATTGCGGCTTCCCGAGCTCCCACTTCCTCGACTTCCTCATCGTTGTCATCTAACACATTAGGAATACAACCACGCCTCTAGATTTCTTTGATCGCTGCGACTTCACTTGTCAAAGTTCACATTGTTTTGATGCATTCATCAAACATCTCATGATCCACTGTGAGGGATGCTACACCACACATCCTTCATCCTCCAACATTAACGCCTCTGTGAGCCATTTTCCAACCTCCGCTGAAAACTCTCACGTGTCCAACTGCAACCGAACTTCTTTTTGGGTTCTGATACCAACTGACAAAAGGCACCTTACTGGAATACTTTATTGCTTAACAATACACACAACACAAACCACAATGCTTACAAAAACAAGGTGTAAAACAGGATGCCAGAAGTGGATTTATATTACTTCTTTGAATTTGGTTACAATGCGAAATAACTGTAAACAAATAACTAACTACAGTCGGCCTCAGCCGTTACAACTTAGAAGTAATTGTGGTGTTTTCTCCCTGTGTGTTGACCTCACCCTCTCCTAGTTCAACACTAAATGCTGAGCTATGGCTCGATCTGAACCCTTCTCTGCAAGGAGTGTGACTCTTCACTACTTCTCTCGACTCCACTCTCTGATATCGTTGATCAAAGACTGAAGATCCTGATGATCTCCTCTACATCTTCTACTCTGCTGCTGTTGTTACCGAGACTGCTGCAATCCCTGAGACATGCATCCACCTTTTCTTTGATCCTCCCAGATCCTGTGAAACTGCACTGTCAACTCCTAGCCATGCTGCACAGCCTCTATCCATGACGTTACCTGTCATGTCCTTCACCAACTCACAATAACTGTATTAACTTCCTCAACAACCTCGAGCGGCTACCAGGTATAGTCCCTTGACTTTCTGTCCTTCCAACCCTACTACAGTAGTCGGTGACATCTTGACCTCCTTGTTGGCTTGTTTCTCATCCTCTGCAGTTCACTAGTCCTCCCCTTCCTCCATGCTTGGCTCCACCAAACCTGTTGTGTTGTGGTTTGACCCCTCATCGACTACCCGAATTCTACTCCACTTGTCGTCTATCAACTAATTCCTGTTGATTCTCGACCCTTGTCCACGTCTACTGCATTTCCCCAGTTGGTCACACCCTGACTGCTTCTGTTCGACTTGTTGACTTCGACGAGTCAACCTACTCTCCGCACTAGTGGTCATCGGCACTCCCGCTGGTTGGCTCCTTCCAGTCGATCATCTTCGACTGATCTTCGTAGGTCCCGATGCTCTTGCATCAACCTTAGTCTATAGCCGATCATTATATCAAGAACTCATCCAAACCTCCTCAATCTTAATCCAAAGAAGAATCAACAAACCTCTGGTCGTCACCATCATTATTCATGACAACATCATAAAAGGCTTTAAATCTGGCACAAAATATATTTTAGGGTCATGAATTTCATTCTGCCATACCTTATTTGGATTCAAAATGTACTAGTCATCTACTTGCCATTTTGAGTAATCAATCATTCACCATTTTTCATGGATATACCATCTCTATATAGGTTATCTGCTTCATCATTGTGTTCCCTAAAGATATGATTGAAAGTCCCTTCATTAAAGGATGAACTGATCCAACATGTCTCCTCCAATAAAGTTCACAAGAAGATATTTTGGAAATGAAACTACAATGCCCCATGAAAACTAAACTCTTCCTACGGCTTCTCTTCTCAGGAAAAGTTCTAACTTGGGACCATTTGCAGCATATGAACTAGATTGGGTTGGGAAGATGCTACTTGTGTAAGGAAGCAGAAGAATCAAATGTGCACTTAGTTTTAAATTGTGCTTTTTCCGAAATGGTTTGGAAGGGAATTGAAGATTCAATTGGAGTGCACCATATTTTGTATGGTTCTTCAGTGGACGAATGCTTTAGAAATTGGTGTAATAATAAGACGGTGGGGGATTTTAGATCCCTTCCTTCAATCATTAACTGGCACATATGGCGGGTGAGGAACTCGAGTCTCTTTGATGACAAAGATTATCCAACTTTCTTATCTGTAAACCAGAGTTTAAGTATGATAAAATTTTTCCTACAAGAAAAGAAGATGAAGAAGGTAAGAGAGCCTCCTTATGTTGATCTGAATTATTTTCCTAAATCCTTCCTTGATGGAGCCACACAAAGCAATAGGGGCACAACTTATGTGGAACTAGAGGTGTAGTTCATATTTCTAAAGATCCCAGTATTGCTTTTAGTGTGGGTCTTGGACCCGGTGTAATTTACTTAGAAATTACCCAATTATGAATTAATCTACATTTTTTTTTGTAAGGCTCGTACCCACGAAGTTACGAACCTGTGACCTTACACAAGGAGTACCTTAACAGTACATCCATTCACCATTTATTCTACACCCCGTGGGGAATTAATCTACAATTATTACAAAACTAATATCTAATTCATTGTTCTATTATTAACTTAGCAATACACAATCCAATATATTTTTCATTATAATAGTCGAGGTGTGAACTAGTCCAATTTGGCATTGTGTTGTAAATAATAACACATAAATCCTACAAATAGACAAAAGTTACATTAATTAATTAATTATGAAGTAAAATAGTTATTTACCAAAAACTATTATCTAACTCATTGTTATATTATTTTTTTTTCACACCGGAAAAAATAACAACTTGCTATTCAAGGAATCAAAGTTGTTACATCAAGACAACATATCAAATCCACACTAAAGTGAGACTTTGACAAAACTACATACTGATTCTGGCTGGGAGGGCCTTTCTTGACTTCTAGACGGTATGGATACTTTGACAATAAGGTCCAATCGAGCAAGACAATGCATAGTTCTTTCAACTAACAACATAATACTTGAAAAAAAACAGGACTGCCTGAGATATTGACGATCAAATCTAAAAATATGACAGACTTCTTGATTATGTAAATAAACCATTACATAATTTATCAAAGAAGATAATACCATCAAATTCATGAATTTCCAAATTTGAAAGGTGATCAGCCTCCCCATTGAATTCTTGGTGGACATGTTGAAAATAGATGTTGTTGAATGAGGAGATCAACTTCCTAGTTTGCATCTTCCAATGATCAAGCACAATTGAAAAAAGAGAAGAACTTCCATTTTCCCAATCAATAATGCATTTGGAGTTGCCATCAATCTGTAACTCATGAAAATCGAAATATTTCGCACAACATAACAAGCCCCACAATGCAATTAATTCATCTCTTGCATGTGTGCCATGACCAACACCCATTCGAAGATTGTACCATTCTAAGACATTGTTTTGAATAATCATTCCAGCTCCACACCTTCCATTTTGCTTAGCGCCATTGAAAAAACCAGATGGGATTCCTTCCATGATGACAGGTTTTGATAGTAGTATGTTTCTTACAGGTTCTTCTTCAAAACAATGAGCTTTTAATACCAAGATGATCCTAATACCAACTTCATTAATATTATATGAGATATTCTGGAACAATAAGTTAACAATATATAATCCAATATATTTTCCATTATAATTTCCCAAGGGCCAACTTTTTCAATTTGGAATAGTGTTGTAAATAATAACACTTAAATCCTACAAATAAACAAAGTTGCATTCATTGATTAATTATGAAGTAAAATAGTCACAATTTACCCAATTATTTATTAATTTTCAATTATTACAAAATGAATATCGAATGGTTATTTACTCAAATCTAATATCTATCTCATTGTAATATTTTGTGAACTATTTCAATTTGGAATCATGTTGTAAATGATAACACATAAATCCTACAAATAGGATAAAGCTGCATTAATTAATTAATTATGAAGTAAAATACTTGCAATTTAGCCAATTATTGATTAATTAGAAATTGTTGCAAAACTAAAGTCTAACTCATCCCACATGTGCACACATCTCACCCACTTGGGTCATTGAAATCAAAATAATACAAGAATGATATGATACAAAATGAAATCATTCAAATTAGTGAATCTTTTTGTTTTGTAAGTTAGATGATTATATTACAGAAAATAAAAGGATACATGTAGAGAGTTTCCATGTCCCTGGGTATGAGAATCCATCCCACTGTGTATACAATGAACATCTACCTTCCTAATACATTTGTACCAAGCTTGACAAAAGATGTCTTTCCTAAGATAAAGACTAAAAATTTCTGCAGCTAGACTCAAATAGACCATGACTGAACTAGGTGTTTTTTTAATTCACCTTCCAAATCATTTTCCCCAAACTAAAAAGAACTACTTGCAAAATCATCACAGTTTCCTGATTATCAAGCAATGCATCTGCCAAGTTGGTTATCGAGTCCGCCACTGCTCCTCCCTCCAAAATTTTGATGCATTACATCATCAATGACCAAGGTGACCTTAGACACACAAAGACATGTGATTCACTCTTCAATGATGTTAAGGGTGACTAATCATTTACCTAAAATCAATATCAAAAGGGAATAATTTATCATTCAAATATGTTTGATTAAAGCAAAAATAATTGGAAGGAGATCTAACTTATAATGGAAAATGGAGACATTTCGATCGGGACTATGGAAGCAAATCTTTATAAAATATGATCTTTATAATAATGGTGTAGTATTGGTCAACATTTATGAACTGAAAATTAATCTCACCATTTAACTTTTCAATTTCAATTAATGAGTTATTAAAAATCGGTATTAGATGATTTTGACATCAAGATTCGAGTAAGTCTTTTAATAAAAACCCAATGTTTAGCATATAGCTGTTATGCAAAAGTAATGATCAAATTTAGTCTTTGTGCTGATGAGGTGCATTCTACAATGCATTAGGGGGATGTGTAACTCCTTTCGTGCACATCCTGGAGCTGATACATGTCCTTTAAAATATATATATATTATAAAAATAACATGTTGGCTCAAATTAGATTTAAAACATTTACAAAGGCACATATAAAACTACACAAATTATATAAATTAAAAAGCTTCATCAACATTTGCACTCTAAAAAATGGTTTGCATCTAGAGAGATTTGTTCTTTCTCGGTATTTGGTAAATCCCCTTTTAAAATGGATCTATACTGGTTTAATAAAAACCCATCATTTAATATATAGTTGTTATGCAAAAGTAATGATAAAATCTTTTATAATAAGTGTTTATTACTTCAACTAGCATTAGAAGCACTAGAATTTATGGTTTAAGCGATGAAGGAAATATATTTTTTTAAACAATAACATTTTTTAAGTGGGGGATTTATTTATTTAAATATTATATCTATATCTCATTAGGGGGATTTATTTCGTCCTATAAACTCTAAACTTTAAAAATTTTGACATATAGAAAAAAAAATCTTTTTTTTGTAAGGTTTGAATTCTATTAAATTAAAAACTAAAAGTTGTACATATCAGAGTAGTCCAAGAGTCAGTTGTCCGTGAAGGCATGCCTGATGAATGTCCTTAGAGTCTATCAGGTGCAAATCTAGTCAAAACTAGAGAAGTTTGAAGGTTTTAAAGATACAAAGACCCCCCACAGGCTGAGGGTTATGACCACAATAACTCAAAAAAGTAGGAAATTTAAAACTAAGAGATTTTATCCAGTGATTGCTCCTCATTAGACATAAGGGTAGAAGAGAAATTAACACCTGGTAGGGCACTAGTCTCCTTTTTGTTGACAGTGTCTGGCAGCACCGGTAGACTAGTTGGGTGGTTGCCATCCGCTGAGGCTGCGAGTGACTAAAGGTCTTACCAGTAATGGCTCAGGTGAGTGCATCCACTTTCGCATTGAGGTGTCCCATCTCATTGCGTTGATATTGAAACAAGGAACAAAGGGTGGTGTTTAGGTTCGACACCTGGGAAGTGAGTGATAGGGCTCCACATTTGGGAGTGAGAAGTCCCTTGATGTAGTCGTCCATGGCTAATGAGAGCAGAGCTTTGGTGGTCTAGAGGACCTGTAGCGTCTTGGTGTGACAGGTTTCACACATGCTAATTGAGCCAGAGTCCTCAACAAGGCCACCCAATTCTGCAACTAGCAATCTGGGAGAGGGGCACTCTCTCTTTCTCTTTAGACGGTTTTCCAGGCTCAGAGTTCTTGCATGAGTAGAGTCTAGGACCTCCTGTTCGAAGAACCCCTACACCTTACTGAGCTCCCTCAAAGCTTGCGACATATGAGTGCGACGCAGTCCATGCTCAGTTTTGCGATGGGTGACCTTGGTTCGAACCATTTGCACTTTGAAATTGCAAAAAACGACCAGCAAGAAGGAGCAGACTACGAAAGAACTAGAATACAGATAGAGCAATGGGATGAGTATTGGTGGTGTAGAAGAATGCTATATTTGCGACAGGATTTTCATTTTAGCAATATTGTGTTAAGTCCGCGCACATGTAGGGCATGCGAGACGCCACTTCCGCCACCTTCCTACATTATTACCATTAAAAACCTGACTTCCAAATTGTTTAAGCTCTGTACGGGGTGATATGGACTCCTTAAAACATGATGGAAGTCCCATCCTTGGAGAGGACACTGTTAAAGTAGGTGCATACGGTCAGAAATCCTAGTTCCAGCATGCCACATGAAAACCTACTGAGGTGGTGGCTGAGTGTGGCCACGTGCATTGACATTGGCTTGGGTGGGGCACCCACTATGGGTGAGAAAAAAAAATATTCTTATTTGTTAAATTAAGATTCAATATTTATATTTAATGAAAAGAATTCAAAATAAATTTCAAAATTATATCCCAAAAACATCACCCCCACACCATAACTCAACATCAAGCCCTCCCTAATGAAGACTTAAACCATTCATATTAATTCTATACTTTCCTTTTAGCTCAAAGATTACAAAATAAATGCATTTTCATTAATCAGATTTATTATTGAATAGAAATTTAAATATAACCATAATTTTCTACGTCTATCACGATTCCCTTAGGCCTTAGAAGTTGTGTAGGTTTAAAAACATTTCATTTTCATATATCAAATTCATTTTTGATACTTCTCCCTTAATGCTTACAATTGAGAACAGAAACAACTCTGAACATCATGGTACAAACGTTGAAAATGTGTGAAAAGAGACAAAGTGTAAGGAGAGCAAGTGACCTCATAAAGCTAAAGCTGAAAGGATAACAAAGCTAACTTTTATTTGATTAAATAAACACATCAAATATCTCTCTCTCTGTATAATAGGTGGGGCGTATTTTTTAAGATTGATTGTAGGACATACCCGGACCAATATTCCTCATGCTCTCCTCATGTTTGGGTGTGTTGCCATTATTCCATTATCTACAATTTATTTTCCAAATCCACTATTTTATTTTGTCTCAATTTTAAATCTTATTCTTAAATGATACAAACTTATTATCCAGTGTTATCTCTATCTTTTAAGATTTCAGTTTTTATACAATTTATTTTCCAAACCCACTATTTTATTTTGTCTCAATTTTAAATTTTATTCTTAAATGATACAAACTTATATTCCAATGTTATCTTTATCTTTGAAGATTTCAGTTTTTATATATTTATTAGGTCTATTTAATATTATTGTGCTAAATGTTTATTGGTTGTTACTTGGGTGGTTGGGAGGAAAGATTATTACCCTCCCTATCCAAGTTCAATTATTGTAAGTGACATGATATTCTTGTTGAGCCTTATTGTAATGATTGTATTTCAAACTGTTCTTGATTCCTTCAAAATAACAGGAAAATTTCAACTACGAAATGCATATATATTTATTTATGAAATTATTTTAAAACTTTACATATTTATATCATAGAACTTCATTTCAAAGGGTTCAAATTCATATTTTGTATTGGCATTAAGGGAAGTGACAATGTGTATGGGGAGCTGTTAACGTCAAAATACACGACATAAGAAAGCTAACTTTTCTTTGATTTAAATAAAGAAATAAAATCTGCACATATATTCCTTTCATCGGATGGGCCATTTTCATCAAAAGATTGATTGCACGACACATGTGTGTCAATATTCGTAAGACTCTCCGTGACATATCAATATTCCTCACGTTGGGGTTTACTGCGTAGATTTTTACGTACAAGGGGCTTTGGACGTTTCGATTAATTTTAATAATCATACACACATTTGATTGATGTTTAATTTTATGAAGTGATATATTTTGATTGATGTTTAATTTTATGAAGTAATATATTGTAAAATCTAAAATAATAAAACATAATTTTAATAAATTTTGTATTTTATTCATCACTGTAATATAATAAAAATAATTTTAATATTTATATAAAATAAGAAAAAGAAGAATCAAGAAAATTTATTTACATTTACAAACTTTATTATTGAAAAGACATGATAAATCTAAGAGAAGAAATTGTCTATTTATATATAAATATAGTAATCGTTTCATTGCCAAATTAGTATTACTTTACATAAATTTTCTTCATATACCTAATGTTTTGTAATGTTTCTGCAATTATTTTATATTAAACATAATTTTTTAAAAATAAAAAAAAATATTTTAAAAAATTTTATAGTTTAATATTTCTATTTTTCTATTGGTTAAAATCATTGAAATGACTATTTTTACCTCATATGCAATATAATTGTCAGAGGAAGATAAGTTAGAATGCTACCTGACTCTTTGGAGGTTGCTTGCATTTATTGTGAGTTTAATCAAACTAGCATCGTAAACCAAAAATGATATGGCCGAAGTACTAGAAACAATCAATGCTTAGTGCGTCGTGTACACGTGGCTCTATTCAAAGCAAAGCAAGTGCCATACGCTTTATTGTGAGGATCCACTGTTGACAACATTGACTTCTACTTTGTAGCTGGTTTGATAGCCTCCTTTTTCGCATCAACCACCATGAGGCTTATGGGATGAAAGCCTTCAATATTGTTGGGCAGACTGTTAGAAATTTAAAAAACATAGTTTAAGCAATCGTTTAATATACTAGTAAATGATTGCTATATACTAGTTAATAATTAACGCCTTAATTGCTATATTTTAGTTTAAAATTTTATTTTAAATTATTATTTCTAAACTATTTGCATCTTAACTTTTACTATTGAACTATATACAATTATTAATTAAATTATTTATAAACTATTTTCAAAATGCAGGTATAAGCATTGTTGCTATTTTTACTTATTTATATTACAATATTTATCATGCTCTCTATTTATCTTATATTTTCTTATATATAATTATTTTGTAATCAATTTTTGAATATGATGATGCAAAGCAACCCGTACACAATTATCAAATCATCATGGCCGGAAGGAATACACTAGTACTACATATCCATGACATGTAAACGTGAAAAAATAATATATATTTCGTAGTCAATCATCTCCTTGATCAAGCATTAGTCTTTATGTTGATTGGTTTTTCCTTTCACATTATAATTTCTAATATTTAATTTTATATATATATATATATATATAAATAAATAAATAAATAAATAATAAGTAGTTATATTTTTAACATTTTAATTATTAAATATTGTTTAATTTATTTTATTGATAATATAGAATTATTAAAAACTCATTGTTAAAATAATTAAGCAAATGGAGATGAACAATTATTCAATATTCAAAAAACTTATTAGAAATTTATAGGGTAAATATAAACAAATGTATAGAAAAATATAGAGATAGTATATATCCATCTTAACTTTAGCTCTATTAAGTACGAAGAGGGGTCAAATCTCTTAACGTGCAAACTCCTTTTAAGATGGATCTATGCTCATTCCAATAGCAATAGCTGCATCAAAACAATGTTGCTTAAAAACCAAAATTACAACATTGAGATCATCTCATCAATATATATATATATATATATATATATATATATATATAAGATCAAAATCGTGAACTTTAATAAAGTGATCAATCTCAATATGTCTTCTTCTGCTTTTCTTAAAGTCACTCCTACCCCCTTTGCCATCTTCTCATATCGATCATATGTGAAAGGAGGTTGACTTTGAACACCATTCTCACTTATTCGAGATATTGTTGTAAATGTGAGACCATGTCTCTCTTTATTTCTAATATTTATAGTTGTTTCATCCAATGTTAATCATTGTGACTTATGGATTCTCAAACCACAATTTTTAATGGAAATTCTCTTCATTTGCATCATTGAAACATTTTCTTCTATGAAAGTTGATGTTGATTTTACATGTATATTTAACTGGATAATAAAATACAAAATGTAATATCATTGAAATCAAAGCATATTAACAACACTATTGGTTCATATAGCATTTCCGCATACACAAATTTCAAATTAGAGGGATGTTATATCATAATGCAAATCTTCATATAAATACATGGATCAATAGATCATAGATGTCCCTTGTTGTAAGCAATGCATATTAACACTACTAAGAAAGAACATTTCTAAAATCAAAGCAGTAACAAATTTAGATTACTAAATGCCCACATTAAAATATTAGATATAAATATATAGTCAAATTAAGATTTCTTGATTTTATATGTTAATTGAATCATATTAGGGTTGTGACTATTTAACTAAATGATATCATACAAAATGTAACGTCACTCAAATCAATGCATCTCAACAAAACTATTAAATCATATTGCATTTCTCAATGCATATATTTCAAATTAGAGAGATGTTAAATCATAACACAAATATCCATGTAAGGACATAGATCAATCAATCATAATGTGTGTCAATGTAAGTAATGCATTTTAACAATACTAAAAAGAACATTCAAGAAATTGAAGCAATACACGAATGAATGATATGATATAAAATGTAATATCATTGAAATCAATACATCTTAACAATACTATCAAAGAGATGTTAGATCATAACATAAATATCTATTAGATGCTCATGTATCTTTCCTTTAGCTAATAGTGCCTATAAATTTACTCAATTATTGATTAATATGCAATTATTACAAAACTAATATTCAACTCATTGTTATATTATTAACCTACCAATATATTATCTAATATATTTTTTCCATTATAATCGTACAGGGGGCAACTATTCCAATTTGGATTTGTGTTGTAAATGATATAACATAAATCCTACAAATAGGTAAAAGTTGCATCCATCCATTCATTCATTCATTCTATATATATATATATATATATATATATATATATATATATATATATATATATATATATATATATATAATGTTCTAATTATATTTTTCTCTTGTAAATAAAATCAAGGCAAGACAATGTAATACACAAAGATTTAGTTGTCTTGTAATTATTTGTGAAAAAAAAATTATTATCCAAGGATGCGTGAATGGAATTTTAAATTGAAATTTGATATATATTTATATAAATGTATTTTACAATGTAACTAATTTAAATTTGGAGCTAACATGTACTTGGTTTTATAATTTATTATTATATTTTTCTTAGAGTCGACATGTACAATTCCATTTGTGATTTTGAAGATCCAAAAATATCTTATAATATTTGTAAGACAAATTGAATTTTTTTGAAAATTTATAGAGACAACAAGAGCCACGTAGTGGCAATGTCCCCAACATTGCACTAGCAGTGGCTGGGTGTTTGAATTGATAAGGCGCATGTACTGTGCAGTTTGCAATGAAAATGAAACCAATTTCAATAAGTTTTTGGAATCCTCTTAAAGGTGCCAATACAATGAATTAATTATATCTTAGAAAAACAGGTTATAATTCTTTAGATATTAAAAACCTTATAACTACCATTGATTAAGAAATATAAACTCTGAAACAACCTTCCTATATCGTCTTTAAACATTTGAATTAAATTTCATTTACAATTCCTCAACATAAGCTTTTTTCATAAACATGTCCAGATGTTTTAAAAAAGTGTAACAAAAGATGGATGCAACCAGCTTTTGAAAATGAACATGTTAATAACTTTTACAAGAAGATAATAAGTTAGATCCACTTTGCTTGTACCAATCTTGAAATGTAATAAAAATAAATCAAACCAATTTTAAAAACCACGTGAAAATATCTAAATGAAACCAATTTTGAAAAGGCATTTGCTTCTTAGTACAGCTTGCTGAATGAAGAATAACAATATCTTTTAACAATAGAAAATCTGTCCATTGTGTAGTGTTCTCATTAACATCATGAAACAATAGTTAAACAAATAATTAGAATAGAATTATAAACAACATTTAAAGAAATGATTGCAATTTGAAAATACATGATCGACAACTTGAATCTATAGCCATTTGCATATATATAGTCACTATGAAATGATTAAGGAGAGTTTCTAGGTCCAAAAGAAAGTTCAAAGAACAATTTGCAAAGTGGAAGAGCATAGCTTTCCTAAAATTCAAAGTTTGTTTATATTAATCGAATGACATGGCATAGTCTTGCCTCCATGTGCAATTGTCAAAGACATTGTGTATGCAAAATGGAGTGACAAGAATTCCTTGTTATTGGCAAATGCATCTAGAACATGAAATAACCATATACACAGAAACTACAGACTGCTTACAAACATCCATCCTAGTACGTTTTTGTTGTGGGATCAAAATAAGACAAATCATTAAGAATCTGTAGCTTCCATGACTTCAAAAATTTCAAGGCTATTTTCTATAGCCATTGAAAGTGGCAAACCCCATAAGCTTCTTTCCAAATTCGAATTTGTTATGTTCAATGTGTGAATGCACATGAATTTGTTTGCCTCTATATTTCTTTTTCTTCAGCAGTAAAAAACAAGAAAGTGTAGTTGTTGTAGTTTTTTTGGGGTAAAAATAGAAGCCATGTTCAAAAGTGCGTTTGACAATAGCATAATTGGGCTTCAATAACATTGACAACAATCGCTTGTTGCACATTGCCAATAGAGTGTAAGGAACTTCATGATAAAGATATCTAAAATTCACTCTAAAATCAATTTACAATGAGTCATACATGTTTTCGTTCAAAAAAAAAAAAATCTTCTTGTTTTTGGTTACCCCCACCTCATAGATTTAATTCTAGATAAACAAGCCTAGTTACTAGTTTATGAACACATGGTACAATTCAAGAGAAAAGCATATGCAAAGGAAAGAAAAAACGTGCATTGTTAAAAGAGGCATGGATAGGTAAAAGGGCATGCACATGCATTTTCTAGGTATACATTCTATTGTAGATTGGCGCAAGGCAGGTCAGTTGGACCCTCTTGCTTAACTATGACACACAACAACACAAGTGATCACACAGAATGGATGTGAACTGAATGCTAGAATTTGGCTTCTATTAAACTGAATCGGTTACAATGTGAAAATACAAGGTACACTATCAAAGTAGTCGCCCTTAGCCTATTAAAATACATAGCATGAAAATTTGTCTCCAAATATGTTATCGATTGTGTACGATCTTCTCCCTCTCTTGCTTCTCTCCTAAATGATGAGCTATGGATCAGATCTCTGATCCTCTGATGAGAAATCCCTCACTATGTGCCTTCGCACTAATATTCTACCCTGCTTCTGCTCTTCCCGAGGTTTACTTCATTCCCCGAGACACTCTAACTCTGTCCGCCGAATCCTCCAAATCCTACAGACCTGCAATTGTCATCATCCTCTAGCCGTGCTGCACAACCTCTTCCTACTGTGACATCTGTCCTAATCCTCAACCACCTTCATAATAGCTCATAACTTCCTCAACAACCCCAAACGACTGCTAAGTACTCCGCTTTGAATTATGCACATCTCTGACTATGTGACAGTTGTTGGCCCATGTCTTGATTCAACCATACTATACTTCATCACCTCGACCTTACTTGTCAACTTCACTTAGCTTCTATGGTTTCCAGTATGCCCGGCCCTCCACTCTTAGTTTCCATCACAATCCGTCGCTGTTGATGTTCGACAATCTGTCGACACCCGACTTCTTTCAAGGAAAACTTGTCATCCATCGACATCAACTTGTCGAACTTCCGATCAACTTCTTTGGCTTCGACAACCATTATTTCATCGCACCAGTGGTCGTCGATAATCCTTCTGGTCGAATTATCATGTAGATCATATTCGATTGCTTTTCCTAGGCCCCAATGCTCTTGCATCAGACTCCCTAGGTGAAAAAGAACTCGACTGCTTCGCCAGTCTCCTGAATTCCTCTTATGAAATTCGTGTCACCTCCTGCAACTCATCATCCTCCACTGGACTATCGCGAACTTCATGTCCATTCTACTTCGCATTCCTTTAACACTTCGACGATTTCTTCCTTGTTGCGTCGACATGGAATCTTCATTGTCCAGTCGATGTTCAACACTTCTGTGTTGCTACTGGTTGAACCTTTTTCGAACTTGTACAAATCTAAGACATTGAACATAGGTGATATGCTCAAGTCCTTCAGCAGCTCCAACATATAAGTATTGTCCAAAATCTTCTTCAGAATCTTACACGGTCCAATATTCTTCAGCTTCAACTTGTTATATGTTCATGTCGAAAATCTCTCCTTTTGCAAGTGTGCATAGACTAAGCATCCTTCCCTGAACGACTATAGCCTCTTCTTTCTATCGGCTCTCAACTTGTATGTTGCATTGCTCTTTTCAATGCGCTTTCACACATCTTCATGCACTTCTTTCAAATGCTCCCCAAATGAATCCCCATCCATGCTTTTCCTGATCTCTATTAGTATCCCATCCAAATCCATCACTCCATGTGGGATTCATCCTTGAACAATATGGAATGGGCTCATGCCTATCGACCGATTCATAGAATTTTTGTATGCAAGATCTACTTGCACCAACACATTCTTCCACTGCTTGGGCTTATCGGTCGTCAAACATCTCAAAAGGTTTCCCAAACTTATGTTCACCACCTCAGTCTTTCCATCTGTCTGTGGATGATATGTCGAGATAAATTTAAACCTCGTGTCCAGTTTCTTCGATAGGGTTCTCCAGAAATGATCCATAAACATGGTATCTATGTCTGACGTTATACTCTTCGGCAACCCATGCAATCTGACTATCTCCTTGAATAATAGGACAACAATGCTTGTGGTGTCACTTGTCTTTCGACACAGAATAAAGTGTGTCATCTTCGAAAATCTGTCGACTACAACAAAGATTGAGTCATTACCTTCCTGCGTTTTCGGAAATCCTAGCACAAAATCCATGGTCAGGTGTTCCCATGGGGTATTCGACACTTTTAATGGTGTATACAACCTCATATTATGACTTCTTCCTTTTTCTAGCTAGAAAAATTGACATTGTTGAACCCACCTTCTGACATCTGTCGTCATTCCTGGCCAATAATACATTTCTTCAACCAACACCTTGGTCTTATCGATGCCAAAATGACCTGCTAATCCACCACTGTGCAGTTCTCGGATTAGGTTCTCTCTCACGGATCTTATGGGAATAGAAAATTGTTGTCCCTTGAATAGGTATCCCTCTTGGATGAAATAATACAAGTATGGCATCTTGTCGACACTCCATGGTTTGCTACTCGCTTTCCATGCTTTCGCAAAATCCTCATCAGTCTCATACTCCGTCCTCACTGACTCTATTCTGGTGTCCTGAACTGTCGCCGTGTTCAGCAATGCAACTCTTTGACTTAGCATGTCGACAAACTTGTTCGACTTGCCCGAATTGTGTCGCAACATGAAGGTATATCCCTGTAGGAATTCAACCCACTTCATGTGCCGCTAATTCAACTTCGACTGAGTGTTCAAGTACCTTAGTGCTTGGTGATCTGTGTACAACATAAATTCCTTGGGAAACAAATACTACCTCCACTTCTTGAAATCTTATACAATGACATGGAAGTCTTGGTCATAGACCGAATATTTTCGCTTCGCATCATCCAACTTCTCACTGAAGAATGTAATTGGTCAGCCCTCCTGGCTCAACACTGCTCCAATTGCCATTCCACTCATGTCGCAATCAACTTGGAAAACTTTGTCGAAATTTGGGAGCGCTAACACCAGGCTCTTAGTCACCTTTTCCTTCAAATTTTCAAAATATTTATAGGCAACTTCGGTCCACTTAAAATTCCCTTTCTTCATGCACTCTATTAACGGTGCACATATCCGACTGAATCCCCTGATGAAATTCCTGTAGAAACTAGAAATTCCATGGAAACTTCGTACTCCTGTTGTTCTTTCCAGTTCTGGCCAATCCAATATTTCCTTCACCTTCTCTGGGTCCATCACTAACCCTTTACCCGAGATTACAAATTCCAAGTACACCAGTTCTTCCTTCATAAAGAAACACTTTTGCAGGTTCACCATCAGCTTCTCTTCCTGAAACTTCTGTAATACTTGTTGAATGTGCTCCAAGTGTTCGACCTTGGTTCGAATAAATATCAGTATGTCATCTAGCTACACTACGATGAAATTTCCCAAGAATGGCTTCAGTACTTCATTCATCAACCACATGAATTTACTGGGTGCATTAGTCAATCCGAATGGCATGACTAACCACTCATGCAACCCTTCCTTTGTCTTGAATTTTGTCTTCTTTTCATCGCCCTCTCGAACCCTGATCTGGTGATAACCACTCTTTAGGTCGATCTTGGTGAAGTATCTCGCTCCACTCAAACAGTCCATCAAGTCGTCCATTCTCGAAAATGGAAACCGATACTTTATCGTGATCTTGTTGATAGCTATGGAGTCTGTACACATCCTCCATTCTCCACCTTTCTTCGGTGCTAGTACTGCTGGTACCACACACGGGCTCAGACTCTCTCTGATCAATCCTGGACTTGTCCATTGAGTTCTTGACCCTCTACCGAAGTCATCCTATGAGGTGCCTTGTTTGAAAAACTCAATCCTGGAATCAAGTCGATCTGATGGGACATGCTTCCTGTCGGTGGAAATCCCGCCGGTGCCTCATCGACTACTATGCTCCTGAACGCGTCAAGCATATTTATGACTTCGACCAGAATTCTCCCCATTATCAACCTCTCGACACATGGTCCTTTCAGAATGATGGTGAAACATCCCGACTGTTTCTCCTCTTCTGTGAGGAATTCCTTGGCTGTACACATCATCAATCGCTTCTCCCAATAGTTTCTCTCTCCTTGCTTGTAGTTGTCTTGCTCCTCTTTCTTTGGCTTCACCATCCTCCACATGCCATTTTTCCACACTGTGACTATGTTGGATCAACCATCATAGATCATATTCCAATCATATTGCCATGATATCCCTAACAACATATGACAAGCGTCCATTGGGATTACATCGCACAGTACGTTGTCTTCAAGGTTTCCCACCTTTAAGTTAATCAGGCACTATTTGGTTACCTTGACATGATGTACTTTCTGCAACCATGATATCTTGTATGGATTTGGGTGTTCCCGACATCGTAAGCCCAACTTTTCAATGACCTCTGTCGACACAAGATTCTCCATACTGCCACCATCGACTATGGTCTTGCAATACCTGTCACCGATCAGCACTCTAGTTTGAAATATAGCCTTTTGCTGTGCCAACTCTTTCTCGTCACGTCGGTCATCCTGAACGAACATTCTCCTAGCTGTCATAGTTTGACCTTTTCCTCTACCCTCTTCACCACTGTCTGATGTCGATTCTGCCCTCTCGTCAACTTGATCATCTCTTCGATGTCTAGGTTTTGACTCAACCACCGTGTGTAGATTCTATGGGCATTCATAGGATTTTTTTCCCACACCATGACACTTGTAACATACTATATCTAGTCTGTCAACTCCTTTCTTCTTCATCGGACCAGTTCGACCATACACACCTCGACCGTGGGTCTCTCGACCATATCGTCGGTTACCTTACATTCTCTCTCTAGTTGATGTCCCTTCCACTCGTTGGTTATGTTCGATGACTTCTCTTCTGGTTCCTCTAATTTGGCCCTTCGCGGAAATAGTATTCGAACCCCGGCCAGTCATCCTCCCTCTGGTTGATGCAGCTTTCCTCGACATTTTCTCTTCTGCCTTCAGAGTTAATAAGTAGGCTTCACCGACCGCTTTGAACCTTGAAAAGATCAACTCATCTTGTATGGCATACTTCAATCCATTTACATATCTTGCGACAACTTCTTCTCCCTCATCGGTTTGACCCGACCGAATTGAAAATCTATAGAACTCTTATGTGTATTCCTTCAGGGTCATCTCTTTTTCTCAAAAGTTCTACAACTTCTTGAAAAAGTAAATCACATAGTCGCTAGGCAAGAAATTACCCTTCAGCTTGGAAACCTTCATATCCCAAGACTTGATTTTCTCCTTACCTTTCTTGACTCTGTCAGCATGTACATTGTCCCACCATAATGAGGCATGACCCTTCACCCTTGACATGTAGTCTTAACTTGTTTAGGATCCTCGATCAGCTCTATGTCGAAGTATTTCTCCATCTCTCTGAACCAATCGATCAAGTATTCTGAGTCCAGACTTCCTGAGTAGGTAGGCACATCCATATTTGTCTAACCTCTCATATTTGATAGTATCTTGATCAGTTTGTCTTCTGGTTCCTCTTCGATAGCTTCCCGTGCTTCCATGTCCTCGACTTCCTCATCGCTGTGGTCTAGCACATCGGGAATACAACCACATCTCTGGCTCTTTTTGATCACTGCGACTTCAACTGTCAAACTTTGCATTGTTCGCATGCACTCGTTGAACATTTCACAATCAACTGTGGCTGCAGTGCCATGCGCTCTTCATCCAAATCCTTGGACATTAATGCCTCTTTGATCCATTTTCAACCTTAGCTGAAATATTCACTTATCCAATCGCAACCGGACTTCTCAACTATGCACAACTCTACCCAACCGCAGCTAGAGTTGTCGACACACTCGTAGTCTCTTCCGCTCAACGGATTCAACTGCTCAACACTGGATACTATCCATCTCAACCTGACTTTGCTTCCGGGCTCTGATATTACCGGTTCTTTCCGTCTCTAATACCAACGACTGGCATAAGGTAGGTCAGTTGGACCCTCTTGCTTAACTATGACACAAAACAACACAAGTTCTCACACAGACTGGATGTGAACTGAATGACAAAAGTTGGCTTCTATTAAACTGAATCGGTTACAATGTGCAAATACAAGGTAAACTATCAAACTAGTCGTCCTTAACCTATTAGAATACACAGACTGAAAATCTATCTCCAAGTGTGTTATCGACTTTGTGCGATCTTCTCCCTCTCCTAGTTCTCTGCTAAATGATGAGCTATGGATCGGATCTCTGATCCTATGATGAGTTATCCCTCACTCTGTTCCTTTGCACTTCTCTTCTACCCTACTGTTGCTCTTCCCAAGGTCTACTCCATTCCCCGATACACTCTACCTCTGTCTTCCCAATCCTCCATATCCTGCAAACCTATAGTTGTTAGCACTCTCTGGTCATGCTGCATGAACCTCTTCCTGTGGCGATAGTTTTCCTAGTCCTCAACCACCTGCATAACTGGTCATAATTTCCTCAACAACCTTGAATGACTGTTAAGTACTCCGCTTTGACTTATGCACATCTATGACTCTATGATAGTTGTCGGCCCATGTCCTGCTTCAACCATATTGTACTTCATCACCTTGACCTTACTTGTCGGCTTCACTTTGCTTCTACAGCTACTAGTCTACCCCGTCCTCCATGCTTGGCTTCCACCGCAATCCGTCGTGTCATTGTTCGACAATCTGTCGACACCCGACTTATTTTGCTACAAACTTGTCGTCCGTCGACATCAAATTCTCAACCTCGACATTCCCCACTTGTCAACCGTATATCGACAGCTTCCGCTTGACTTCTTTGGCTTCGACAGCCATTCTTCCGTTGCACCAGTGGTCATTGGCAATCCCTTTGGTCGACTTCTCCTATCGATCATCTTCGACTACTTTTCCTAGGTACCGATGCTCCTGCATCATAGCTTCTGATCACAGTAAAAACAGAATGTCATTTCCATGTTTATTATCACATTATTAATAACTACATTCAATGTAGTCTTTTTTGTTTTTGCACAATTTGACATAGAGTTAACGTTGTTCAACATTCAAGGAGACAATAGCACTAGGACGACCTTCTCAAGGTGGATATTTTCCTTTTCAAGAGCAATGGAATGAAAAAAAATGGATATAAATCCAATGAGATTGAAAACAGTCCATGATAATCTGCTATAAAAAAACTTTTGTGAAAATCCAAATCTACAAGCACATGGGAAGCAATAATTTCACAATGCTGGCAAAAGTATGCAATTGTTTTACTTAAGCTATAACCTAAAGGCATGTTCCATGTCAAGGCACAAGAAGGTTGTCTTCATATGGACCATGAATTTACTAATTACTAGAAGAAATAACCAAAATGCTATGTAATTTAATAAAGACAAGGGACAGTTCAAATTGGAGGTCCATATGGGTAGGATCCGTAGCTTTTGAAATCCATCATTGTCTCTTCCAAAATACATGGAGAAAAAATCAATTTCATTTGCAAACCAAATAGAGCAAGAATGAAGGAAAAAAAAAACAATGAAAAAGAAAAAAAATACCTCTACCATGCCTATTAACACAAGCTTCTCTATCTAAAAGTTGCAATTGAAATCTATTCTTGTTCTATTCTCCATGACATCAAGCAATGTTTGTAGAAAATTTGAGTCTGTTGATGTTTTATTGTGATCAGGTTGTTGTGCAAGCATTATCCAAGTTCAAAAAAACACCTTGCCATAGCTCCAAAACCCATGACTTTCTCTCTTTTTTTTATCGCTTTAAATATTTTTAAAGAAGACTAGTCAACTATTTTTGCAACCATACATTGCAATTGCAGAGCAAGGCACATGAAACAAGAAAAACTTGCATTGCCATCAGAGAACTCGGCGGGGAAAAAGAAACATGCATGCAGTTGCGAAGAAGACATTCTAATATAGCTTGAGATGATTTTGTAATGAATATGCTATTTTAACCTAAATTATCACTTTATTAGTTACTAAATTCAACGAAGCAAATATTTTCACGATTTGATAGAGGCTTATCATTTTTCAATGTGCAGAGAGACATTCGGAACATAAGGTTCTTACTTGACTAGTGTCTTTTTCCATAGGGTTCGAGTACAAAAAACATATATAAATGCAATAAAATTGAAACCAAAGTAGAAAAATCTTTTGGGAAGGGAAAAAAATATGAACAAAATCCAAGAGCAATGTTTCTGATCTACAGGGTCATTGCAAGGAACAACTTGATTTTTCTAGCAAGAATATGCAATGATTTTGATTCATTTATATAATCAAAAGGCATGTTTGATGTGGAGGAAATAGAAGGCTATTTTTATATGAACCATAACAATAGAAATTACTACAATCAATAAAACCAATGCCATACAATTTTACAAGGGCTTAGTATAGTTGAATTTGCATGGACCCCACAGCAGCAGTAGGTGGAGCTCTTGAAGGGCATCAATTTGTAGTTTCAAGAGACATGAAATAGTTCTAATATGATAATTTAATTCTTATTAAATTTAATAATTGGAAAATAGACTAAGTTCCTTCCCATGTTGCTCGGAAAAATTGTTAAGATGCTCACAGTCATAAGGTGTGTAAATGTAATTCTTGCAGAGATCAAAATGAAGAATAAAACCCTATGGGCCAAGAAACGAAAGAAAAATAAAATGAAAATAATCTTTTATATTTACTCTATAAAGATATAAAAATCAATTAAAAAAATAGAAAAAGGTAGACAAATTCCAAGCAAATATATGCATAAACATTATACGAAACCCTTCCATGTCCTACCACGAAGAACCCAAATTACAATACTCAAGCTATATAAATTCATGCCAAATTAAAATCTACTTAAAATTTAATAAGACAAATGCATTAAAGTAAACATAAATCAGCAATGCAAATTTGAGAAGTAAAGAAAAGATATTTCGGTACGAGAAGAGAAGTTTACAATGTGATTTTGACACATAAGATGAGGATTACAATGTGATTTTGAAACTTTACAAGATGAGCTTGCTCTAGCTCTACCTCTTTAAGGTACCTTTTTCTTATTTTTCTAACTCCACTGTATTTTTTTAATCTTCCTCCTCTCAATCATTCAAGTACATTCGATAATATTTTAAATGATAAAATAAATTTTAGCAATGCATTTACAAGAGATAAATCAAATATGATTCTTTCCCATGTGTAAATAAAGATTTCTTAAAATAAAATCAAACTTTGTTCATAAAACTTATATTTGAAGAATATATCAGAATTCGAAGAACATGATAATATTTGCAGTTTAAGACCTTCATTCATATCAACAATGCGAGCTTTATAGTAGTAAGTTATTGCCTTTAATGTTTGTTTTCTATTAAGAAACAAGTATTTAGCCAGGAGCAAGTGCAAAGGTAGAATCAAGAATCAAGAATAACATTAATACTTGTTTCACCAATGATAATGTTGTTTTAGGAAAAAGAATTATATCAAAACACTGTAAATCAATAGTTTTATGCATACATGCATGCATGAGTGAATGATGCAAGTCAATAATAAATAAGTAGGTTAAGTGGGAATCTTTTCTCAAGTAGGTAGGGGATTTACTTACCTCGCTTCCTAGAATAATGGTAGGATAAAGAGTTAAAGCAGGTGAGTGAGGTGCCTCTATGACAATGCTACTTGGGTGAGTCTTTGTCTCTAAGCTTATGTGATTCATTTTGTCAAGTTTGTTATTCTGGGAAGAAATCCCAAACTCTACTTATTAGAATCTTAAATTCAATAAGGCCTTACTTGAACAAGAAGGAAGGAGACAAAGAGAAAACAAATTAGATTGAGGTTCGATTAAAATAATATTGTCCTATAACATATATTGAGTGCAATAGAATTTTATATTTCAATTCAATTATATAATGGCACCATCGTTTAGCATTTTATATTTCAATTCAGTTGTATAATGACATATAATGTGTAAGATCTAAAAATCCTACTAATCATTGTCCCACTATCTTCAAAGGTTCGTAAAGTTGTCTCATGTGCTAAGATTATTGTGTCAGATAGTAGCTAGAAATAAACTATTAATTAAAGAAATAACTAAGATTCGTGTTTCTCCTAACAACTATAAAGATACTATTATCTAAAAAATAACTGAAAATTTACAATGAAACAAAGAACCCAAAAGAGTTATTATTTTCTTATAATACAATAAAATTCATTTATAATATTCTTATTTAATTAATTATTTAATACTCACAAAGAAAACTTGTTGAGTGAAAAAATATGAATAATTCTGCTATCATTATAAAAGAGCTTTGACATCCCTTGCCGTTTCATTATAAAATATTAACTTGCATATAAAATATTTTTCATAGTTCATAAGAGGTGCATGAATGGAATCAATTATTATAATTATAATATGCCATATACGTTGTAGTACCACTAGTATTGGTGTATTTTTGAAGAATTCAATATATTATTGATAGAAAGATTATAAGTGAATATCTATGAACGCATACATATTTATTTTTTAATTTATTATTTTATAATTTTTAACTATCCCATTTGATTAAGACAAATTGTTGAGGGAAAAATGACACAAGGATGAGTAATCATGTGTCTTTGATGGTTAAGCTTTTGAGGTTTTCAACAAGGCCCATTATTGTAATCTAGAAAGAAAATGTGAGTGGCCCCAAATTGGTCCTACAACCCTTTGTTAGTAAAAACAAAACAAAGTGAAACAAAAACTTGAAAATAAATTGAAAGCGAGTGAGGAAATGCAAACCACAACAAGAATCAAATGCAAGAACCAATTTAGATTTCCCAATGGTCAAGATTTTACATGTAGTGCCACCTAGGAGGTGTGGGATTCAAGGGAAGCCAACAATCTCCTTAGGGAGGTCATTTTTTTCCACACTAAATGATAAATAACTCGATAGAATAATGGGAGAAGCCCTTTCCCCTTGGAGGAAGGTGGCAAGGGAGCTTGAAGAATTCCAGTAGGTATGGGAAGAGGTGGAAGAAGTTCCAACACAATTCTAGTAGCATAACCTTACTATGATTTCTCCTTACTAGATGCATGCCCATGAGTTCCTCTTATAGGCCAATAGGTGGCCAAAAAACAACTAGATCCAAATATGGACTCATTAACTCCATGATATATCTCCAAAATACACAAAGGGGGACCATTCAATTAACCAAGTATGTGAGGAGCCAAATTTGAATTCTTGGAGGCGATGGAGCTTTCATGAGCATTCAATGTGCCATGGGTTGTTGTGGTCCTACCATTTTTTATAGTCATGTGGATTTCGAAGAAAAATCTATGCTAGTATAGAATGGTCACATAACTGATAATACATGTTGTAGCTTGGTCTATCACGGGTGTAACCACATTGTCTCTTATTTTGATTGGTTTTTGGCATTGTTGGACTCATGTTTCTTTCTGGATCTAATGACGATTTCTTCGATGGGATGCATGCTATATGTTGATGATTCCTTACAACAAGATTAGCCAAAATGTCACATGTGTGTGAAATTTAGGCATTAATAGTTGCCCCCTAATGTATGAGGTTTGGGAGGTACTATAGAGCCAATAACACATCATAGTTTCTTTTGTCATTTTCCCATGTTCTTGGAAGTTCTTAAGAGAGTGTGGAAGGAAGGTTCCCTTGGGCTAATATTGCTGGTGATAATCGGTGAAGCTATAACAAAGAGTAGTGTTTTATACAAATGAGTCAGAAATACCCATATTGCTCATGAAATATGTGAAGGTGACTACAATAGGAGGAGACCGACGGGTCAAATGATAATAGTGTTGGGACATGGATGAAGGTGGCTTCAATCCATGTAAGAGTGAATGAACCTGGAGATGTTGGTATAGGTGTTGAAGAAGTAGAACTAATAATGACCATGATAATCTCACAGGGGTGGGGTACTAGAATCATAGTGAGGTTGCTAGATGAGAGGCCTCACTGTGCTGTTGTTACCATGATTTGTAAATGTGAACACTACTACCTTCGAAATGTACAACTATGACTGATGCGATAGAGGTGATGACATTGAACATATGAGAGACTACTAAGTTAGGGAGCACTTGGACACTCCCTACTTAGTTCGAGCTGATCCCTTATTTTTTATTGAAAGGGACCACAAGGTACAATTGCAATGACTACAATTCTTAGAATATGGTGATTTGGTGTTGATCAAAGCTAAAGTACATGATAATACGAGAGTCTGATCATGAGAACTAAGATCATTTTGTAACCAACTGTAAGACTAACAGACCTAACACAAGAATGTTTGGTAAGTGTGAGGATCATAACTTCCTTTGATTGAGGTCAACTTGGGGAGTAGCTGACGAAAGAATTCTTCAAATAAGGAACAAAGTGTATGGAGGGATACAAACTATTGATCGGAAGAGTTTTGATGGGGACGAGACTTTGAGGGTGATGGTGACTAACAAAACTCATAATGTCGGGGATAGGGAGACTCAACGATATCGTTCAAAGGCAACCAGGGGTTTCTTCCCAAAAGAATAGTGATGTTCCCACAGATGTTAGTGGAATGGGAATTGTTTGTACATAAATAATAGTTGGTGGGGTCCCTATGGCTTTGAGGGTGTTGGGGGGCCAATTTGATGATGGGTGGATTCCTGCAGTTTTTGGTGAACTGAGGAATTGATTTGAGAGTTGCTATGGTTTTGAGTGAGTCAGGTAACCTTTTCCATGATGATGCGGGGGTTGTTTTACAAATGCAATGACAGGTGCCCCATGAATCAATTCTATGCAAATTATTCCCATGGGGAATAACTGAACATAATTGGTTCCTTTGGAGGGTGAGCGGCCCATTGGTGTATTAGACGGGGTGATGATACGAGGAATATTACAGATGGTAGACCGCTTATAGAGCTATGAGTGGTCAAATGTGATTCTTGATCGTAACATGTGTCGAGGGATTCGATGGCATTGACTACTGAAGGTGGGGAAGTAAATGCGCAACTATAAAATGATGAACTATGGGTTGATTGGTTCAAAGTGTATCAAATTCCTCAGACTTGTGGGGTTTTGACATCATGGGTGTCAAATTATGACAGGGATGTAGTGGTGTGCACACCCATGGGGGAAACATGCTATCCTCAGTAGTGATGTGTTGATGGCACATTATTACTGGGGATGAGGACCCTATGGTTGTCAGTGGGAATAATTGTAAATGAAATGTAAGTAGACGGAAAAAGTTGCCTATATACCAGTTTCAAAGTGATACCTATGATATAAGTCAAATGACATTGCTGAGGGTGGAGTATTTTTCTTATAATACAAAAATAAGAGGTTGTGGGATCTTGGTCATTATCCCTCACACACGGCGCAAATACCCAAGTGTAATAAAGAGAATGAAGAAGGTATTGATGATGCAAAAATAAAAACCAAAAACATAACTAACCTATGAAGTACATGAAAAATGACTAATGGAGGGAAGTTCTCAGTTGGAAGTGCATGCATAACCATTGTGGCGATCTCGAGATGTTGATTTCGGTGGTGTAAGTGGCATCTAGCTATGGCCTAGAAAAAGGTTGTAATCTAATGGTGTGTCAACAACCTCAACCTCTACAAATTTTATTTCACCTGCTAACTCAACAAGGAATGAGATTATTATTCCATGAGGTCTAAAGAATTGACCATCAAATGCAATCAACATGGTTGGAGATGGAACTATCTCTAGAAATCTTAAATCCTTCAAACATGAAGGAGACATAACACATGTTGAATCTCATTAATCAACTACTATATGAAAGATGTTATTGCTACAATATGATAACTAGACCTAAAACACAACATGATGTGGCTTATGATTGTCTGTATCAAAAGTAATTAATTGTGTTTTAGAATGGTCCAAACAATTTATGCTTGACAATAATGCATTTTTTTTCATAGGGAAATTTCGAAGATCATCTAAGGAAGACATGGGACATGATGCTTAGGTTAAATTATCAACAATACTATAATTGTGGGAAGCTTGAGCATTAAAATTATGTGTGGATCTTCTTAAAATGTGCTTGGGTTGTCATGGAATTGAAACAATGATCAACTTCTCTATATTTAAGGGGGGTGGAGGTTGTGACATAGATACTTCTTTATCCTTAGACCCATAGTCTGAAGCGTCATAGTTACATGCCCTTATTTAAACGTTTATCTCACGTTCACACATGTGTACATTAGCATCCAATGTGTTCCCCCCTCATGGAGGGGCACACGGATTTCCCCCTTATGGTATTCTAGAGTTATTGGGGACCCTAGTAATGAGCTATTCGGATTAAGGAGGGAAGTGATTAATTAGCATAGATGGTTGTTGAGATGCACACTGATGTGCCATCAAGAATTGTGCTTTCTCCATTTTTGGTCATTGGTGAGTGAGGTGATCTTCCTAGCATAACTTGAATGGTAACTTCACCCTCTTTTATTTTTTACTCGCAATAGAATTATTGTTGTTAATACTATTATCACTAGACCCTTTTTTTTCATTCCTTTGATTTTGTCTTCAGCTTGTTGGTTCTCTTTCCTGTCAGAGGAATGAACATAAAGGATGTTGAAATATTGTGAAGGGCCTATGACATTTTCATTATTTTGAACAACAAATGTTGTTTTAGTAGATAAGGATTTTTTTTTCATTTGGCTAAGACACCTAGCTAATTGTATCATTTTCTATAGAAATAATCACACCATTGGAAGGTCCTTCCTTTTTCTTGGTTCAATCTATTTCTACTCTTGGTTCCTTTCACAAAATGTCATATAGAACCCTATATTGAGAATAAACTAGGTCTAATTATTGGGCTATGACCACAACTTGTTCTTTTGTCGTGGCCTTGGATAGGGCCATGTACAACAATAAGGACTTAAAAAACCAATTTACAAGGGAAGCGTGAGGGATCTATGCCTTGATCATAAGTTGCCTCCTTCTCCACCCATGGATATGACTAGAGACATGGGTGGTACTATCATGTCTGAAGGATGTCAAAATTTACATTGTTTTGTTAGTGTCTACTAATATACTTGTGCTAAAACAAAAATCCTTGAGAATTATTAGTTTTGTGTTGAGTTCATAGGAACACATCTTCATAAGAACAATATCATCCTCATAAATAAGAAGGATGAATATTATTCTACCTAAAGTAGCGAAACACACCACCTTCTTCCAAGTATGCCTCTAACATATCAATGTAACTACTGAAAAAGGATCACTGTTCCTACAGTTAGTAATAACATTCTCATACAACCTTACAGTAGTAGTTCTTAACTCAAAGTGAACCTTTTTCTCTTCTTATTTATTCCAAATAATGTTATATCTAGGTACTATGGGTTCCTCGCACAAATATGGTACACACTTCCATTGCATTGGGAGCACTCGAGAGCTAAAATTGTAAAAACATGTGCGCGTTCACAAAAACGTTTGTGCATTGCCTTCTGTAAAAAGTTCTATAGTTTCCAAACCTCCACGCAGGATGGATGACATAGTAAAGAGAGAACGCGCCTTATAGAAACACACACACAAATTATAGAAATGTGCACATGCTTCCATAATGCAGACGCATTTAAAAAAAAATGTGTATGTGTTTCTGTAACATGCACATGTTCTAAAAATGAAACGTACGAATTAATTTTAATATAAAAAAATGCTCTACTATTTTTTCCATGACTTTCTATCTAGGCATTACTTTTTGGAGTTTTTTAGCTCATTGGAAAGGTCTTGAAGAGATATACATAATGATACTATGTTAATTTTATCTTTCCAATAATATCATTTTTTATTTTCAAAATAATATAAACTAAATTTTCACGACCCCCATTTTCCCCATTGTTCATCTATCATTGTCTTCATCCACTGTGGCAATGCAAGGACATCTTGGTCATGGCCACAACCTCCCTATCACGATCATACATTGTCTTTGAGAGATAGGTTTATAGAGAGAGAGGCGAGGGGGCATTTAGTTGTAGGGGGAGGGGGATTAGGAGAGAAAGAGAGAGGGAGGGGGTAAGGGTATGGGGTAGAGAGAGAGAGTGGAGGTGGTTAGTGGTAGGAGTAGGAGAGAGAGGGGGTATAGGGTCAAGGATAGAAGGATTAGGAGGGGGGGTTAGGGACAGATAGAACATGGGTTAGGGGTAGAGAGAGAGGGGGAGTTGGGGGTAGAGAGAGAGAGAAGGGGGTGTTTTATGTGGTTGGGGGTGAGAGAGAGGGGTGGGGGTTTGGGGTAGGTGGAGGAGTAGTGGAGAGAGAGAGTGAAAGAGAGGGTTAGTAAGGCTTAGAGAGAGAGAGAGGAGGAGGAAGAGGAGGGGGGTTAGGTATAGGGGAGGAGTAGGTGTGTGTGTGTGTGTGTGTGTGTGTGAGAGAGAGAGAGAGAGAGAGCGATGAGGGGGGTGATTAGGGGTAGCAAAGATGAGGGAGGTTGGGGGAGAGAAAGAGATAGATATCAAGGTGTAGGATTTTAGGGAGGAGGAGAGCAGTTAGAGAGAAGGGGGGTAGATAGATAGATAGAGAGATAGAGAGAGATGTGGGGGTGATTACAGGTAGCAGGAGGAGAGACGTTGGGGAAGGGAAATATATATATATTGGGGGTTTGAGGGGTTCTGGGAGAGAGAGAGAGAGAGAGAGAGAGGGAGAGAGAGAGAGAGATGATTAGGGGTAGTGGGGAGGATGCAAGAGAAAGAGATAGATATTGGGGGTGTTACAGGCTTGAGGATGGGGATGGAAATTAGAGAGAAGGGGGGTGGAGAGAGTGAGAGAGAGATGGGAGGGTGTTTAGTTGTAGGGCGGAGGGGGATTATGAGATATGGAGAGAGAGGGGTTTAGGGTTAAGGGGAGTAGAAGAGAGAGAAAGAGAGAGAGGGATACAAGGGAGGGGAGGGTTAGGGGTTTAGCGAGAGAGAGATAAAGCGAAAATTGGTTAGTGGTAGTAGGAGAGAGAGAGGGGGTTAGGGGAAGAGAGAGAGAGGGGGGGAGAGGAGAGTGGTAGGGGGTTTGGGTAGAGAGAAAGGGGTGGGGTTCAGGGTTAGGTGGAGGATTACAAGAGAGAGAGAGTGAGAGAGGGTGTTGGTAAGGGTTAGGGGGAGGAGGGGAGAGAAAGAGGGGGAGGGAGGAGGGGGGTTAGTCATTGAGGTGGCAGTAGGGAGGGGGAGAGAGAGGGTGGTTGTTAGAAATTAGAGGGAGAGAGATAGGTGGTGTTTAGGGGTATGTGGAGAGGTTGATTAGGGGTAGGGGGGAAGTGGGGAGTTTGTAGAGAAAAAGAGATAGCGATCAAGAGGGCCAGGGGTATGGGGAAGAGTAGGGTAGTTATAGAGAAGGGGTTTATAGTTGAGTTGTGAGGTGGTTAGGGGTAGGAAGAGAGGGAGAGAGAGAGGGGGGGTAGGGGAAGTTGGAGTAGGAGGGGGGCTAGGGAGAGAGAGAGGGTGATTTATGGGTAGAGTGAGAGAGGTTAGGTGTAGAGAGAGAAAGAGAGGGGATTTAGGAGTGGGGGTTAGGGAGAGAGAGAGAGAGAATGCGGTGGATGTAGAGTGGGGGGTTGGAGAGAGAGAGGGTGATTAGTGGTAGGGGGAGGAGAGGATTTTTGTGTGTGTGTGTGAGAGAGAAAGAGACAGATTTATGGGATTGTGAAGGAGGATAGTTGTTAGCAGAAGGGGGGAGAGTATATATATATATACGTGGGTAGATATATATATATATATATATATATATATATATTGAGAGAGAGATAGGGCGGGGGGCGTGGGGTGGAGAGTGATTAGGGGTAAGGGGAAGTAGGGTGTTTGTGTGTGTGTTTGTGAGAGAGAGAGAGAGAGATGTTTGTTATAAAAACAAGATGCAAATATAAATCACATAAACACAGTACAAGAAAGTCACCAATATAACGTGGTTCACCCAATATGGGCTACATCCATGGAGAAATTTCCAGTGCTTATTATTAAATCATCCAATAAATGAAGGGATACAACTTGCAACACATCCGTTGCAACTTTCTCTTCACTCTCTCTCAATCTCTCTTACACAATCACATAGATCTTTTCAATGCTACAATACTTTACACAGTCATATTACAATGTATTCCTTTTAAAGGGGAATTACCATGGGAAAATACCACGGGCTACCCAAAACCATGGGCCTATAATCTGTTGGCCAACAAAACAACCCAAAAAATTTCTTTCAGGGGTGTTACCCCTGAATCCTCTCCAGGGGTCCGTTGGCCCCTGTACTTCCTAATCGAGGGGGATGGTCCCCCCCGAACCCCCATGGGGGGGCGATGCCCCCCCTTAACCCCTTGTTGGGATGAGTGTACAGTCCACCTACATATCATATAAAAATAGGGTGCATACACAGCTAAAACAACAACATCTCTCAATTAAGAAGATCAGGCTCCACAACCAAGAATCTCCCACTTGGAGACTGGTCACAACAACTCCACCGCTGCTGCACTTGATGGAATATGCTCTGAACCTTCGATCTATAAAATTTCTCATCTTCACCTTCATGCTAGAATTCCAACTAAACTGAGAAGGAACTCAGTTTCTCTTTGGTTACTACCTTTGTCAACATGTCTACAGGATTTTGGCTTGTGTGTATCTTTTCTATCTTCAACAGTTCATCTTCCAGAACATAACGTATGAAATGGTACTTAAGTTGTATATATTTAGTATTAGAATGGAAGGCTGAGTTCTTTGCAAGATGAATGGCACTCTGGATATCACTTTACAACATGTTATCCTCATGCTTCTTACCCAATTCCTTCATGAACCTATGCAAGCAAATCATCTCTTTACTAGCCTGTGTAGTAGCAACATACTCTATTTCCGTTGTTGAAAGTGCAACAACCTTTTACAGCTTCGAAATCCAACTTAATGTTGTTCCACCTATAGTAAAAACATACCCTGTGGTACTCCTCCTTCTATCTTTATCACCTGCCATATATGCATCAACATATCCTTGTAGAACAATGTCTGAACCTCCAAATCATAATGCATGAGTGGTAGTACCTCTCAACTACCTGAGAATCCTCTGTACTGCCTTCCAATGTTCTTTACCTAGATTGTTCATATAGCTGCTCACAACTCCCACTGCATGTGCAATATCTGGTCTTGTGCACACCATGGCATACATCAAGCTGCCAACTATTGATGAATAGGAAACCCTATACATGTAATCTATCTCTTCCCGTGTCTTGGGACACATATCCTTACTTAGTTTGAAATGGATGGCCAAAGGTCTACTAATTTTTTTTTCATTCTTCATTCTAAACCTCTCCAACACCTTTTGTATGTACTCACCCTAAGACAATGTTAATTTGTGATTTGTCCCGTCTCTTGTTATTCTCATACCAAGGATTTGCTTTGCAATTGACCCAAATCCTTCATCACAAATGAAATAGCTAAATTCCTTTTGAACACATTTATATCCTACATGTTAGACCCTGCAACAAGCATGTCATCCACATACAATAACATGATAATATATCTTCCATTATCTAGCCTCTTGAAATAAACACAATGGTCAGAATGACATACACTATAACCTTGTTCTGTCATAAACCTATTAAATTTCAAATGCCACTACCTTGGAGCTTACTTCAATCCATACAAGCTCTTCTTCAACCTGCATACTAAATTCCCCTTCCCTTTAACCTCATACCTAGTGTGGCTGCTGCATATAAATATCTTCCTCCAAATCCCCATGGAGAAAGGCTGGTTTTACATCTAACTGTTCAAGATGCAAATCTTCTACCACCACTAGACTTAAAATAGTCCTAATTGAAGTCATTTTAAAAAAAAGAGAAAATATTTCATCAAAATATATACCTTTCTTCTGTGCAAACCCCTTTACAACAAGTCTGGCCTTGTACCACTTCTTGCCTCCATCTTCTTCTTTCAACTTATAAACCCATTTGTTCTATCATGCTCTTTTACCTGCAGGAAACTGAACCAAATTCCAAGTCTGGTTTCTTACCAATATGTCCATCTCCTCATTCATGCGTTACTCCCACTTATTTCTAGTTTCCACCTACATTGCTTCTTCATAACATTCTGGTTCACCAAAATCAGTCATCAATAAATAATACATTGAAGGAGAGTATTGTTCAGGAGGTTTACTTAACCTGGTAAATATTCTAACACTTGTAGGAGTTTGAGGTATCTCCTATTGTTCTTGATTTTCTAGAACCTTTGGAAGTTCGTTTTCTTTTATTTCATCAAGCACTGTGTACTGTGTGTTTTCCTTTTCCTGTTTCTTTCCCTGCAACTGATATTTATACATGACCTTTTCATTGAGTACCACATCTATACTACTAATGATTTTGTTATTTTCATAATTCCATAAGCGATAACGAAAATCATCAATCCCGTATCCAATAAATGTACATTTCTTGGATTTAGCCTCAAGCTTTGTTCTATTTTCTTTATCAATATGGACAAATGCTTCACGACCAAAAGTTCTCAGAAATGAGTAGTTTACCTTTTTACCTGTCCATTCCTCCTCTGGAATCCCACCATCCAAAGCACTTGAAGGCCCTCTGTTTATTAACTAAACAACAATATCTACAACATCTGCCAAAAACTGTAAGGGAAACCTTGCATGCAATTGCATACACCTTGCACGCTCCATGATCATCATATTCATCATTTCTAACACACCATTTTATTATGGTGTTCCTAGGACTATATTCTCTCTATGAATCCCATGGTAAGAACAGTAACTATCAAACTCCTTGCCGCAATAATCACCTCCATTATCCGATCTGAGACACTTCAACCTTTTTCCTATCTCATTCTCAACCAAAGTTTTCCATTTCTTAAAAGTAGCAAACACATCAGACTTCTGTCTAATGCAATAAAACCAAGTTTTTCTAGTTGCATCATCAATAAATGTAACATAATAATGAGATCCACCTGGCAAGAGATCGTACCTGAGTCATTCCCCATACATCTGTATGCACAAGCTCTAACTTTTCACTCTTCTTCTATTTCCCAACCCTGACAAAGCTGACTCTCTTTTGTTTTCCATAAACATAGTTCTCACAAAATTCCAAACATACACAATTTAGAACTAGAAGCAACTTCCTTAAGTGGAGAATTTGCATCCTCTTCTCACTCATGTGGCCAAGCCTATGATGCCACAGTGTTGTATCTGTTCATGTGGAAGCTACAGAGATAGAACAGTCAGTATTATGAGGACATAAATACAACGTACCTATCCTGTATCCTTTTCTATTACCATTGATTATTTAGTGATCTTCCACCATGTTTCTCCAAACGTAGATAAACAACTACTATCTCCCAACTGCCCTGTTGGGATCATATTTGTTTTCATAATAGGAATATTCCTTACATCTTTCAACAACCATTCGGTTCCATTCTTTAATTTTGTGTGTACCTTACCCATTCCAACAATTTTACATGGCTCATCATCACCCAATAAAACATGTCCAAAATCGCCTGGAACATAATTATGAAAGAATTTCCTATGGGCTGTAGCATGACATGAATCCCTTGAATCTACTACCCAGTAATCACTAGTATTATCTAATGTAAGAATCAAAGCAACTTGTAACACATCACCTGCTGCATTTGCTTCCTAAGTAGTCTCCTGTTGCTCATCTCCTTTTTTTTAAGAGATCTGCAGTGTTTGTTTAGATGTAATTTCTTTCCACGATTCCAACACTTTATCTTTCCCAATCTAGATTTGGATCTGCCATTCCTAGACTTGCTGCGATTACTTGGGCTCTTTCCTCTCTCCCTTTGTCTTCCCTTGCTCTCCATGGTCAATGCATTACTTGATGTCTCACTTGTGCTTTTCCTTTGCATTTCCTCGCTAAGAATAACACCAACAACATCATCAAATTTCAAAGTATTTGAACTAGAGACAGAGTTACTTACAGCTATGAACAAGCCATTCCAGCTTCCTGGCAATGAACAAAAGATTAGAAGAGCCCTAACCTCATCATCAAAGTTCACTTTTAAATAACTTAGATGATTTGTAATCGTATTAAACTCATTTAAATTATCAAAAACATATCCACCTTCTCGCATCTTCATATTAAATAAACGCTTCATTAGAAATACCTTATTGGAGGCCGAGGGTTTTTCATGTAGCTTACCCAATGCGCTCATCAGACCCTCTGTCCTCTTTTCTTTTGAGATATTGAAAGCCACCGATGAAAGCAGGCACAACCATATTGTTCCCAGTGCCTTTCTATCATGAACCTCCATGATCTAGATGGATATCAGTGGCCACCCACCTATTCCACTAGCTCAAAAATTTTTCCCATTTCAAAAATTTTCTAGTAAATTTTCTATGGCTTTTCGGGTCCTAAACTTCCGGGGCCATTTTGAGGCCCTAAATGAGTTTTTTTGCAATCCATTTTCTAGATGTTAGCTGAAAGATGATAGCTAACATTTAGTTGAATCTCTCATCTTGTAGTTCTTGAGTAGGCCTTTCCAACGAGCTATAATTCGCCTGAAACAGAGTTCGTATGCAAAAGTTATGACCCTCGGAAGTTGACTGTTCAACTAACCACCATGCGGTCGCAAACTTTATGATGGTTCATCTTCTAGGGTTAGGTTTTTGGATGTTTGGGATTCTTTCCCTTATGCTTATGATAAATAGGCCCTTTCGGCCTCTTTTTGTAATCATCTTGGCACGAATGAGCAGAGCGGCCACATCTCTTCTCAAAGATAGCTACCGCCATTCTAGCTATTGTATGTTACAGTTTGTTCTATTTCCGCTATTTAATAGAATATGTGTTTACTATATCAATGTATTATTTGCAATATATCTCTGTATATGATTCTGTATATGCTATCTTATTTCGTTCCCACATAAATCCAGATTCCTCCCATTCTTCGTCTTTCATAGTCACTGGCTATTTTGCTTTTCCTCCCAACGGTAGGAATAGATCCTTCTGGTATAGATAGTCCTCCATTTGCATCTTCCATAACAAGTAGTTTTGGCTATTAAATTTCTCGACCTTAAACTTTCCTTCTTTCACCATTGATCCCAATCGAACCAAGAACCCTTCTTTCCTGTGAGTTTATCTACCAAATAGACCTTTGGCTTTGATACCAATTGTTAGAAAAACAAGATCGCAGAGCAATAACAATAAACAAGATGCAAATATCAATCACATAAACACAATACAAGAGAGACACCAATATAACGTGGTTCACCTAATCTGGGCTATGTCCACGGATAAATTGCCAGTCCTTATTATTATATCATCCAACAAATGAAGGGATACAACTTGGAGCACATCCACTGCAAATTCCTCTTCACTCTCTCTCAGTCTCTCATACACAATCACATATATATTTTTAATGCTACAATACATTACACAGCCATACTACAATGTCTTCCTTTCAAAGGGGAATTACCATGAGAAAATACCACGGGCTACCCAAAATCATGGGCCTGCAATCTGTTGGCCAACAAAACAACACAAAAAATTCTTTCAAGGGCTTCGCCCCTGAACCCGCTTTCTCGAGGGTGATGCCCCCTCACACCCTCTTGCTGGGATGAGTGTATAGTCCACTTGGATATCGTATAAAATTGGGGTACAAACACCGCTAAAAACAACAACAACTCTGAATTAAAAAGATCAGGCTCCACAACCAACAATGTAGGGGTGGTTAGTTATAGGAGGGCTCTAAGGGGGTTAGGAGAGATGGATATAAAGGGGGTATTAGGGGTTGGGGGGAGTAGGAGAGGGAGAGGTGGGTGTAAGGAGTTTAGGGGATAGAGATAGACGTGTGAGGATTAGGCTTAGGTGGAGGACTAGGGGATAGAGAGAGTATGAGAGAGGGGGTTAATAAGGGTTAGAGAGAGAGAGAGAGAGAGAGAGAGGGCTTAGTTGTAGGGGGAGTAGGAGGCTGTGTCTGTGTGTGTGAGAGAGAGAAGGGGAGTTATTGGGGATAGGGGTGGGAGGGGGGTTGTCGAAGATAAGACATAGATTGAGGGGGGGCATTTGGGGAGGCGTATGGTGATTAGAGAGAAGGGGGGTATAGATGATGAGTGGGGGTTGGGGGGAGAGAGAGAGAGAGAGAGATTGGGGGTGGTTAGTGGTGGGGGGATGGGGATTAGGAGGTATAGAGGTTTGGGGGTTTTAGGGGTAGGGTGAGTAGGGGATAGAAGGGGGGTTGGAGAGAGAGAGAGAGAGAGAGAGAGAGAGAGAGAGAGAGAGAGTGTTTGGGGTTTGTGCAAGAGGAGGGTGATTAGAGAGAAGGGGGGTATATAGGGAGATATAAGATATAGATAGAGGGGGGTGAGAGAGAGAGAGAGAGAGAGAGGGGCAGGGGGTTAGGGGTGGTTTGGGGAGAGAAATGAGGGAATTAGGGCTAGGGGGAGGAGGGGAGAGGGAGAGGTATATGGGTGGGGTTTAGTGGGGGGAGGAGGAGAGGTGTTAGAGAGTGAAAGAGCTGCTTTGAGAGAGAGAGGGGGGGGTTAGAAAGGTGGAGTGTTAGGGACAAAGGGATAGAAAATGGGGACTAGAGAGAGATGTGGGAATGGATAGAGAGGAGGTGGCATGGGGGGTAGATATCAGGTATTTGTTGAATGATCTATATATAAACAAAGACCTGATATATATCCATAAACTTCATGCTATAACAAATAACTACATATAATCAAAATCATTGCCTATATTGGGATCCTCTTCATCAAAATCACTCTGTCCCCTCCACCCCTAGGCTCTATCCCTTGCCTCTCTTGCGAATCTCAAAGTTCATCCTTTAAGGACATTATTCAACACCCTAAAATTTTCATGAAACCTCCTAATCCAAGCATTAAAAAAGGTAGAAAACACATCCCATGCCTAATAAGTAATTTTGCTTGAGTGAAGGGTACCTTTTTACTAAGTTCATGACAAAGGAGTTAAATAGACAACACCACCAAAATCGAGGTACATAGAGGGGTTGATGCACCTATTGAATTTTGAATGGGATGTAAAATTCTACTTTTTCATATGGAATCCAATGAGGTTGGAACCACTCTCAAACATCTTGAAACAATTTATGGTAATATTAAAAATTTAAGTAAACTGATAGAAAATGAAATATAAGGAGAATGTCACTTTTACTTTAAGAATTCAATATTTTCATTTAATGTTAATTGTGATTATTGTGGTTTACCTTTATTTAGAAATTAAAAGATATGGCACAATAATGTGTGCACATTTCAAAATTGAAAAATGTTTGTCGTGAATGACTTTTTCCACCTACGTGGTGGATGAATGAGTTGTTCGCTTTGGTTTTATGTTTGGATTGTTCGGATGCAAATGAATTTTTCCACTTACATGGTGGATGACTTGTCCTCTTTAGTTTTAGGTTTATCTTGTAAAGCATGTGGTTTGGACATGCAACTAACAAAACACATCCATTTTTTTATTTCCGTATTTTTCAACCTGAAATCAATATATATTTATGTGGAGAGTCCATATATATATATGAAAACAATATTGCTTTATATTTCTAAAAGCATGGCATAGAAATCTAATCATAATAATCTCTAATAGGAAAAGGTAATTTTTTTATTGAAAAATATTTCTAATATTTACAAAGACAAGTAGCGCTGGTACATAAACCACATTCTTGTTGGCTAATATTAGAAAGTAATTAAAATACAATCTAAAGAGTCCATAATTACGATCTATATCGATTTCAGTGTATCAATTTCACAATCATTTAATCTCCTAAAATGTAAAAACATTCTTAGAATAACACATGGACAAAATTCCACATTAAAAAAGAAATAGTAATATAGGTTATATATAGGAAAACAATATTGTTTTATATTTCTAGAAACATTGCATAGAAAATCTAATCATAATAATCTCTAATATTAGAAAGTATTTTTTTTATTGAAAAATACTTTTTATATTTACAAAGGAAAGTAGCTCTTAAGTAATTAAATTATTACGATCTATATCGATTAAGTGTATCAGTTTCACAACCATTTAATCTCCAAAAATGTAAAAACATTGTTAGAATAGCACATATGTATGGACAAAATTCCACACTAAAAGATAAATAATAAAAATTGTTAAATAAAACGGTAACAACAAAAGTTAGCTACCATATCGTCAACATGTATATCTCTAAATATATATACAGATTGATATATAGAAATATCCCATCATATACAACGAAAATTATAAATATTGCATAGCTAAAATGATATTGATGGCTTATATAAAACAATATCTCTAAATATATATACAGATTGATATATAGAAATATCCCATCATATACAAAGAAAATCATAAATATTGTATAACTAGAATAATATTGGTGGCTTACATAAAATAATAATTTTGTTGATAGGTATTTAGAATTATTTTAGATTTTCGATTTTTTTAAGTGGATCAATAAGATTAACGTGAGTGTAACAAGTGTACGGCCCATATTCATTTCATGGTGGTCGTATCTTGTTATAATTAAATACATCTTGGTTGAGATTTAAATAAGCTTTAGTTTAATGTTTAACCTTTGTTTAACAACTAACTATCTCCACAAAACTAAGTGGCTGACTACCACTGTATTTTTCATTTATTATTATGACGAAAATGCTACAAGCTCAGCCATCATGAAGACATAGAAGTGGAACTAATATCCTATTATCGTTGGAAGTGGGTGCATAAAGTAGGTGGCGCTGAAAATGGCATTGGGGTAAAAAAAAAATGCTCACTTGCACGATAGTGCACATCAGCATTGTTGCTTATAAAACGCACTGGCCGGCGTATTTTGCATATAAGACTGTGTTGCGCGTTCAGTGTGGAGACAAGGATTTGGCACCCACTACTTCAATATTGATCATGCTTCGATTTTCAAGTAATGTGTAAGCAATGTGTATTTTTTTAGTTTTTAAAATTTTATAATTTGTTAAAAAATATATATATATAATTCTAAATCCACTCTTTTTTTTAACCTAAATTGCAGCATCATTCACTAAAATGAATCTAGAAGACAATACACAAAATCCCCAAGACAACTCAACTTGAACCATGAACCACTACACATTGACATGGAAATTGAAGCCACTTTAAGATCTCTTCAAACCCTTTGCAATGAATTGCACACTCCTATACAAGGGGGTATTAAGACAATATTTGAGACAATATTTATGTAAATTGTCTCAATTTAAGACAAAAAAAAATTGTGTATTACCTTAAATATTGTCTTTAAGCAAGTGTTTTAAACTGGATAATAGTTTAAGACACTCGCTTAAAGACAATATTTAAGACAATACACAATTTTTTTTGTCTTAAGTTGAGATAATTTACACAAATATTGTCTCAAATATTGTCTTAATACATCTTCTATGTAGTTCTATGTAATAGTGATAGAATGCAAATATTGATGATAGGATATGGTGGAATCCGAATCCAATCACCAATCTTCTACATATACAAAAAAAATATTTGTATGTTTTAATTTTTCTTTTAAAGCAATGATGCAACCTATACTTTCTTTAATGATGCAAGGAAGTTTTTTTATTTGAACTATTTAACACACAGATAGTTCCGTGGAATATTTCCCTCAAATATGAAGAATTTTTTTAGGAGACAAACGTAAATCCCATTTCAATCATTAAACTATACTTTAGTAAGCTAACCTATGACAACTTAATTGATAGTGATAACTTGAGGCAAGGGAGACCCATTAAAAAAAATGTTACCCTAGTTCTGGCAGTAGTAACTAATAGAGCTCATGATTTGGATTCCTCCTCTTTTTCATATAGTTTTCAATAATTTAAATACAAAGATATGTGTGAAGGAGAGGATTGAGAGACTATAGCAAGAATAAGTTGTGAAAATTGATGGTGGATACTTTTATAGGTTTCATAACATCGTGTATAATTTTCATGTCTGTGAAAAGGATGTGGTTTGAGTTTTGATGTACTTTTATTATATAGTTAGTTGTTTATATCTTAGAATTTGGAGTGGACTATTATTTATGTTTTTTTAGATTAAAGAAGAATGAGACAAGTATAGATTTTATGATTGTATTAAATAAACATTTATAAAAGAAAAAATATAAAAAAGAATTGGTAGTTGATGTATGGATAACAAGTAACAAATAACTTGTTCATGGCACTTAATTTATAACCTATAAATATTCACTGACTACAAATTAAATGACCGTACTAATTATAATAACTAGATATAATAATCTTAAAAATACATGACATATAACTCAGCTTAAATGATCTTTTAACCGTTTTACAGCTCATCCTATAAATTATCTTTTAGCAGTTTTACAGCTCATCCGACCTTCTGAAATCGATCGATGATACCATGTTAACAATTTAGCAATATAATGCTCTGTATAAAGGTGCATTAAAAAAATATTAAGAACATAACAACTTAAATCAAGGGAAGCTTCTGCTCAGATAAGCCAAGGACAAACATTGTGACCTAGGACGGTGTGACGGTGGGGTTTCGGGAAAATGGTATATAATTCATCGTTCAACCTTCGATGGAAACTCGAGAGCAGAATCTGCGGCGATGTTAGCGGATGTTCTTCATTCTACGAGATATTCGTGTCCAGTTTGCAATTAGTTATAAAGGAGAAACCACTTCATTATCATAACATTAATTCAGCACGACGTAATTTCAGTTCATGTGGCGACGGTGGCAGCCATAGGTTTGCCAGGTACTGATTTCCCAACAGGAACACGTAATTTTGAAGCATTCATTATTCCACCATGCATTTTGACAGCCTTTTCTTTTTGTCTCAGAGGTACTACCGACCGAGTTCGCTTTCAACTTTTGGAATTGCATGAAGAATATTGGGCATACCCGACAAACTTCTGCCAAGCATCAATAACGAGTTAAAGTGACTTTTGACGGGAATGAATGAATATATGGCATTTGGATTTTCCTCAAAAACATCAACTAAAAATAAGATAGGAATGTCCATTGGATACGTTGGATTTTTAGATGGGTTATGTTCCCACTACGGTTGGAATTTGGATTTATTTTTGTTTTTCATACAATTTTTTTTTATGTTTTTGGTTTTTATATTTTTTATTGAAGAACGTTTTATCTAAAATTGTGATCTTCAACATTGAAGTTTTGATGAAAAAATAACTCTTCCATAATGAAGTTTTAATTAAAAAAAATACTCTTCTATTATGAAGTTTTAAGTTAAAATTACCCTTAACCTTTGTTAGCAACAATATTAAATGTTGAAACCAGATTGTCAGGTGCGGGAGGAGTCCTTCTCAACTCTGAGGGAAACAAGGTGAAGGAATTTGCTTGGGGAATTGGTTGGAGGACCAATAATGAAGTGGAGTGGCTCGCGTTGATCAAAGGAATGGAAATTGCAAGGAATAATGAAATCAAGGATCTTGTGACCTTTGGAGACTCAATGCTGGTAATAAGGGAAGCAAGAAATTTGGCCAAAAATCGCAGAAAGCCCATCTCTAAGTTTCATCATCTCTTCAATTTCTTGGCTAAAGACTTCAATTCCATAAACTTTCTTCATGTTCTAAGGAATAACAACTAGAAAGCTGATATCATGGCCAACATCGGTGCTGGTTTGGACTATGGAATCATGACCAGTAATGGTCAGGACCTTGGCATCAATTGGGTTCCATAAGTTTTGACGGTGAATCTCATGCTTGCTTTAAGTCATGGGAAGTGGCATTCCTCCCTGACATGGGACTTCAAACCTTTTACCCCTATGCTCTATAGTTTCATTTCAAATTCAATCTACAATTATTTCAAGATTTCCTTGGGATCCCTTCTCATCCCTCGAAACTTGCTCGTGTCCTCTTGACAACTTTGGAGCCCTCCACACACCGGTTCCACCTGTCATGCATGCTGGCATTTATGGAGGCCGAGAATCGAGGAACCTCCGACTTATATCTCTCTCAAGGATGTTTCTCCTGTCATTGTGCAGTGGTTTTCTCGCGTCAAGCTCAGGGTCTTGGTTGTTTGGCTTATGATGGAGGCAGATAATCCCATAGTCGGCCAGGGCCTCCCTGCGTTGAAATGTCGTCGTTGCAGAAAACATCTCTAGCCATCAATCCATATGGTGGGTGTTGGTATGCAAGGAACTTACTCAGCCCTAGACGCTGTGCAGGGGAAGAACCTCTGTGGCACTGTGCAACCAGATACCCATGATCACTCCAGAAACAATGATAATAGCAGGAACGGGGCACTTTCAGCAGGTAATAAGAGTGGTTTCAATTCTCTAGGGTCTCCAACTGGGCCGGATAGTCCTATCTCTGAGGTTCATTCGCAATTGAAGGACTTGGACTCCCAAGTTCAATGGCTCAGAGGACAAAATACTGATCTAAAAAAAGCCATTTCTCATCTTTTCACCATTGTCCAGATTACTAATTCTAAAGTTCGCAACAATAGTAGCAAGCTGAAGGAGCATTTTGATGTTCTTACTGGGAAATTTGAGAATGGTTTCCCTTGTTCAGTGGATTTGAGCTCTCAAATTAGGGCACTGCACTGTAGTCTAAGAATCGTGGAAGTAAAAATAGATGGCATGAGGTCCGACATCTGGAACAACAACATTGTCTTTCAAGGAATTAAGGAAGATAAAGCTGGAGCTGCTGCTGGAAACAAGGAAAAGGATGCTCACTGGTAACTGGTCAAACCCTAGAATTCTCAGTTCGTTTGAACTCTTTGCTCTTTTTTTGTAACTACAGAAATTTTGTGATAAGTCCCCTCTTGAGAGGCTGGTAAAAGTTGATGTTAAGCTGGTTTCAAGTTTTTTTTTTATGCACTACTCCTGTATTTTGCTTCTAGGGAAGTTTGTAAGAGTCTACAGCTATAATCGAATAGGTTTTATGTTTGATCTATCTAGACTGGAAAGGGAAGAGCTAGATCTCATAGTAGCTCTTCAATTTTGGGACTAGTCTTCCCATCATTTTTGTAATCTTGTCACTCTTTTTATTTAAAAAGCTCGTTATCGGTTATTGTAAAAAAAAAAAACAATATTAAATGTTGAATAATAAACATCTGCTTTTCATAATATCAACCATGAATGCAATACATCATTTTCAACCAGCTAACAAATACCTTAATACTCAATTTCCATGTTTTGAAATAATTTGAAAATTCAACCTCATAATCCAATCGTAATTGAAAATCTCTCTCTTTCTATATATATTTTATGGATTATACTTATAATCAACAACTTACACTTATTGTGTTACAATACATAAATCCATATACTACTAAGAACCTAGGCAAAATTATGTGTTATTTTATCATATTGAAACTTATTATTTTTTCCTTTATAAAACTATATACTACTAAGAATCTAAGAATCTAGGAAAATTCTTGGTCATTTTATTTTATCATATTGAAACTTATTATTTTTTCCTTTACAAGTATCGAGTTTTCATTATTCTTTAATTCGAATGAGTTTTCAAAATTCTCTGTAGAATAGTGAAATGACTAATTAAATTATAAAATATTAAGAGATAATAATAAATAATTTATTTGATTTTAAAAAATTAATTGATTTAACTATATAATATAAATAGCATTCTTTCTTTAATCATCTTTTTTAAAACCAATAAAAGGCCAAAACTCAAGACACTTTTTCCATTATAAGTTATTGAAGATTACACTACATGTAATTGTAATGTGTTTTTCTTATATTTTAAAAATTAAATGAAAATAGGTTTTGTGATGTAGTCAACCATGATTGATTTTTGTTAACTGCTATAGTATTTTGAATTATGACTTCCTCAAACACTTTGACTACCGGCACCACTATAAAGCTCACAAACAGTCCTAGCTAATTTTTGTAATTAATGTATCACTATCATGCTTAATCTGTTATTTGTGTACTCATTTGCAAGTTACAGATCTAAAACGACATGGCTTTCAAAGTAAAATTTAAAAACGGCATGACTTCTAAAGTAAGTAAAACAATTTTGGCTGAAAATTTGAATAGAAATTTGAAGTATTTTTTCATTGATTAAAAGGAAAAAGTAACAAGGGTCACTATTTAGTTGAATACAAACCCAAGCAACATAAACAAACAACAAATGAAGTTCCCAGTCATAGATGGTTATTCCAGGGAAGTCTTTAACAACATAATAGAGTGATAAACTCAACCTATATATTTAAGTGGTTTGGATCATGTACCAGTCTTCCCTTTTCAGTGTAGTCACCACAACACTGATGGAAGCCCAACCCAATGCTCATCTCCTAATCTTTCCAATAATGCATAACACCTCAATGGGATGGTGCGCTCTCTCTTCTTCACACCCACAGCTGGAATTGAGTGCCTTTAGCCAAAATACACTCTAAGAGAACGCTAACAGTAATAATAATTTTTTTTCTTTTAATGGTATAGAAAACCATGCATCATCTTGTAAGATGCAAATAACAATAACAAGCTCAAACAGGCCGTGGTGGTACGGTGGGTAGCTGGAGATAGGATGGTGAGTTGTGAGCTGCGTGCAGATAATAAGGAAGAAACGGTGGTGGTAAGGTGAGTAGTTGGAGACGACATGCTAAGGTATTCAGGTATTAACCAACACACTTCTCGACATCACCTTTCTAATCAAATTTAATGACATTTTATAAAAGAGATTGAACGTTAAAAAATGTTATGGCTAATTGCTTGCATGTTTAACTTGATGGCTTGGTGAAATTTTTGATGGTAAATAATGGGCAAAATGCTTTGTGACGGGAAAAATGCTCGTCAAATTCCAACCCTGGTTCCCAGGTTAAGTCACTACATGTTATTTGTTCAATTCTTGTACCTCAGGGGTTGAGGGTGAGAGCCATTCGGAAGCGAATTAAATTAATCCATGGAGCGTTGAGGATGGTCTTCATCTTCATATAAACTTGGTGACAACATCTTCTAGTGAAGAGAATGAAATTGATCCATGGTGGTTCCAGGATGGTCTTCATCTTCGTACTAGGTGACAACATATTCTGGGTAAGCAGATGGTTCTTCCATTCAACAGTAAGACTAGCCCTAGTCTAAGATATAAACCCATCTATAAAATAATATTTTTTTTTCAATAACCCCATAAAATCTGGGCCATGACCAGTCATAATGTTAGATGGAAAAAGTATAAAAGTTGTTACTGAATTGCATGAGGTATCGAAGTTCGAACCGAGGTTTATTTGAAGTAAAAAACACACGAACTGAAATCTCGAGGGTTTCCAGGATAAACAGTGTGACATATGACGGTGGGGATTGGACAAAATTATATATTATGACATACAATCCATCCTTATCATTCGACAGAGACTCTGGAGCAAAATCTGAGTCAAGTCAGTGGATATTCTGCACTCTCCCAAATATTCGTTCCCAATTTCCAATTAGTTATAAAGAAGATACCGCTTCATTATTATAACATCACCACCGACGTTATTTCAGCGCCTCTCCTGCGAGTAAGACGTAACTTTGACGCATTCATTCTTCCACCATGCAATTTGGCATCTTTCTCTGAGAAGTACTGCCCAGTACCGACGGATTTTGCGTTAAACTTTTGGAATTGCATGCAGAATATTGGCCATACCCGACAAACTGCTGTCAAATATCAATAAAGAGTTAAAGCAACTTGTGAGGTGAATGAATTATGAAAGTATCCGTGACATCTCTTTTTTTCAAAATACGAAACTAAAAATAAAATAGGAATGTTCCTTGTATTGGATGCTTGTTTTTCGTTTCTTTCTCTTTGGAATTTCGATAATATATGTTGTCCCCAGAAACGAGAAATACGAAATAGAATGTGAAACGGTGACAATACTAAAACAAAAAATTTCATGTGACTTTGAAATTTTTTTAACATATATAGAAAAAAATACTATTTCTAGAAAATATTGATTTTCGTGCTCTTCAGCATAGTACTTTGTATGTTCCTTTTGTAATGGGAAGAAGTGGAAAGATCGTTGTTTCGTTTTCTTTCCAAGTAAAAATATTTTCAAGATGTAACCAAAATTCCCAGGATGTAATCTAGAAGACAAATACATACATATAAATTTTTAAATAAAAGTAAAAATCTTACGTATAAAAAAGCTTACTACATATTGTGTCGAAACCTTTTCTAGACAACTTCCGATTGATTTGATAATGAACATTTAATAAATTACTTTTAATATAAATGCTACAAACCCTAACATATTACAAACCCTATAAAACCTAACACTGTAAAAAACCATCGCTGAGACCATGTGCTGCGTGATTTTGAAAGAAGTGAAAAGACAAAACAACTTAAATGTCGTGTGTAAAGAAGCTTCTGTTTAAACTGTTCAGATAACCTTAAGACAAACATCTGACATACGACGGTGGGGATATATTATGATCTATAATTCATCGGAGAATTGACAGCAGAATCTGCGGCTAAGTTAGCGGAAGTTGTTCATTTCTCCCATATATTCGTTTCAATTTCAATGTAGAAACCACTTCATTATCAGGATATTTCATTCCGTCGCTAACGAAGCAGCCATATTTCCCAGTGACTAAGACGTAACTTTGAAGTATTCGTTATTCCACCATGCATTTTAGCAGCTTTTACTTTTTGTTTCAGAAGTAGTATCTACTGATTCTGCTTAAACTTTTTGATATTGGCCATACCGGACAAACTGGTGTGAAGCATCAATAGCGAGTTAAAGAGACTTTTGGCCAGAGCGAATGAATGCGTCACATTTTATATTCTCTGATAAAACTAAACTAAAAATAAAATATGAATGTTAGTTATGTAGGATGGTTGTTGGCTGTAGGCAAGAAATATTCACTTGGCTATGTAATATCAGGACGAAACTAAAGTAAAACAGGGGAATGTTTCATTCACTCGCATATTATGATTGTTTCGTTGTAAGCAGGCAATATCAAGTTTGACATGTTGGTAGAGGTTGAATGGCCTATATCAATTATGTGCACATATCAACAACATTTAAAATGGCGGTTGTTGCTACTTGATGTCGATACTATGAAAAACATAATATTTAATGTTATTTTGAAATAATAATCAAATAATAAGAATATTATTAGTATAAGGGGTCTCATTCCTCATGCAAAGTAATAAAAATTAAATATTAATTTAGAAAATTAATGTCGGTTCATAAATTAAAAAATAATTAAAAAAATCCATCTAATAAAATAAAAATTTAAAACCAAATAAAAAGTTGAATGAAAAACAACACCTCAATAAATTGGATGCCTCTGGATGCTTGATGCTTGATAACTGGTGCTTAAGATGGATCTATGCTAGTTTAAAAAAAATTAAAATGAATTAAAACTAAATTATTTTAGAGAAAGGAGGACCTGCCTTAATCAAAGATAGAATCACGTTCCGATCCTTCATCAGTAGGGATCGAAACATACATCGATAAACCCAGGTCTTCCCTTCTCTAAATTACATCCGTGCCTATGGCACTCTATAAATAAATTATTTATTAAATAAAATAAAAGTAAAGTAAAAATAAATAAAATTATTAAATAAATGGAAGAAAAAAAATTAAATTAAATAAAATCAAAATTTTATCAAATTTTTATTGATTATTAAATTTTATTAAAATGTTTATTAAATGGGTGTGTGTAAGTTAATGAGGGTCTCTTTTGACACATTAGATGCAATAGAAAAATTAAAAAATAGTCATCCATCAACTTACATGGATATTTTGAGACACATACACAATGAATCTTGGGATAAGTAAATAAGATGAAATTGTAGAAAATTGAATGACCTTTTCGAATATATAATTTTTTTCTATTGAAAATGTTCTTAATTATCGAAATTTGATTTTTTTAATAGACACTTTTTATTTTTTGGACAAATTATAAGCTATATGTTTTGTGGGTATAGCCTTTGAGTTCCTAAATGGGAACTCAATGATGGAATCAAGTTACGAAAATGGTAGACATATAGAGAACAATTAGTACTAGTGCACAACTATTTTTCCAAAAAAAAATATTTTTTAATCTTTTTTAATTATCTAAGTGATCGACTGATGATCGAACCTCGAAAACAATACCCAGGTGTGGGTGCATCCTTTGAAGGTCTTAATGCAATTATTTTAAAACATATTTTTATAGCATGTAGAGGTGGGTGTCCTTTAGTGCACCATACCATTTATTTTCAAAATGGTTGAAAAAAAGAGTTATGGAGAAAACACTAACACTGTGTTTTTTCGTTAAGGAGTCATGACACAAGAAAAATAAGAAAAAAATAGAAAAATATATACATTCTTTTTAAAAAATACATATATGGAATATGTAGAAAAAATGCTATATGTGTCTAAAATTTCATAAAAAATGATGGTGTGTACTGTAACCAACGGCTAAACAAGGGCATGTTGAGAAAAATGGTGAGATGTCTAATTAGATATCGTTTACCATGTTCCATACCACAGGTTTGGTTAACCCGAACCTAAGTTTGAAGTAGACACATCGGAAGAGTGATGACACCTGGACAGGTGACAAGGCTCGGTCTTAGTGCGAAGAAAAGCGAGAGTGTTTATTTTAAATTAAAATTTTCATTTCCCGCTCGTTTCGGTTCCATGAAAACCAAAACACATGTGCATTTTAGCTCTACAAAACCCGTGTGTGTTTTATAGAGATGAAATGCGCATGAGTTTTGGTAAAAATAAAATTTACCTTAGGGGTAAGAGGGAGGAGGGGGATTGGGGGGTATGGGTTTAGGGAGGATTAAAGTAGTTAGAGGGAAGAAGGTGTAAGGGGCTGGGGTAGAGAAAGACATGGGGGGGGTGGTAAGTGGTAGGGGGAGGGTGATTAGGAGAGGCAAATAGTGACAGGGGTAGCAGTAGGGGTAGTAGGAGAGATAGAGAGAGAGAGGGGGGGTTAAGGTTAGGGGAAGTTAGAGAGAGAAAAAGAGGGGAAGAGGGTGTGTTTAATGGTAGGGAGATTAGGAGGGGGATTAGCGAGAGAGAGGGAGATTTGATGTTTTTAGGGTGTTGGGGGAGAGAGAGACAGGTGGGGGTAAGGTGTAGGTGGAGGAGTAAGGGAGAGAAAGAGTGAGAGCTAGGGTTAGTAATGGTTAGGGGGGAGAGAGACAGTGATGAGGATGGGGGTTAAAGGTAGGGGGAGAAGTATGGGGATGAGAGATTTAGAGAGGGAGTTAGTAATGGTTATGGAGATGAGAGAGAGAGAGAGGGGGGAGGGTGTTAGGGGGTTAGGGTTGAGAGAGATGGGTGCGAAATACATGTAGGTTGAGGAGTAGATAGAGAGAGAGCCTAGGGGCGGAGGTTGTGGGTGATTAGGGGGAGTAGGGAGGTTGGGGATAGAAAGAGATATATATTTTGGTGGGCGTAGGTGTAGAGGGGATGAGTGGGTTCGGGGAGAGAAAGAGATAGAGATCGGGGTGCCTGGAGGGATAGGGGTTTAGGGAGGATTAGGGAAGTTAGAGAGAAGGGAGGTATAGGGTGGGGGAAGAGAGAAACAAAGAGAGATTAGAAGGAGGGGTGTGGTAAGTGGTATGGGGAGCAATATTATGAGAGACAAAGAGAAAGGGGTTTAGGGGAGAGAGATAGGGGGCTAGTCATGGGTAGGGAGAGTAGGAGGGGGGTTGGGGTTTGTGAGAGTGTGTGAGAGAGAGGTGGGGAGGTTGTCAGGGATTTTGGGGGGATTGAGAGAGGTGGGGGTTAGATGTAGGTGGAGTGCTGGAGAGAGACAAGGAGAGAGGGTATTAGTGAGGGTTAGGGGGGAGAGGAGAGAGAGAGAGAGAGAAGAGAGAATTATAGGTAAGAGGAGTAGGGGCGATAAAACATGAGAGAGAGGGTTAGTAAGAGAGAGCGAGAGAGAGAGACGAGGGGTTAGAGATTTGGGTAGGAGTAGGAATATTAGAGAGAAAAGGGGGTATAAGTGAGGAGTGTGTTGTGAATATTTAATTAATACTATTATTTATAAATTAATAAATTAATAGGTTACTAAGTGAAAGGGCGTAACCCTTCACTATGCATCCTCAAGCCCTATAAAAGGTGATCTTATTGTAATTTATCAATCATCATCTAATATATTATTCTTATTTATTATTCAATATGAGAGTCGGATTCGACTATTAACAGTCCAACCAGATACGGTTGCTGCATTTGGTATCAAAGCAAAACGCTCCTCCATCTGAGCTCGGATTCGGCTCACACTTAGAGTGGACTCGCTCCTCCTCAGGTGAGCTCGAACTCGGTTCATCCCTCCATTCCACTACATCACTCGCTCCATTCTTCCTGCTGCACTTCCATCCACGACTTCCCCCACCCCCACTCCTCCACTACTCTCATTCCTCCCACCCTCCATCCACCCTCCTACGTGCACATCACCACTCGTCCACCATTCTCCTCACAACGCCCTCATTCCACCACTGCCTGCCCTCCATCACTACCTTCTGCCACCGCTACATGCTTGCATGCCCCACACCTGCCTTTTCATCGCTCTCCCTGCCACACTATCTTCCACACCCTCTCGCTTTTTCGCTATGCACCCTGCCACCATCATCCACACCGGCCATGCCCCCATGTCACACCTTCTCCCTTTGCCACCACCTTGGCCTCCTCCTGACTCATACCTCCAACACCCTGTCATCCTGCTCCACCACATAGCTACTCCATTGCCCCCTCCCGCCCGTGCACTCCTCCATTCCTCCCGCCATCTCCCCATTCGCACGCGCACTCCTCCATCCCTCCCACCTACCTACCCCCCCCCCCCCTCCTGCATGCATCCCTGCTGCTCACCTTATTTCCCACACTACATCCCTTCTCTCCATCGACACTCTCCTCCTGCGCGACCTCCTTCACAAGCCATCCTGCATACCTGCACATTCCACCGCGCACTTCAACACATCTGGCCAACATGCTCTGCCCACATCAAACCTGCCACACTCCATCACTCTTTCACGTAAACCCTAATTTTTAATAAAAATTTAAATATTATTATACTAATATTTAATTTTATTAAAAGTTACAATCCCAAAGTATAAAAAAATCAAATATTATATTTAATATTATAATATTTGTTTAAAAAAAAAACTATATAGAAAATATTATATAGTTTATGAAAAAATAAAAATAAAAATATTAATATTAATTAATTAATATATTATTATTCAAAATTTCACCTTAAAAGGCCAAAATAACATTCTGCAAATGTCCATGGCATCTTATGGTAAGAGTGACGAATTCATAGATCTCCTTGAGAGAATCCTTAAGGATATAGATGAAATAAAGAAATATATGGATGAAACGTTTAAAGAAAATGAAGATGGATGTGAAAATCCGATAGAAGAAACCATCCAAGCTAATGTAAAAGATGAAGATATAGTAGACTATTATGTCATCTCCCATGAGAGTAATATTAACAATCAAGACATTGTGCAAAACAAAGATATAACATACCCTAGTAATGAAGAGAATGACAACAAAATATTTGACAAGAAGAAAGATGATCCTCACCAAGACTGTGATAAGAGACAAGATAATGTTCTTATGAGCATTATAAGCACAAGGAGCCTGTTCCGGGGAACTAACACAAAATGTGTTGGGGAGAACAACGCGAAAACAATTAAGGTCATAATGTATGTTGAGCATGTTCAATTGACAACAAACATAGTTAAAAGAAGCAATCACACAAGTAGAAATAGTGTAAACAAAACTTCACGAAGTTCGTACTTATTTCAAATACCAAGACATAATAATCAAAATGAGGCAATGGTCGTAATCAAAATCGCACCTCTCAAGTCATCAGTGCGACATAGAGCCAAAACAAAAAGACGACATTAGGAAAATACTCAAGCTTTGAGGACAAAGCTTTCCTAAGGGGAAAGCAATGCTGTGAATATTTAATTAATACTATTATTTATAAATTAATAGATTATTAGGTTACTAAGTGAAAGGGCATAACCCTTCACTATGCTTCCTCAAGCCCTATAAAAGGCAATCTTATTGTAATTTATCAATCATCATCTAATATATTATTCTTATTTATCATTCAATATGAGAGTCGGATTCGACTATTAACATTCCAACCGGATATGGTTATTGCAGAGTGTGGGTGTTTGGGTGAGAGAGAGAGAGAGAGAGAGAGAGAGAGAGAGAGAGAGGTAAATGGAGATAAACTAGTGGGTGGTAAGGGGTTATAGCTAGATGGAGAGGGGGGTGTTAAGGGGTTAGAGGTAGCAAAAGAGAGGGGTTTTAGGAGATTGGGGTTAAGTGGATTAGGGGAGAAAGAGTGTGAGATAAGGGGTTAGTAAGGATTGGAGAAAGAGAGAGAGAGGAGGGGGATTAGTAGTATGGGGAGGCATAGGGATGTGTGTGTGTGTGTGTGTGTGTGTGTGTGAGGGAGAGAGAGAGAGAGAGAGAGAGAGAGGGAGAGAGAGAACCAATGGGGTAATGGTATGTTAGGGGGTTGTGGGAGAGGGAGAGTGGTGGCGGTTAGGTGTAGGTAGAGTTGTAGGGGAGTGAGAGAGAGTGAGAAAGGGGTTAGTAAATTAGAGAGAAAGGGGGGCATAGGTAAGGAGTGTCGGTGTTGGGGTTATAAGAGAGAGAGAGAGAGAGAGAGAGAGAGAGAGAGAGAGAGATTGTGGGGTAGTAAGGGGTTAGAGGTAGAGAGAGAGGAGGGTAGCTAAGGGATTAGAGGTAGAGACATAGGTGGGTGTTAGGAAATTGGGGGTTAGTGGAGGAGGGGAGAAAGAGAGTGAGATAAGGGGTTAGTAAGGGTTATGGAGAGGAGGAAGAAAGAGAGAGAGAGAGAGAGAGGTGTGTTGGGGGATGGGGGGAGAGATAGGGGTAGGTGGAGGGTGTGGGCGATTAGGGTTAGGGGGTGTTAGGGAGTTAGAGAGGGGGTGTTAGGGGTTGTGGGGGCATGTTATGAGGTTGGGGGTTGTTAGTGTGTTTGAGAGTATCGTGTGGGTGATTAGGGGTAGGGGGTGTTAGGGATTCTGGGAGGGGGTGTTAAGGGATAAGGGAGGGGTGTTAGGGAGTTGGAAATGGGGTGTTAGGGGGTTGGGGAGGGGTGTTAGGGGTTGGGGAGGGGTGTTAGGGGCCAAATTTATGGAATAAAATATTCTTTACAAAACGAGTACGTGTTTTGGTTCTCTAAAATGTGTATGCATTTTAGAGAACCAAAACGAGTACGTGTTTTGGTTCTCTAAAATGTGTATGCATTTTAGAGAACCAAAACACGTACGTGTTTTGTTCTCCTAGCCTTTATGGGATCCCACTTGGCTTCCTCAGGCTTTCCCATTCCTATTTTTAATAAATGCATATGCGTTGTTGAATTCTACAACAAGAACATGTTTTACAAAACATCCTTTGCATCTAAAAGGTCCCCCATTTTTGTGCAAGGACCCAAATGCCATTTAAATGAAATCAAATTCAAATGTTAATTAAATTTTAAAATGTTTACTAAAGTAAATTAATTTCAACCTAAAGGGGTTGGATCCATTAGTGAAGAGAGAGGAATTTTTCACCAGTTGGAAATGTTCAATTCCAATTAGGGATGAACTTGGAGCCACGGGAGCACCTTGAGGTAGTGGTCGAACATGTGGTTCTACCTAGAGAGATTGTATTAAATGATCTCGTGACTCGTGGACACATAAGTGGATCAAATCCCACCCCTATGTCCTCCTAACATTAGATTAAAGTTAATTCCCGCTAGCTCACTAAGTTAAGGTGCGGGTCTCGTCAGCAAAGCAACCCAAGTTCAATTCCCCTTAGGGGTGACCTAGTTGGGATGAGACAACCAAAAACCCATTCAAGATGAGCCTGGTGCGGTCCAAGCCAGGTGCGATCTCCGAGTGATTTTGATGTCTTAGATGCCCTTAGGTCGTGGTTTCTCAGATCACAAGCCCCTCCCACAAGTCAAGGAGATTCAAGCAAAAAAAAAAAAAATTCAAAGAAAATGTTTATTAAATCATATTAAATTAAAATAAATTAAATTAAAAGAAATTAAATATAAATATAAATTAAATTAAATTAAAGAAACATAAAATATTTAATTGAATTAAATTGATATTAAATGTAATTTAAACAAGTTTATTTAATTTAATTTAATTCTTACTAAATGTAATTTAATGTTATTTAATATATTAAGATTATTAAATTAATTTATATTATATTATTATATTAAGTAAATTAAATTGAAATTAAATTAATAATATTTTTCATGATAATTATAATGATTAAATAATTATAAATATAAAATAAAAATATATATGAAAAATATTTTTAAAAAAAGTAATTTAATTTGATGAAAAAAAAACTTTGATAAAAATAATAACTTTTCAACATTTATTAATAGTATTATGAAAAAATAGTGATGGTAGTGGTGGTGGTGGTGGTGGTGGTGGTCCATTCAGGCCAACATTGGTCTATCAGACCTTAAATAGGGCATTAATTGGTATGATGATGATGATGATGATGATTATGATGATGATGGTGGTGGTTCGTTGAGACCAACATTAGTGTATCGAACCTTAAGTAGGGTATTACTTGTTTTGCTTTAAAATTTTGTTCATGTGCTAAAAACACTTGGCGAGAAACTTTCCGAGCTCACTATAGTTTTGGCAAGATAGGAGGTTATAAAGGTTTGTATTGTAGCAAATACTATGAAACTCAGATCTAGTGTGGGTGAAAGTAGGGCACTCTAATAAAAAGTGATTTTCACCATCAACGCTCATAAACTCACAAAGATGGAAAACCCTTTCTTCCCATGGTGTTTTAGGAATAGACCAATGCCCTATTTCACTATAGAGCTCATGAGAATTCATTCTAATCTTAGCTATATTAATTTTCTTCCTTGAACTAGTTACTACCGAGAGATACTTATGATCTTCCAAATTAGGGTTAATGACCTCCTTATAGTATGTTAATTTTCTCTTAACCCGCTAAATTTTCCTTGCTCCACTATTTCTCTATAAGGAAGGTTAATGACCTCCTTATAGTATTTGGTTATATTAATAGAAAATATATGTAAATATTTTTTTTTTAAATAATTATTTATACGAAATAATTATTTATTAAAACATTAAACTTATTTGTTAGAAATGTCCATCTTGGCATATGGTTAAAAAGGAAAATGTGGAGATACGCAAAACCATCTACGAATGTAACACATGAAATGAAATTTTAGAATGATATTTGATATTGCCAAAGCATGCAAGTGAAAAAAGATATAGTGTATTCATGGAAGAAAAACATTAACATAAAATGTAATTTTTTTTGCAATTGGAATTTCTATTGAACACATAACAAAACAATATGTATGAACTATTTTTATTTGGAAGGAAATGTACACTGCAGAAAGATTATAAAAGCATGTGTAAAATACATTTCTGATCAAATTATTTTTATACGAGGAGCAACTTAAACCTCAGTAAATACATCATGGATTCAATCCATGTTAGGATAAACGGGGAAGATTGAAATGCTTTGAATGAGGTCAAAAACATTTCGAGGTGTTGGAATGTTAAGTTGGAATGTTAAGTTCTAATCATGCAATTTAACTTGTTTTGTAGGAAAGATTGTATACCATCACCTACAAAAGAAGGACTGTTAATTTTTTCATAATTTACATCAATCTAATCTAGGATCTTAACTGAGAGAACAACATGTACAACATATCTACAGCATATCAATCATGAACACAATAATGCAAGCACACAAGAGACATAGAGTTTACTTGGGGAAAAACATAAAGGTGAAAAACCCCAATAACTTCCTCAGAGATAGATAGAGCAATGATACAACCCAAGCATAAGAGATAGAAATCTCCTAGCAACAGCTTCTCCTCCTCCACAAGTGCGCCACTCATCCGAGAGTGAGAAAGAGAGTAGAATGTGTAAAATGAGAGAGACACACTCTCTATTTATACACTAACTTGACTTGACCTTTACTCAACTAGGTCGGCCTCAACTTAACCACTTAACATAATGCTGACTGGGCCGACACCCAATAGGGTGGTCTAATAACCCTTTGACCCACATGGCCGACCCCCACTAGGGTGGTCTAATAACCCTTCGACCCACATGACTTATACAAGGCCGACCCTAACAAGGTTGTCTAATAACCCATCAAGTATAAGTTATGACACTTACAATATAAATGACGACACTTTCGTATAAAGGAATAATAACATCTCTATAGGAATACAAACACTTCTGTATAGAGGAATAATACCATCTCTATAGGAGTACAATATACATATATGAAATACATGGGGGAAGTACATTTTGAATTTACATATACATCAAAACTCCCTCTTAACTAGGAAGGTATTTCTCGACACAGGTCTTCTAGCACAAGTCTTCTTCTCTGGATCATCGTCACTAGATGGTCATCATTGAGTCATCATCATCGTCACTGCTGCTGCTATCTCAATCAATCTCTGAATCTACTCATCATAGGAAGTTCTACAAAGCCAGTCCTTTTCATACTGGATATAGGCCCACCACCTGCAGGTCTTCATCATCACCAGCCATACTGTGGAATCCTCAGGACCTATTACATGGGTCAAAAAAACCTCGAAAGAGCATCCCAGGACTGATTACAAGCACACATCTCAACCTATCGGATCTCCCAGGACCTTTTACATTCTATTGCACAACATGTACACGACCACAGAGTATCATGAAGCACAACCCAGATGCACACACACAGCACTTACACTCACTGGCATGGGAGGACCAGCCTACCATCATCCGTTAAAGGGTCACAACACTTACATCAATGACCATGGGAGAGCACATCTGCGACCATGTCAGAAAGGCTCTGCACTTACATCAACGCACATGGGAGAACACATCTACCACCATGTCGAAAAGGCTCTGCACTTACATCAATGCACATGGGAGAACACATCTACCACCATGTCGGAAAGGCTCTGCACTTACATCAACGCACATGGGAGAACACATCTACCACCATGTTGGAAAGGCTCTACACTTACATCAACACACATGGGAGGACACATCTACCACCATGTCGAAAAGGCACTGTGCATCTGTGTATTTGGAACTCATCACACATAATCCAACTGATTATGTAATGTATCCACCTGATACATATGATCATCTTGATCATCATCATAGCATCATCCTGATGCATATCATCTAGAGTATCATCCTGATACTCATCATTGCATCGTCCTGATGCATATCTGGAGCAACATACTGAAGCTCGTCATCCATGATCATCCTGATCATACAATGCATCCACCTGACGTACACCAAGTATCTACCTCATACATATCATCAGATACATGATCCACCTGATCATGCAATGTATCCACTTGATATATATATCAACATACATGATCTACCTGATCATACAATCGTTCACCTGTTACATATACCTATACATGGTCCAAGCATCCAACATGATGCATACATACATAAATGATCCAACTGATCATATCCAGCATCCAACATGATGCATACATACATATACATATAAATGATCCAACTGATCATACAGAGCAGAAACTCAAAAATCGTCCTGATGCTCATCATCTAACGCTTACATCCATAGCCATGGAAGGATCCTCCTATCACCATGCTTGGAATGGCTCCTGCAAATGTGTCAATCACTTCCTTTTCAACTACACCATTCAATAAAGTTGTCTTGAAATACATCTGGTGTATCTTCCATTTCATCACTGCAGCCAGAGCAAGTACGGATCTAATGGAAGTGTATCTAGTTACAGGAGAAAAAGTCTCTATGCTACCACCTGCAGCATGCTTGATCTTGTAGATCCTCTTGGAAGTCACTACAAACTCCCCTTTAGGTCTTGGGACTGCATCCCAAACATCTTTATTATCGGTTGGTACTCCTCGATCATGGCATTCTTCCCAGATCCTGGGAACTTCAATATCTTCAATATTTTCAATAGATAACTTTGTTGCTGAACAAATGTTGTAGTCCTTCTTTTGTAGGTGATGGTATACGATATTTCCTACACAACAAGTTAAATTGCATGATTAGAAAGCATCTCATAGTTTTCAGAACAAATTCTTACACATAAAGAAATATGTCATACAGTCATGCAATTATCTTAGCCAATGCTTCAATACAACTTTTATCCATATCCCGTAACTTTCTAGATGCCTTCCAATCTCTACTAGAACATTGTTAAGAGTGTGCACAACTCCCAACATGTCAGCAAAGAGGTTTCATTCTAGATAAGTAGCAATGGAATGTTGTACAGTGCAATAGGCCACTTACCCATGTATATTAGTAGTATACTGTTCATTAATGCAACTATGCATAATACACAACCTAATTCTAGGAACATGAGTATATACATTATTGAACAGTATTATTTAAACAATAAAATATGCAAGGAATGATAATTTAAATACTTATCTTTGTTTGTTTGTTGGGCTGACTCCCTCTCAGTATTTGCTTCTTTTCTACAACTCCATTCTGATGTGGATTGTGAGAAGTGGTCAACTCCCTCTGAATATCTGCATCCTTGTAGAAACTACTGAAGTGTGCTCCCTCTTGATCTTTGCTTCCTTGCAGGAACAACGTGAGTGTGCTCCCTCTTGATCTTTTCTTCCTGGATTACCTAACCTTGAACTTATATCCATCACTATGCATGCTTATTAGTATCATCATTGTGTTATCCTCGAGGTCTCATACATAATCACACATTCATTAGTATAATATTAATACTATCAAAACACAATAATCTTAAACATGTATAGTCATGATCATTTCAAACACAGATAATAAACATTAGTATTCAAGGTTTTAAGGAAGTCTTCTTTTACTCATGCATATTCTTATTTGATCATAGGACTATTCTAGTTAGTTAAATCATCAATCAAGATAAGAGACATAAAATGCATAAACCCTTGATTACTTACATTTCTAACTTTATGAATAAACATAACCAATCATACCAAGTATACTTATATAAGGGATCCTAACACAAGGTAGGATTTTGACTCGATATACAAAAAACATACCTGGATTGGTATGTTAGCTAATTATGTCTAACATACCCATATGATGTCTTCTTGTTCTCTTTAATGACTTGTGCTAGTAACCTGCATATCTCATAGGTTAACCATTATAGAACCAAGTTATACATACCTCGCAAATAGATCTTCTATGCGATTCATGACAATGGATGAATCTTTGTCCTCATGTCATCATGATCATATGTTCTTGAACTAGAACATGATTTGTCTTTCTTGGTGTACCTTTCATGTTAGCAGACAACATAAACCTCATACAACACCATAATGCATTAGTACAATCATAAGTGTCAACACCCTAATCAATGAATATATTCTATTATGCATTCATAATTTTATTAAGGTGATATGACAAGTCTAAATTTAATCAAGATTGTACTAACCGTAATAACATGAAGACAAACATACAATAACAGGAACAAATCTTGAAACATACCTGGATGAGTCATACCTGTCAAGATTGCTTGTAATCTTCTTATGTAAGGTCTTAGCCTCATCTCCCTCTGAAACATGAACTTCTTCACTTATGCAGGTGACCAATCCATTCTCTTCTAGGATTAACCCAATCCACTTGATTTGTAGGAACTGGATCTGGAGCTGGATTAGGGTTTGTCAGAGAAACCCTAAAAATTCAAACTTTGAATTTTAAACTTCCAAAAGGATAGAAATATGCGCCTTGATGAGCTGATCAAGCTGGTATACTCATAATTTGAAAACTGCAAAGTTTCACCCCTCAAATTTTCCTTTGAAACTTCTGGATTCACTGGACATGACCCCGAAATAGGGTTTGATCAAGCCCACCCTTTTTTCCAATTAAAAGGTTCGATCCAAAGCTCTAAGCTTCTATTTTTCTGAGGAGCTTCAAGCCATGGTCACAGATTTCAAAAATTTGCAGAAGCCCTAATTTTCGAGTTTTCTGATCAAAGTCCTGAACTAGGGTCTGATCAAGCCCGGCCTTTTGCCCAACCAAAAATTATGATATTGGTCTCTAAATTTCTATTTTGATGAGTATAATTCATCCCTAGTCTCCGTTATAAAAATTCCAACTTTCTTCGAAACCCTAAATTCCGGAAGCCATGAATGAAGCTGCTAAAAAATAATTATGTTTTGACATAAATATGTACCTGATTGTTTCTAGTGTAACTCTGAACTTTTCAATCCATAGGGTCTGAAAATGTTTTTTGTGATAGCTCGACCTGTGTTCTTTTCAACCCCATAGGTCTAACCTCAAATGGATTCTCTGAGAGAGTTATTCCAAGTGTCGCAACATGACATGTTTATGGGATAAAACAGGAGAGTGAACTTGTACGGCATTCCACGTGTCACTGGTTCAGTTTCGGCCTCTGAAAACATTACCTGAGAAAGTAAAGTCCGTGCACTACCTATCACTTTTTACAAAATTTCATTTGGATCTTCCTAGCCCAAGTTATGACCTTTTTTCCAAGGTCACCGGTTTTTTACTGATATTTGGAAGAGGCAGAAACCCTATATTGTATAGATCATAAATTACAAAGTACAATGAATTATAGGTTGTCCTTTGGACACAAGGTACATGGGCATCTTATCTTCTTCCTATACAATTTTCAGATCCTGAAACCTCGCCAAAATTTATTTATAGTGAAAGTTCTACGATGACTGGTTTTTTCTATATCAAGGCCTAGCTTCGTAATTGCAACAAGTGTCATACATGCCATACCATGCCTTCTTTCAGGTTAGCTTTGATACCATGTTAATTTTTTCAGAATTTACTTCAATTTGATCTAGGATCTTAACTGAGAGAACAACATGTACAACATATCAATCATGAACACAATAATGCAAGCACACAAGAGACACAAAGTTTACTTGGGGAAAACCATAAAGGTGAAAAACCCCAATAACTTCCTCAGAGATAGATAGAGCAATGATACAACCCAAGCATAAGAGATAGACATCTCCTAGAAGCAAATTCTCCTCCTCCACAAGTGCACCACTCTTTCGAGAGTGTGAGAGAGAATAGAATGTGTAAAATGAGAGAGACACACTCTCTATTTATACACTAACTTGACTTGACCTTTACTCAACTAGGTCGGCCTCAACTTAACCACTTAACATAATGCTGACTGGGATGACACCCAATAGGGTGGTCTAATAACCCTTTGACCCACATGGACAACCCCCACTAGGGTGGTCTAATAACCCTTCGACCCACATGACTCATACAGGGCTGACCCCAACAAGGTGGTCTAATAACCCATCAAGTATAAGTTATGACACTTACAATATAAATGATGACACTTCTGTATAGAGGAATAATAACATCTCTATAGGAATACAAACACTTCCGTATAGAGGAATAATACCATCTTTATAGGAGTACAATATACATATATGAAATGCATGGGTGATGTACATTCCAAAGTTACATATACATCAACAAGGACTACAACATTTGTTCAACAACAAAGTTATCTATTGAAGATATTAAAAATATTGAAGTTCCCAGGATTCGGGAAGAATGCCATGATTGAGGAGTACCAGTCGATCATGAAGAATGATGGTTGGGATGTAGTCCCAAAACCAGAAGCGAAGTTTGTTGTTACTTCCAAGTGGATCTATAAAATCAAGCATGTTGTAGATGGTAGCATAGAAAAATACAAAGGAAGGTTGTAGCTCGTGGCTTCTCTCAGAAAGAGGGAATAAACTTTTGCTCCTGTAGCCAGGTACACTTCCATCAGATCAGTACTTGCCCTGGCTGCAGTGATGAAATGGAAGATACACCAGATGGATGTCAAGACAGCTTTCTTGAATGGTGTAGTTGAAGAGGAAGTGTATGTAGAGTATCCACTTGGTTTTGAGACACATGATGGGAAGTCATATATGTGCAGAAATTGGTATGGTAGGATAGACAGCTTTCTATCCAGTTTGGGATTTACCAAGAGTAAAGCGGATTCCAACCTTTACTACAAGGTTGAGGAAGGAAATCCAGTGATACTACTTTTGTATGTGGATAACCTATTTGTTATAGTTGAGGATAGATTGATTACCGACACATAGCAGAAGCTTGCTGCCGAGTTTGAGATAAAGAACCTGTGGATGATGCACTATTTTCTAGGCATGGAGGTGTGGCAGAGTGCAGATGGAATCTTCCTTGGACAAGGGAAGTATGCAGTAGAGATCCTGAAAAGTTTCGGGATGATGGACTGCAAGGCCATGGCCACACCTATGGGATCGAACCTAAAGCTTCTGTGTGATGCTTCATCTAATCCGGTTGATGTCACTGTGTAACGTCAGATGATTGGGTCCTTAATGTACCTGACGAACACTAGACCAGATATTTGCTTTGCGGTGAACACATTGAGCCAGTTCTTGATGGATCCAAGAGGTGTTCACTTGGTTGCTGTAAAGCATATTCTGAGGTACCTGAAGGGTACGGTTGACTATGGGCTCAAGTATGATGCGAATCAAAAGTTTAACTTGTAGGGTTATGTTGATTCGGATTGGGAAGGCAGTGCTGCAGATAGGAAGAGCACATCTGGGTGCTGTTTCAGTATGGGATCAGGTGTGATCTCTTGGTTTAGCAGGAATCCATCCTGCGTAGCACTGAGTATAGCCGAAGCAGAGTATGTTGTAGCATGTTCGGCTAGTTGTGAGGCAGTATGGCTCCAGAATCTACTGTCTGAGTTATTTGATCTCCCACTGGAGGCTACTGGTATCTTTTGTGACAACCAGAGTTGTGTGAAGCTGTCTGAGAACCCAGTGTTCCACGACAAGTCGAAGCACATTGAGATCAAATATCACTATATCAGGGATATGGTGCAGAGAGGGGTAGTGAAGCTCCTGTATGTTGCAACGGATGAGAAGATTGCAGATATACTGACGAAACCACTAGCCAGAGTGAAGTTCGAGTACTTCAGAGAGAGGCTTGGTGTTCTTCAGATCGATGACACTTCGAGGAAGAAGTGATGGAGACATTTGCTGAATCCATTCCAAGCATGGTGGAAGGAGGATCTTTCACATGGTTATGGCTGTAAGCACTGGATGATGAGCATCAGGATGATGTTCTAGTTTTTGCTCGATATGATCAGGTAGATCATGTATGTTGATTAATATCAGGTGGATACATTGTATGATCAGGTGGATCATGTATCTGTGTTTGTATCAGGTAGATACATTATATGATCAGGTGGATCATGTATGATGATATGTATCAGGTAGATACTTGGTATGCATCAGGACGATGCAGTGACGATGATCAGGATGATCATGTGTGATGAGTATCAGGATGATACTCTGGATGACATGCATCAGGCTGATGCAATGATGGTGATTAGGATGATCATATGTGATGACATGTATCAGGTGGATACATTACATAATCAGTTGGATTATGTGTGATGAGTTTCGAAGACACAGATGCACATGAGCTTTTCGAAAATGGTTGTAGATGTGTTCTCCCATGGTCGTGATGTAATTGCTGGGATTTTCTGACATGGTGGCAAATGTGTTCTCCCATGGTCATGATGTAATTTCTAGGGCCATTCGAGCATGGTTGTAGATGTGTTCTCCCATGGCTACTATATAATTGTTGGGGCCATTCGAGCATGGTTGTAGATGTGTTCTCCCATGGCTGCGATATAAGTGATGGGGACATTTGAGCATGGTTGTAGATGTGTTCTCCCATGGTTGCAATATAAGTGTTGGGCCATTTGAGCATGGTTGTATATGTGTTCTCCCATGGCTGCAATATAAGTGTTGTGCCATTCTCGCATGGTTGTAGATGTGTTCTCCCATGGCGTAGATGTAGTGTTGTGTGATGTGCATTTGGGTTGTTCTTCATGAACGATGATCATGAGTATTAGGATGATACTCTGTGGCCTTGGACAGGTTGTGCAGTAGCATGTAAAAGGTCCTGGGAGATCTAATAGGTTGAGCTATGTGCTCGTAATCAATCTTGGGATGCTCTTTCAAGGTTTTGTTGACTCACATAATAAGTCCTGAGGATTCCGGAGTATGGCTTGCGATGATGAAGACCTGCAGGTGGTGGGCCTACATCTAGTATGAAAAAGGACTGGCTCTATAGAACTTCCTATGATGAGTAGATCGAAGATTGATTGAGATAATAGCAGGAGTGACGATGACGATGATTCGAGGACAATGATTCGCTGATGATGATCCAGGGAAGAAGACTTGTGCTAGAAGACCTATGTCAAGAAATACCTTCCTAGTTAAGAGGGTGTGTTGATGTATATGTAACTTCGGAATATATTTCACATATATGTATATTGTATTCCTATAGAGATGTTATTATTCCTTTATACGGAAGTGTTGTCATTTATATTGTAAGTGTTGTAACTTATACTTGATAGGTTATTAGACCACCTTGTTGGGGTCGGTCATGTATAAGTCATGTGGGTCAAAGGGCTATTAGACCACCCTATTGGGGGTCGGCCATGTGGGTCAAAGGGTTATTAGACCACTCTATTGGGGGTCGGCCTAGTCATCATTATGTTATGTGGTTAAGTTAAGGCCAACCTAGTAAAGGTTATTAGGCAAGTCAAGTCAAGTATAAATAGAGTGTGGGAGGCACTCTATTTGATCATTCTATTCTCACACACACTCTTTGGAGAGTGGCGCACTTGTGGAAGAGGAGAAGCTACTGCTAGGAGATGTCTATCTCTTATGATTGGGTTGTATCATTGCTCTATCTATATCTGAGGAAGTTATTGGGGTTTTTCACCTTTATGGTTTTCCCCAAGTAAACTCTGTGTCTCTTGTGTGCTTGCATTATTGTGTCCATGATTGATATGCTGTACATGTTGTTCTCTCAGTTAAGATCCTAGATCAGATTGAAGTAAATTCTGAAAAACTAATAGTGTCAACCCTTCTCTTTACTTTGTTAGTATATTTTATTATCCCATAGTATTATATGTTCCATGGTATTGATCCATAGTATTGGATGCATATGATTTGTAAGTCGTCCCGTTGTATTATATGTTCCATGGTATTGATCCATAGTATTGGATGCATAGACCTAGTATATAAGTACGTGTTGAGGCCAATGAAGGAATCCACGATTTATTTGTATTGAGATTTCTCAAAGGAGGTTTCCCCCTTGAAGTGGCCCGTGATCAATAAATATCTTTTGTGTTCTTCTATTTCTGACATATCGTGCATTTTCATCATTTAATTGTCGGAGGTTCCTCATAGAAGCAGAAAGGAAGAAAGGACCTGAGATAGAAACAATAAATACTGCATCTTATAAATGCAAGGCAAGGAAGTTAAAATTTTTAGATAGTGAAATTGTGTCTTCAAGTGGAAATTCAACTAAACAAAGTAAATGGAATTTCAAAGAATCTAGTGAAAGTAGTGATTGTGATAAATACAGTAGACAAAGTAAACCTTATGAATAAATTTCTGGTGAATTTAAAAAGATAAAACCTCCTATATTGAATGGTGATATTGAAACTAGAGAAGAAGCAGAAGCCTAGCTTTCAGGAATGAAAAAGTACTTTCAGATTTACAAGTACTCTGATGAATTAAAAGCAAAAATGGAAATTTATAATTTAACGAGAAAGGCCGATATTTGGTGGCAAGATATTAAGAAAGTAAAATGCATTAAGGAACGTCACTTAACTTGGCAAAGTTTCAAGAAATATTTGAAAAGGAAATACTTGTTGGAACAGTATTATGAAGAAAAAGATAAATAGTTTTATGATTTAAAACTATGAGCTTTTACAATGAAGGAACTGTGCAGTAAATTTCTAAGTTTGTTACATTATGTACCTTATATTGTTGATGAAAAACCTAATATACAATGTTTTCTCAGTTGTTTACCAACAATTTACAAAGAGAGAATTGAATGCGACAATCCTAAAACATTAGATGAAACTATGAGAAAAGCAAACTTCTATTATGATCAAAATAAGAACAAAAGTGATAATGTACCAAGTTGGAAGAACAAAAAATGGGAAAGCTTTGAACAGAGAAGGAAATGTATGAAGTTTAATAAAACATTTGTAAATAACCATCGAAACTATCAAGGAAATAATTTTCAGAGTTTTAGGCCACAAAATCCTACAGTAATAAAAGGAAAAGAATCATCTACTGGTTATAATAAAAATAATATTCAAAGGAAACCTTTAAAATGTTGGGAATGTGGTGAACCACATTATTTTAAAGACTTTCCTATTAGAAGAAATTTTTTTAACAACGTTCACACTGTTCAAGAAGATACTATGGTTGGAGATGTAGCAAGGAGCATGCCCAGAATTTGCGCATCATTTGAGAATAAGAAAGCAAACCATCAGACATCTATGGTAGAAATTGAAGGTATGTTAAAGGATATAAACCAATCTCTATATTAATTGATCCAGCTGCAAATTTAAGTTATGTTTCACCAAGAATTGTAGAGCTGTGTAAACTACAATAGATTAAATTTGATAAGTCTTGGTTAGTTCAACTTTCTACAGGGACAAAATGAAAAGTCACTAGTTTTGTGAAAGAATGTGAATTTAATATGAATGGTCTTATGATGCATGTTGATTTAAATATTATACCTTTAGGATCTTATGATTTATTGATAGAAATGGATTGGTTAGAAATGCATAGAGTAATTCTGAACTGCTATGATAAAACCTTCTCATGCATAGACGAAGAAAGTAGACCTATAATAGTTAAAGGAATTCCAAGGAAAACTACTATTAGAGAAATATCTTCTTTACAACTGAAAAGGTCTATTCGCAAAGTCTGTAAAGTATATGCTCTTCATATAATTGATGACAGATATAAAAACAATGAAATTAAAATGATATTTTAATTTTAAAATATTTTAAGGATGTATGTCCGGAAGAAATTCTCGGATTACCTCCAAAAAGAGAAATAGATTTTACTATTGATTTAGTACCGGGAGTAGTACCAGCTTCAAAATATCCTTATAGAATGAATATTTTGGAACTTAATGAATTAAAATCCCAAATACATGAATTAATAGATAAGAAATACATTCGACCAAGTGTTTCTCCTTGGGGAGCACCGATTTTGTTTGTAAAAAGAGGATGGTATTTTAAGGTTGTGTATAGAGTACAGACAACTTAATAAAATGACAATTAAAAGCACATATCCTTTACCTCGGATCGATGACTTATTCGACCAATTTTGAGGAGCAACGATATTTTCAAAAATAGTCTTAAGATCTGGATATCATCGAGTCATAGTTAAAGACGAAGATATATATAAGACAACTTTTAGGACTAGATACGGTCACTATGAATTTGTCGTAATTCCTTTTGGGTTGACAAATGCTCTCGCATATTTTATGTGTTTAATGAATAGTATATTAAGTAATTTCTTAGTAAATTTTTAGTCATCTTCATTGATAACATATTAATCTATTCTAAAAATCAGCAAGAGCATGAAAATCATTTAAAAATAGTCCTACAGGTATTAAGAGAACAAGAACTATATGATAAATTTAGTAAGTGTGATTTCTTTAAAGATAAAATCCAATACTTAGGACATGTAGTGTCTAAAGATGGTATATCGGTGGATCCTGATAAGATTAAAGTTATCATGGAATGAAATTTTCCTAAATATGTATATGATAGATATTTTATGGGAATTACGGGATATTATCATAAATTTATTTAAGGATTTTCAAAAATTGCATATCCTATAACTTCATTCCAAAAGAAAGGTAAGAAATTTTATTGGAATGAGAAATGTGAAATTAGCTTTAATAAACTGAAATATTTATTAACAACAGCTCCTATCCTAAAGATAGCAGACCCCTATAAATCTTTTTTTATATGCACAGATGCATGCAAAGAGGGTCTAGGTGGAGTATTAATGCAAGATAATTATGTGGTAGCCTATGAATCTAGGAAACTTAAAGAACCGTGAAAATAACTATGCTACTCATGATTGGGAGTTAGTTGCCATTATTCATGCACTTAAAATGTGGCGACACTATCTTATTGGGAGAAGATTCTTTCTAATGACTGATAATGTTAGTTTAAAATATGCATTTGACCAAAAAAAATTAAATGCTAGACAAGCTAGATGGTTATCTTTCCTAAGTGAATATGACTTTGAAATCAAACATATCAAAGGGAAGAAAAATAAAGTGGCTGATGCCTTAATTCATCATGCAAATATGCTATATGTAACTGCAAGTAGCAGCTCTGAAACAAATCTGGAAGATAAAATCATGACAACAACAAAAATTGATAAAGAATATAAAAAATCAAAGGAATTGACAGCAAAAAATAAAACAAATAAAGTAAAAATAGAATTCAGTCTTAACAGAAAAGAATTGTTGGTATGTAAAAATAGATTGTATGTACCTAATTCAAAGGAGATCAAGTCATTAATAATGAATGAAATGCATAAGAGACCATATTTAGGACATCCCGAAAATCAGAAAATGATCACTATGTTAAGAAAAGAATTATTTTGGCCTAATATGAAGAAGGATGTAGCAGAATATATAGCTAGATGCATTGAATGTCAGCAAGTTAAGGCTGAACATCAGCATCCAGCTGGATCGCTACAACCTTTACCCATTCCAGAATGGAAGTGGCAATTTATTAGCATGTATTTTATAACAGGTTTGCCCAAGAATGCTAAACGTAATGATTCAATTATGGTTATGGTAGATAAGATTATTAAAGAATCACATTTTATTCCATTTAAATCTACTTACAAAGCTATTAATATTGTTGATATTTTTATGAAAGAAACTTCTAGATTGCATGGGATACCTAAAGTAGTGATTGCTAATAGGGATGAAAAATTTACGGGAAATTTTTGGAAAGCCTTATTTAAAGATTTAGATACACAATTAAATTTTAGTACTCATATCACCCCTAGACTGATGGACAAACTGAAAGGGTGAATCAAATTTTAGAAGACATGCTTAGAATGTATGTAATTGACAAACTTGGGAAATGGGAAGAGTATTTACATGTTGTTGAGTTTGCATATAATAATAATTTTCAAGCCTTTGCTAAAATGAGTCCATTTGAGATACTTTATGGATGAAATTGTAACACTCCAATTTATTGGAGTAGTCCAGTTGATAGACTAATGTTAGGTCCTGAATTATTAATGGATATGGAACTAACAATGAAACAACTACAACACAACTTAAAGATAGCTCAGGATAGACAAGAGAGCTATGCATATTTGAAAAGAACTCAAAGAGAGTTCCAAGTAAGGGATCATGTTTATGTGAAAGTGAAACCCATAAAAAGTTCATTAAAATTGGGAAAATGCACAAAATTGGCATGCAGGTATTGTGGACCATTTGAGATATTAGAAAAGGTTGGGTCAGTGGCTTATCAATTAGCACTACCACCTACAATTAAAGTACATAATGTTTTTCATATTTCAATTCTAAAAAGATATGTTCATGATGCTACTCATGTGGTTGACTGGAATGCTATCCAGGTGGAACTTGACAGAGAATTACAGGTGGGACTAGAATGGATTCTCGACAGGGGAGAGATTTTACTCTAGAACTACATCATCGGACAAGTGAAGGTGCAATGGAATCACCTTATCCCAGAAGAGGCTACTTGTGAATTGGAAATAAATATGCAAGAGGCATATCCAATTCCGTTTCAGAATGATTTAGATGAAGTTTAAAAGTAACACAGAGGACGGTGCTAAACTTTAAGGGAGGGTGTATGTAATACACCAAGGAACCCAAATGATTATTGTTTTATAAGACCTTATGTTATTATTTGATTTGACATTATTGACCAAGTGAGGTCAAGACATTTGTAAATGAATTATTAATTTTAAATTAATACATAGCTGAGGGAATCAAAACTGAAATAGTTGTTGAAGAGTGTTTGCTGACCCGCAAGGAGAAACGACAAGTGTAAAGAAGAAACCCATTATGCAAAGAATACCTAATAAAGGTGCAATGGTGCAGGAGCCATCCTCCCTAAAAATCAGGTCGTGACTCCTATTGGAGCATTTACAAGCAAGTGGCTCATAAATGACCTAAGTCCTGGGAAAATACTATAAGTATGATCCCATCAAATTGAGCAGGAGGATCGTGATGTGGGGAAACTTAAGTATTGATTTCATCCACTAAGTAGGAGGATTATGATGAAAATGAGAATATGCCAAGTACTGAATTCATCCAATGAGCAGGAGGCTTATGATGAAGTGAGATTGTGACCTAGCTTATGCAAGATGAACTCTATGACCAGTCTTTGTCCTTGTGGTTCAACAAACAGGATCGGGGGTTTCAGAAAAGGTAGTTTGGTTTTTCTGGAATTTGGTTGGGAGGAACGACGAACTTCAGTTTTTATTTTCCTTTGTTGGTTCAGGTTCCATTTATTTATTTCTAAAATGTTTGTTTACTGTAAATGATGTCTAAATTGTTGAGCAGAATGATTACGCTGCTTATTTCAGGTTCCATTTATTTTATTGTTCTGCAATTATCCATTACTATAAATGATTCCTAACTACTATTCAGAATGATTATATTGCTTATGTATGTTATCAACTTTTTTTTTATCATTCTCTAAATATTAATTATTGTAAATGATTCTTAAGTTATTATCCAGAATTATTACAATGTTTAGGCATGTTATTGATGGTTGTTTTGTTGTAATATGCTTATTCTGTTGGTTCAGGTTTTATTATCTATGTAATAGTATTTAGTATTTAATTCTGAATATTGTTGATTTACAGTATGTTGAACTATATGTTTAAATGATTGAATGTTTAAGTTAAAGAGTTATGCTACCATACCTATGCTAAATGTATTACTATGGTTATTTCAAGATTATGTCTATAACTCTGTCATATATATAAATATGGGGTTTATATAGATTTAATTGCAGATATATATAGAACATAAGGTTTATATTTTACACGCAGAATGAATTAGCGTAATATTCCATTGGATATATATATATATATATATATATATATATAATCGAAGGACAAGGTCTCAATATGGCTGAATTGCTTGTTAATACATTTTTCAAACCCTAGATCTTGAATAAATAGTAAATATTTACAAGTTCCAACCATTTTCTAAGATTTGGATTCCCCTATTAAACATTTCCGTAGGTCCGCCGAATCTGCCGCAACTTGTATTCTGCAATCGGAATGTAGAATCGCTATTTTTTTAAACCATGAACATTGAGGACCTGCACTCCGCAATGCGGAAGTCGGAAATGCAGAAAACATTAAAACACAACTTTATAACTAAAGGTCCCACAACCCGCAATCCGCAATGCAGAAGTCAGGAATGGGGAAACAGATAAAACTCATATTTATAACTAAAGGTCCCGCAACCTGCATCCACCATGCGAAATTTGGGAATGCAGAAACCTTAACTTTTAACCTTTAAAATTATGGGGATCCGCAATCCGCATTTCTTAAACATTAAATAAGAAATTGTAAATTGTAAATTGTGGAAGATACAATTAGTTTATGCAAGGTTTTATAGGGTTTAAACCCTCATCATGCTAGGTTAATTACTTATGTAAGGATGCTTATAATACTAAGCTATTACATTCATAAAAGAAGTAAGGCTTAGAGCCTTTACCCTGGCATACAAATGTAACAAATGTATTTAGGATCGAGTCCTAGACCTTGGATGTTATTCAATAACAGAACCTTGACATGCTGATAAATTTTCAGAGGCATGTATGTAAATCAAGTAAAGTAATTTGATTCAATTATACTAGAAGTACAAAATAATACATGCATTTATCCTTTTAAATTTTATTTTTAATAATTTTGGGGTATGTTACGCCCTATGACTTGTGGATAGTTAATTCCCATGCCGTCTTTAGAGGAATATTTTTGTGGTTGTCTCTAACAATAGGAGTTATAGGCACAATATTAAAGGTTTTCTCTTGTCAAATGGAATACTAATGCATTTTCCAAAGAGAATAGTTGTGTACATTCGAAGTTGAGGAGGTTTTGTTCCAGGCTTATAATAAACATTTTGAATGTAACTCAATTCACCATTTACCAAGCCTACCTAAACCCACAAGTGGAAATTCAACATAACACATTATCAAGGGCATAGTAGAACCTCATGATCTAGTTCGTCATCATGAGATCCAACAACTTCTGTATGATGGGCATGCTCTGTGATACACCTTGCAATAGAAGAATTCAAAGATTTCAACATCTTTCTGTTATGCAAGGAGATAAAATTGTTTGAAGGGAAAATATGGACAACTGCATCAAATAATGTCCTTTCCATCAAAGGAAAAAAAGTATGATATCAAGATATAAGAACATCCCAATCCTCTATGCAAGTCTATGCACTACATATGATACTTAATAATCGTCGAAAGAAAGCTTGACAAGGATTATCACCCTATTTATGAAAGATTATTTCAAGTGTGACAACAATGTTGAAACTGTTCCACGAGACTTTTGTTGTTGTTTTTCCTACATACATTGGATTATCTCTCACAGGTGGAAATTGTCCCAGGTCACCAAAAAGAATTATATATCTACCACCAAAAGGATTATTTATTTTATCTGGAAATGCTTCCCACAATCAAGAATCAATCTGCAAGAATAACCTTGGCCCTATAAAAATCATCTCATCAATTAAGACATAATGTATATGCTTTATATCCTCTTGAAACATAGAAAGAGCTCGACCTTGGAGGGGTCACATATCGCAAATAGGAATCCTTAGAGCCAAATGGATTGTGCATGCACATATACTAAATGAAGCTATCTCTCTTGGAGCGAGTAAAAGGAAAGTATTTTTTTCCATTTCTACTCAAAGTTCAGCATGGGAACGATAAATACAATGAATCAGATAGGACTTCCCAGTTCCAGTTGTTCCTTCAACAATCATTTTCAATGGGTCTCTATGTTCAGCCTCGATAGAATTCCTTAATACCATGTCAAAAGCAACTCATTTCTTAGACGACAACAAAGACAGATTTGGAATATTGTCATCCGCTACCTGTTGGAGATAATTCCTCCCTCCATCTGTCTATATCCACCAACCACCGTACACGGAGTTAAAGCAATTAGGTGGACAAGTAAATGAGCCTCGGGTGAAGAGGCATCAGATGATTCAATGTATTTCTGGGGTGTTCATTTCAGTTCTAGAATGTGGTAGAAGAGCCGAGAGCTCCATTCAGAAATTCCGCTCCTCAAACCCTGTTTTGTTTTGCCCCTCAGTCGCATACTCTGTTTTTGGGGGTTATGCTCTGCCTCCATAAACTCTGTCATGGTATCAAAGCCCATGGAGCGATCCCCTTGCCTCGAGCTCTGAGGTCTGTCATTTCGTTCTAGCCGGTTGAGTTGTTACTCCCATGGACTGAAGACCCCAGTTCTGTCTTCCAGCAATTTGTGAGCTGATCTATCTAGCAAAGGAAGAATTATTGCTGTCGTGCATTTTTTTTCTGAAGTTTGTAGCCGCCGCTCTCTCTCACGTTGCTTTACAAGAGTTGCAACTTGGCTGAGTGTTGTTATCAGAGTGGAAGGTATCATCTTGCTCTACCTTCCTTGAGCGATTTGTGGAAGCCAATATTGGTTAGTATGAGAATCAAAGCAAAAGCATGGCTATGTGTTCATCGTTGAGCATATGCTCCTACGGATAGGCACTACCATTGTATGAGAAAGCACCCCACTTGGAAATTTAGCTCTTAAGTCATTGTGCTCTTTGGTATGTGAGAAGGGTGCTGGGAGCTGAAGTAAATTTTGTAGTCGCCTTGAAATAGAGATTCCAACCACTATATGAGCGTGTGCTTCTATCGTTTGAGAAGCTAGGTGCCCCCATTTCCTTCCAAGACTAGTCGCGACCTGTATAAAGGGAAGAACTCTCTCAGAGTCTGGGCAAGAACAGGTGAAATCTAGTTGATGATGGCAATGTCTGCCATGCTCGGCGTGTGCTAGCGATCAGAGCACTATTCCGGCAGGTTTTTCCACATTACGGCAAAGCTTTTTGGCCTTTAAATGTTGTTTGTTTCTTTTTAGAACGTGGAGGCTTGCGGTTTTGGTAGAGCTTGAGCTATTTTCTGTGCTTTGAAGCCGAGAAAGCCGAGAGATAGATGACAAGAACAAAGGTTTGAGGAGGCCGTAAGGGAGGATCCAAGAAAGAGCCTGCTAAGAAGGCGTCACTGGCTAAGAAGGCAGTTCCTGCCAAAAAAAGAGCCTACCTCTTGACTGCTAGAAGAAAAGGTGCCTATGTAAGTTTTCTTTAAATGCCCAGGTCAAATCTGCATTTGAACATGGTATCAAAAGAATTATTTTGCCAGAAAGAAATGTTAAGGATTTGGTGGAAGTTCCAGCTGTTGTTCTTCTCGACGTTGAGATTTTGCTTGCAAAGAGAATGGAGGATGTACTGAACGAAGCCTTTGAAGGCGGATGCCCATGGATGCAACTTTCAAAGTTGTAAGAAGCTTAACTTGGCAAGGGCAGTTGATTTGTAGAATATGGAGGCAACATACCAGGTTGCAGGTAACTTACTGAGGTCATAAATATCTATTGGTTATGTATGATAGCTTCTTCTGTATAAATTGGAATTAGAATCTGAGGTTGTTTCTCTGCTATGAGTGAACACAGTAGTTAAGAATGCCATGAAACTTGTAAATTAGGCTTCTTTTGTATAATTGACAAAGGTGTTTGTTCGAAGGTTGCGTTTTGAAGAATCTTTTCAGATGTTTGCCATCAGGCACTGTAGAAGCTGAGGTAAATTAAATGATAAAATATACTTGTTATGAATGCGGGATTTGTGCACCTATCTTTTCCAAGAGCTGGAAACTGTTTTGAGTGACCAAGAGGGGTATGGCCTAGTGCAATTAAATATTAGTCAATGCACATTTTTATCTGCTCCTGCTGTTCAAGTTGTTTGTGATACTTTCCTAGCACTGCATACTTGTCCGGAGAAGCATTCTCTCATCATAATTGGCTGCCTAAACCTTACCTCAATGCATTGTGTATGCACAATTGAAGCCCTGAGAGAACGAAGAAGCAAAGCTGCAGTTTCTGATCATTCTGCAGGGATTCTAAATGCAAGGGAAATACGGTGAAGTTAGCAAAGACAGGGGGAGCTAGGACTGTAATTAAAAGGAACGGCATAGTAAAGACATTCAATCACAGCCACAGAGCAAAAATGGGCAGAAAGTCCAGGCTTAGACAAGCCAAGAAGAAAGAAAATCAGTGGAGCAGAGTGGATCTACCATCACCTCCACAGTTTAATGGCACAAATTTTGCCATGTGGACAAGTAGAATGAGGGTATATCTACGGTATGTAGATACACATGTTGAATTAAATGATGAAGCCAAAGATGCTTTGGCATTGCATCTCATCCAACTGGCTGTGGATGACAGATTGATGCAAATGATTGCAGCAGCAAAGACTTCCAAGGAAGCATGGAGAATCTTGGAAGAAGAGTTCAGCGAAAGGGGGAGTAACATGTGCAAGCAGCCAACAATGTCACAGCATGTTGAAGAAGTAGCAGTTGAGAATCCTGCTGTTGAAGCAGAAGACAACCAAGCTGTTAGTGAATCCCACGGTGTAGAGGCACTTGTGGATGAATATGAAGATGGAACTTCCATTGCAGCAGTAGAAACTCCAGCCATAGAAGCTGTTGAGAAATTCGGTGAGCCACACACAGTTGTGGATAATGAAGTTGAAGAACCTGCTATACTAGCAGAAGCACTTTCACATGAAATGGTTGAGGACTCTGTCAGCCAAGCAGAGCCAAATATGTTTGAGAACAACGAAGCCCACTGTGCAGAGCCACAAGTGGATGAAGATGATGTTGAAGAGGAAGCTGCCATAGCTGTAGCAGAAAATGATGAATCAACAACTCAAGAAGTTGTAGGACAGCCAGTAGAGGCTGAAAAAGAAGCTGAAGCAGTAGAAAAAATCGAAGAAGAAGAGCTCATGAAGAGCATGCCCATGAGGGCAGAAATTTTTCCTAACAGTTTAGATGTGTGTGAGTGTGCAGGTATTGAGAGCAAGAATCAGCCTACAATAGCTGAAGAAAAAGAGCATGCAGTCAATGTACCAAGAAATTTTGATGAAGATTTGAAATTTATTGAAGAATGGCTAGCAAAGCCCAAGCACAATGATGTCTGTAATTTTATTGACGAGTTTGACAAGATTATCGAAAGTTGCATGGAAGATGAAGCATTTGAATTCTGTAACGATGGGCATTGTGACATGCCAAGAGTGCTTAGCAGCACCATTCATGAAGAAATCTGCATTGAAGATGCAGAGGAAGAAGATAAACCTGGAGTGCAGATAGAGGAAGATACGTTGGTGAAGGAATCAGAAGTTAATGTGAAGGAAGAAAAGATGACAGTGAAGGAACCAGAAGTTCATGTGCAAGAATATAAGACAGGGAAGAGGACTGTTGTCATGGCCTCTGCACTGCGTTCCTCAGACGCCACTCAAGCACTCTCAGTGAGGGATAAAGTGAATACTTTATTGAATGCCGCAAGAGACGGGAACCTTGAACTTTTGAACAAAGCAGCGCAAGCCATTGGTGAAGGGCAAAGTCTAGCAGAGACGATCACTGCAGTGAAGGACGCAAATGGACGTGGTGCACTTCATTTTGCTGCGCGAGATGGGAGGACTGAGATCTGCAAATATCTGCTGGAGGACTTGAATTTATGTGTAGATTCAAGGGACGACGATGTGAGACTCCTCTGATTCATGCAACTCGACAAGGACACTTACAGACAGCTAAATACCTTTTGGAGCATGGTGCAGATCTTGCAACAACTTCTAATGAGTTGGGAACTATAGCTTTGCATCATGCAGCTGGGGCAGGTAGTGTGGAGTTACTAAATTTATTACTGTCAAAAGATGTGCCAGTGGATGCTCCAAGTGATGCTGGCCCGCCATTAATATGGGCTGCAGGAACTGATAGACCGGCAGCTGTGAAAACGTTATTGGATCATGGGGCAGATCCAAATGCCGAGACAGATGATAATGTCACTACACTAATATCAGCTGTAGCTGCCAGTTCTCTTGAGAGTGTGGAACTTTTGGTGAAGAGAGGTGCCAAGGTCAACATCAATGCAGGTGGAGTGACACCCTTGCATATTGCAGCGGATAATGGAAGTGAGAAAATGATCTCTTGCTTGCTTGAGGCAGGGGCTGATCCAAATACTAAAGATGAGGAAGATTTAAAACCTCTTCAGGTTGCTGCTGCCAAGGGAAATCGTGTAGCTGTAGAAATGTTATTTCCTGTAACTTATCCTGACCCAACCATACCAGATTGGACTGTTGATGGACTTCTTGCATATGCACAACATCAAACAGCAAAAGCACAGGAGGTGCATGATGGACTCAATGACAAGTCAAAAAATATTAAAGAATTTGAAGACATTGATGGAAGATTCAAGCCCAAGGAGCTTGAAGAAAGCATGAAGAAGAAGGTGAGAATGAAGAAGAAGGTGAAGAAGAACACTGAGTTCAAAGTCTGGAGCAAATGAAAGAAAAAGAAGCCACTGCATCAACATGCAGCAGACAAGAATGGTAAGATATTTTTGAGTTTTGACATGAATTAATGTAAGCCTAGCTGAGACTTAGACCAGCAGGCATTAATGTTTCAACGTTTTTTGTTGAAATCCCATGAAGGCATTGCATGTATGCTTTAGATATTAGTAGTATGATTATGGTCGAAATTATGGGGGAGTGTTGGAGATAATTCCTCCCTCCATCTGTCTATATCCACCAACCACCGTACACGGAGTTAAAGAAATTAGGTGGACAAGTAAATGAGCCTCGGGTGAAGAGGCATCGGATGATTCAATGTATTTCTGGGGTGTTCATTTCAGTTCTAGAATGTGGTAGAAGAGTCGAGAGCTCCATTCAGAAATTCCGCTCCTCAAACCCTGTTTTGTTTTGCTCCTCAGTCGCATACTCTGTTTTTGTGGGTTATGCTCTGCCTCCATAAACTCTGTCACTACCTATATTAGTTCACCATGTGAACAAGCATTTGTTCTAAAATTCATAGGAAAATCCTAAACATGTTTAGTCTCATGGTGTGAACAAGTTCAATCTCATGGCGCGAACCTGTTCATCCTTTTCATATAAAATCAAGCAATAATTTCCTTGTCATGTTTACAACGTTATCTGTATCCAGTTTATGCAAGATCCACAACAATATTCTAAATACACAAATTGTTTACTTTCAAAAATAGTTCTCTGAAGGAAAATTGATTAAATTGCCCGACCTTTGTTTTCTTTTCGTGCATGGCTTGTGTAGGAGTTCTAACCGGTTTTATTTAACAATTTAACCTATTTTAATATTTCATTTTTAGTATCGAATTCTGTTGATGCATATATGTTATTTCAACATTGTGTTTTTACATTTTTGGAGACTAAATGGTTGTGAAATTGATACTGAAATTGATATGACTTGTCATTATGGGATCTTAAGATTGTATTTAATAATTTGTTAATATCATATTTATATTATTTTAATCACTTTTAATATTATGATTAGATTTTTTATGGATATTTTATAGAAATTAATATATGGTTTATTGTTCAACCTTAAACCCTCTAGTTAAGTTTGGGATCATTGCCATCATAATAATAAATTATTATTTTGTTGACGTTAGGAAAGCTTTTGACATAGTATCTAGATATAGCCTTCTTTAGAATAGATAATAAGAGGTAAAGGTTCCTTTGATGTTGAGAACTACTACTTTAAGGTTGTATGGGAATATTATTACTAGCTTCAGGAACAATGAATCTTTTTTAGAAATTACATTGATATGTTAGAAGCCTACTTCGAAGAAGGAGGCGCGCTACACTACTTTACTTAGAATAATCTCCATCCTTCTTATTTATGAGGATGATATTGTTCTTATGACCTAAACAATTAACTAAGAATTCTCAAGGATTTTTGTTTTAGTAGAAGTATATTAGTGGACGCTAACAGACAAAGTATATTTTGACATCCATTAGACATGACACCGTAACCCATGTTTGTATTCATATCCATGAGTGGAGAAGGAGGTAGAGTATGATCAAGGCATATATCCCTCATGCTCTCCTAGTAAATTGGTGTGTCTAGTCCTTATTGTTGTACATGATCATATCCAAGGTCATGATGAAAGATCAAGCCATGGTTAGAGCCTAATAGTTAGACCTAGTTTGTTCTCAGTCTAGGGCTATGTATGACATTTTTTGAAATGCAACAAGGGTAGAAATAGATTGAACCAAGCCAAAGGAAAGAATGCATGCCGATGGTTTGATTGGTTCTATATAAAATGCTATAGTTATCTAAGTGTCTAGCCAAATGCGAAAAATGTTGTTATCTACTAAAACAACAATTGTTATTCGAAATAATGAAAATGCCATAGGCACCTCACAATTTTCTGTCATCCTTTCTGTTTAGTCCTCTGATGGGAAAGAGAAAGGGTCTATTGATAATAATAATAACAACAAAAATAACAATGCTTATGTGAGTAAAAAATAAAAGTAGGTGAACTTACCATTCAAGTTATGCTAGGAAGATCACCTCACTCACTAATGACCCAAAATGGAGAAAGAAAAATCGTATTGCACATCAATGTGCATCTCAATAGCCTCATCATGCCCACTAGTTCATTATTCGGGTCCCCAATAACCCCACACTACCATAGGGAGGAAATTAGCGTGCCACTCCACAAGGGGGAAACGGATTGAATGCTAATGTTTAAATGTGTGAACATGAGATAAACATTTAGTTAAAGGCATGTAACTATGACGCTTCATACTTTGAGTCTAAGGATAAAGTACCTATGTCACAACCTTCACCTCCCTTATATATAGAGATGTTGATAGTTGTTGCAATTCAATGCCAACCCAAGGCTATTTTAGGAAGAACCACACATAATCCTAATGCTCAAGCTTCCCACAATTATAGTATTTTTTATAATTTAACCTAGGAATCGTGTCCCTTGTTTTCCTTAGATGTTATTCAACATTTCCCTTTGCAACAAAATGCATTGTTGTAAACCATAATTGGTTTCAACTAATCTAAAACAAAATTTCTATTACTTTTGATGTGGACAACCATAAGCCAGATCATGTTGTGTTTCATATCTAGGCATCATCTTGTATAAAGAACATATTTCATATTGTATTTCACTAAGGAGATTCAACATGTGTTATGTCTCCTTCATGATGGAACGATTTAGGCTCTCTAGAGATAGTTCCATCTCAAACCATTTTGATTGTTTTTTATGGAGAATGCTTTAGACCTCATTGAATAATACTCCCATTCCTTGTTGAACTAGGGGGTAAACTAACCTCGGTAGAGGTTGAGGTTGTTGACACACCATTATATTACAACCTTATGCTAGGCCACAACTATATGTATTCCATGAAAATGGTGGAGTCACTAATATTCCGATTGATTTGTTTCCCTCACTAGGGACAAATTGTCAACATTGATCAATTTTCTTCGTGTCAAAATGATCCAATTGCCCCATTTGGATCAAACATTTTGATGGTGGATAATCCAATGAGGGCTTGAGAGAATGTTGTTTCTTGATACATGTCTAATGGAAGAAGGGAGCAGGTGACTCCCCAGAACTTGGTTGAGACCATGGTAAGTTTTAATGAGAGGATGATAAAGGCTCGGGAAGAGCAAAACCAACTCAATGTAGCCATTCTGCAGAGCCTTACTGACATGCATCAGAGGGTAAATTTGGGGTCCAATCCAAGTAATATGTGCAGGGAAGAAAGGAATGCAAATAGTCACTCTAGAGGTCATTCTAGGCAGAGGACTCCAAGCCATAGAAGGGGTTCTGTGAGAACAAGGCACATAACATCCTCTTCAGGATCTCCTTCCAGTAGATCAAGACACTCTAGCGGCTCCCAAATAAGTCCAAGGCACACTTACAATAGGGATGAGAGAAGAAGGAAGTCCATAGGAATCCCACAAGGGCAATTTAGGAAGGCAAGACCACCTACCTTTGATGGAGAAAGCAAGATAGGCCAAGAGGTAGAGGCATGCCTACTTGGAATAAAAAAGTACTTTAAGATGCATGATTATTCAGAAAGTGAGAAATTCAGGGTTGCCATTTACAATCTAAATGGCAGAGCTTCCATTTGGTGGGAACATCTCATAAAAGTGAATAGAACCAGTGAGAGAATGATCAGCTGGGAGCAGTTTAAAAGATACTTAAAGGAAAAATACCTATCATCTAGTTATTATGACAACAAGAGAAAGGAGTTCAATGAACTCAGGTTGGGGCAGAATTCCATGGAGGAGCATGTTCATAAATTCTTGGAATTGTTGAGGTATGTAGACTAGATCAAGGATGAAAGAGTGAAGATTCAATGTTTCCTTGGAATCCTACCATAGAATTTCATGGATGAGATTGAATTTGTCCATACACCAAGTTTGGATGAAGACATTAGAATGCCATGCACTTTTATGAGCATAATAAAGGAAACTCAGAAACTCAGCCAGCATGGAAAGGAAAGCCCAAAGAAAAGTTTGAACCAAGGAGAAGTGACTTCAAGCCACCATTCAGAAATCAGTCCAAAACCTTTCCACAAGGACATCAAGCAAGAAGTGGATTCAAACCAACTGTGGTAGTAGAGAAAACATCAAAAGGACCACTTCAGTGTTGGGGATGTGGAGACAACCGCATGCTTAGAGATCTCCCACATCGAAGGAAGAATACCTGAAGCTTGTACAACCTAGGAGAAGCAACCACACTAGAAGATATGGCTAGAGAAACACCTGAAATATATGCAGCACTGGATGATCACCAAGCATACCACCAATCAGCAGTGGTAGAAGTTGAAGGCAAGATTGCTAAGCATTCTATTTCTGTTTTAAATGACCCAGGATCTACTCATATTTATGTGTCTCCTAAGGTGGTTGAAAGCTGTTCTCTTAGTAGAGTGAAGCATAGTAAGTCTTGGTTAGTTCAACTAGCCACTGGAACTAAGAGAAAGGTGAGTGAAGTAGTGGTGGAGTGCCCCATAGAGATGAATGGACTTCTCACCAAGGTGAACTTGAATGTCCTACCATTAGGATCTTATGATGCCCTGATAGGTATGGAATGGTTGGAAAGACATAGAACCAAGCTTGATGTGATTATTTTGATTCACAATAGATCTTGGAGCTATGGAGAACCTCACAAAATCGAATAATTTGCAATAACCAGCAAAATAGCTTGAAAAGAAGAAAAGTTTATACACAATGTGAAATAAAACTTGGCATTCTCAGTCTGTTTAACATGTGAAAATGATTAGAACGGGTTTTATTACATCATAGAGAAATTTGAGAGCATTAGATAGCTCAAGATGAGTGTACAAGCTAAAATTGCCAAAATGGCCTCAATCCCACCCAGGTGGGTCCAACTCAGTCCTAATCATCACAAACAGTCACGAATTTTGGTGTGAAGGTGGTTGAAGCATGCTGGAGCAATTATGAGGCTAAGGCATGTGTGGGTGAGCAAGTAGAGGAGTGTGGGGGGTCCAAGGAGGCATTAAATGCTGCAAATCTAGCAAAAAATGAGCTAAATCCACTCAAGCACTCAAAGTCAACAGAGTTTCCCCATTTCAAGGAAGGAGAGCACTCAAGCATTTAATGAGGGCACACTTGTGTACAAAACTAGAGTGTGGGTGAGTTGGGTTGCTTAGAAACAGGTGTGAACACTCCCAAAAGTGGATATTTGACCAACTAAAGTTACCTAGTCCAAACTATAGTGTAATAATGCACATGTGGCAATAAAATTGACAAAGGTTATGAACTATGGTACTAAGTATAAATTATTATTCTAACACCCCCCCTTAACTAGAACTTAGTACATCTCATGAAATTAAAGTGGGAGGCCTTGGCAACAAAGGCCCAAGTCACCTCTTTACACACAGAAATTTTATTTGTCCATGTAAATTGAGGACAAGAAGTAAAACCACATGGGATCAAAACTTCCCTCTAAAATGGAAATGGGGCTAAACCTGCAATAAAATTGTAGCAATCACCATCCATCACTTACTCCAAGAAAATATCTCAAGTAAGTGAAGGTCTTCTCAGTAAAACTCTTAGTGAAAATATCAATAGTTTGCTCGGTGGATGGGCAATATTGCAAGGAAATCACTCTGTCATGCACTAAGCCCCGAATGTAGTGCATATGGATTTCAATGTGCTTTTCTCTCTTCCTATGTACTGGATCAGTAGATATCTTGATGGCACTTTTATTGTCCACCCAAATGTTGGTTGGAGAATCAATAGTAACACCATATTCTCGAAGAATACCCTGCAACCAAACGCACTGTGTGGCTGCATTCACTGCTGCCCTGTACTCTGCCTCTGCTGATGAAAGAGAAATAGTGTGTTGTTTCTTACTTGACCAGGAAATAGGACCTTCAGCAAACATAAAAACAAAACCTGAAGTGGAATTTCTATCAATTGGATCTCCATCCCAATCGGAATAAGAAAATCCAACTAGTTGTAGTGAAGAACCAACTACATAGTGTACCCCAAAGCTCTTTGTTCCTTGGACATATTGAAGGATCCTTTTGGCTGCCTTCCAATGGATCTCATGTGGCTGCTGCATATACCTTGCTACATCACTTACAACATAAGACAAATCAGGTCTTGTATGTGTAAGATACAACAAACTTCCAACTAGCTGCCTGTAGAGTGTGCAATCCACCAATGGAGAGTCCTCAAATTCACCTAGTTTTATGCCTTAAAGGAATGGGCACTTGGATGCCTTACATTCAACCATTTTAAAATTCAATAAAAGGTCTGAAGCATACTTTGGTTGACTCATCAATATACCTCTTTCAGTTTGCTCAATTTCCAAAACCAAAAATTGCCTTAGCAATCCTAGGTCGCTCATGGCAAATTCACTGTGCAAAGATGCTTTGATTGAGCCAATTTGTTTGTTGCAGCTCCCTGTAATTAAAATATCATCAACATACAGTACAATGACCTACAAAATATTACCATATTTCTGCAAATAAACATTTGGATCAGACTTGCATCGAATGAAAAAAATTGAGAGCAAAAAGGCATCCATTTTGGCATACCAAGCCCTGGGAGCTTGCTTGAGTCCATAGAGTGACTTCTTCAACCTGCAAACAAGTGAGGGATCCTATTGGAAAGCTTCAGGTTGCTGCATATAGATCTCCTCCTGTAGCTCACCATGCAAGAATGCACTTTTAACATCCATGTGGTGAACTTCCCAACCCTTACTAGCTGCAATGGCTAGAGCTAGTCTAATTGAGTCCATCTTTGCAACCAGTGCAAAGGTCTCTATATAATCCACACCATGGATTTGAGAGTATCCCTTAGCTACTAATATAGCCTTATACTTAAGATCAGAACCATCAGCAGCAAGTTTGGTTCAAAAAGGCACTTACATTGCACAAGTTTTCTCTTGGGAGGAAGAGGCACCAAATCCCATGTTTTGTTCTCTTGGAGAGATTGGAATTCTTCTTGCATTGTTGTTCTCCACCTTGGATCATGATAAGCTTCTTGATATGATGTTGGATCAGATCCAATCAACATATGACAATGATCAAAAAGTTCACTTTCGTTTACAAAGGAACCATTGATAGTTTGAGATATAGTCTTTGTTGGCAGGCGGTTTGATGAGGAAAGATCGCGGTACTGTTGATGCCGTGACACGTTGGATGAAGGCGCGAAAGGAGTATCTTGGGCCAAAGGATACCACACTTGGTGGGTTTTGGGTCACTTGGACGATTTATTTTGTAATATTGAGTCAAGTATACCATAGTTCGCGGGTTTTTGGGTCATGTATTTTGTAAGATCGAGTCATTATACCACGGTATGCGGGTTTTTGGGTTATTAGACCAAGTCAGTTAGTCGATTGTCCATAAGTGTCGGTTAGGAAAGTGGACAACCATTGTAGGAGGTGGAAGCCTATAAATATAGAAGGATTGTAAGTGTTAGAGGAGGAGGAGTCGATAGATAAGAGAAAGAGATAGAGCTGTATGCAAAGATAATGCTGGAGTTACACAGAGATTCATGTACTGCCTTTGGTTTGCCATAGTAATATAAGGATGATGATTTGGTGCAATTTGTGTGTTTATGGTAATGCAATTATCTGTTTTCTATTGCTATGATGTGAATACCACAATAATGTGTTACCTGTCTATGTGAAAATGCTGCGATTAAAGTAATATGCGATCTCTGTTTCTGGTAATATTAAATGCTGCAATGTACTAGAACTTCATGATGAATGTTTGGAATTACTGTTAATACCATATTGCCGCAACTTGCCTCCTCTGTTGGCAGAAACATGGTTTCATTTGCTCTTCCTAGACACCTCGGGTGAGACCTCATCCGCTCTGCGGATGTTGCTGGGTGGGCTCAAAACTACCCGGGACGGTGCCCAGGGAGACTGCGGTATGGGTCGACAACAGGTGGACCCCTATTGACTGTGAGGTCACGATTTGGTCAACAAATGGTTCCATTGTCGGGACTGTGTGCAAAGTAGAAGGAGGTCATGTTGTGGCACCTGACGAAGCCGGGGATACAAAAATGGTTCGTTCAGAAGTTGTAGGAGTTCGCTGAAGAAGAAAGTCGGAACACGTGATTAACGGTAGATCACTAGTTGGGAAGATATATTCATGACAGACCGCATGAATGGTTTTTCTGTGAATTTTCGATCATTCTATATGAATGGTTGTCGAAGCTGACCTTCCAGAAGAGAAATTTCCAAGGTGGTGAACCGACGAATTGGACCCCGGAATTGATTAAGGAATTGCAGGAAGTTGATAATAAGGCATCGCGGACTGTCGAAGTTTGGCTTGATAGAATCTTAGAAGGATATATTAAGGAATTTGTGGTTGATATGAAGAAATCCTATAGTGAAGTGGAAAGATATTTCTTTGATAGACCGAGGGGAAGGTTTCTGCTGTCGCTCCAACTGTTGATTAAGATGCTAATCTGCGAGACAGATATATTAAAGATGCACCTTGATCAGTAGACAGCTTGGTGGGCGGAGGCCGTGGGTACCGTGACTGTTGGGGAACGGCACACGGAATGGTAAAGGGGTAGATGGGTGCAGACCATGAGGAGACTGTGAGTGAAGCCAAGGAAGAAAGTGGCCTTATGAGGGGAGGAGCAAGGTTCTGACAGAAAAAGAGGCAGAGGATAGGACAAGGTCCTGCTGTGATCGGACTGCAAGACCGTGAAGGAAGCCACACAGTACAAAGCGACCTCACAGTCCTGATAGGAATGACCAGGCTATGCCCAAGATAGAGGCAGGACCGAACCCCAGCACCAACGTGCCCACACCTCCGCTCACTAGCTCTCAACCAACAAGTAAAACTACTTCGACACCGTCGAGTACGTTGACACCGCAAAATTTAATTCATAGTAATAGCACTGTGACAGGAGGAAGCAAGCCCAAGATGGCGGGCGATGATGCTAAGCTACCGTTGTTCCATGGAAGTGTGACAGATAATCCAGAGCAGTATTAGTTTTTGTGTGAAGTGGTCTGAACCGTGAAATTGATCACTGATGATGATGTTAAGAAGGGACAGTTGGCCATGATGCTGCGAGGTCGTGCGTTAGATTGGTTCATGAAATTTGTCTTAGTCCCTACGGGGACTCCAGATAAGTCATTGAATGATATTCGGGATGGGCTGATTGCTGAATTTAGACATCCTAAGTCAGAGGCGCAGTATATTACTGAATTGAAGGAAATTAAGCAGTATCCCAATGAGACGGTATGGGACTTCGACCAATGATTCAAGATGCTGATGGAAAAGGTTAGTTTTGATATGAGTGTTGTCCAACATAAAGAATGGTTCATCGCGGCACTACTACCCCATATTCAACTTCCGCTGATGCAACAAAACATATCGACACCTAGCAAAGCTCTGGAGATTGCAATGCGATTGGAGGCATCACCAATTGGAGATAATGCAACTGGGATGTCGCACATACAGACACAACTAGCTAGCCTAACTATACAATTGCAAGATTTAAAGAAGAACAAAGAACAGCGTGATGAAGTATGGTGTATGGGATGTCGACGAGAGGGACATGCGCAAGATGATTGCCCATATTTTCATAACTATTTGGTCTCAAGTGCACCCAATCCGCTGAATGGCGGCAGTATGCCATGGTGTCGTGTCTACCAGGTGTTTGGACACGGTCATGATAATTGTCCGTATATGCAGAAAATGGTCACAACTCCACGAAATTTGTATTGCACCTTCTGTAAGTCAGTAGGACATGATGACAAGGATTGTCGAGCATATGGGTTGCTACAAGAGAGAATGTGTGATGCATTCTATGTCAAATATGATCAGTGTGCTGCACCACTACAGCCGCAGGTAGCTCAGCCGATACCTCAACCTCAGATGCAGTTTGTACCATAGCAGCAACAACCGCAACAGTACCGCAATATACATTGGTGAACCCCCCGCAGCCTTAGTATGTGCAACAACTGAAGTATGCACCACAAGGGCAAGGTATTCCGCTAGCACCCATGCAACAACAGTTTAACCAACCTCAGTATCAGCAGTAGGGCGGCTACTGAGGAGGATACAGGGGCGGACGTGGTGGTGGGTTTGGTTGTGGAGGAGGAGGCTGAGGTGGTCGAGGACTTGTTCAATATTACCACTGTGTGGTATGGGGGCATTATCAGCGTGACTGCCCCCTGCTATAGAATCAGAGTACGTTTTGTTTTGGTAATAATCATATGGTCGAGAATTGTCCACAATTGATTGCAAGATGGAAGGCTGGGAACACTCCGTAGCTACAGAACCCAGTACACCAACCAGTACAGAACCTGGTGCAGCAACCAGTACAGAACCAACCCCTGCGACCACCACCGAACGCTAATCCAAATGTAAATCAACCAGGGAATTTGCAACAGAATCAAACACAAGGTGCTAATATTGCGACTATTTCTACGGAACCACGGCCACAAGGTGCTTCGGTGGTTGTTGTCACTCGTGGAGCTAAGACGACTGGGGAAGATGGTTCATGACCATTTATTCGGTTAGATGTTTAGAAGACGATAAATTTCGACATTGATGCGAGATGGGAGACGTTCCTCGAGGTAGGTCGCACATTGGAGAAAGACCGCGATAAGGCTGTTGTTTTTTATATGCCACCTATCTTTGACGCTACCTAAGACGCCGATCGACCACCACCAGGGATATTGCAGAAGTTCCTTGAAAGCTGTCTGTCATTGGCACGATACCCAGTTTCCCTGGTTGAGATTGAGGGATGGTTGCAGTGACTTCCAAAAGGACGGCAGGAGTCGGCAATAAACTCCTTACAGCAAAGGAAGACTGGCAAGGAAATGCGAATGAATATTCAGATCGGTGATTATGATGTTGATTCTGTCATTCTTGATATTGGTTCGGATGTTAACATCTTAACCAAGTAGGTGTGGCAGAAAATGGGGAGTCCCCCATTGAGCTGGTCCCCTGTACAGCTCCGGTTGGCTAACCATGCGAAGGTTACACCTCTAGGACGAGTTCCACGGCTCACAATTGATATTGAGGGAATGAAGACTTATGCCGACTTCAATTTCATTGAGGTAGTTGACAGTGGAAGCTCCTATCCTGCGTTGTTCGGGATAGGATGGGCTAATGATAGTGGAGCTGTAATTAACTTCAAAAAGCATATGATGACTTTTGAGAACCGTGATTTTTGAATTATCACTCCATTGGATCCGGCTGAAGGATGCCGATATGTCGAGCTTGTAAAAGATGATGATCACACTGGCTAGGATCATGCATTTAATATTTCTGAGGATTACATTCATCCCACTGTTCACGGTGAGTTGGAGTGGCGTAGTGAGAGCTCCACGTCTTTTGACTCCGATGATGCATTGGAACATTGGCAAAATCACATGCATGAAGTATCAGTCCAAAAGTGCGGTTTAGTTACGCAATCTTTATGTCGTGTTGCAACAAAAACGATCACATTGCCTATCTATGAGGGGTTTCCTGGCTTAGACACCTTTGTAGCAAAATTTGAAGACCGTGTTCTAGAACCATAGCGCTTGCTAGCCTTGGAGGAAGCACTGAAGGCTGCTCCAGCACATTGGTGGGCGACACATAAGAAATTCATTAAATATTGGTCTCAGTGTCGAAGGTTGATGGTGGTTCAATTTGGAAATACTAAAGTTTATCACACTGGCAAGTATGATGGCTGAACTGATCCCGGTGATCATGTGATGGAGTGTCAACGATTGTGGATCACGTGACCTAGATATGAGTGGGTTCATGCTTTTGTCCATACTTTGGAGGAGATACCGCGCTCATGGTATATTGTAGCTGAATTGCGTCGTGACATTAAAACATGGGGCGAGTTGATGATCTGTTCCACTCATACCTTCACATTTGCGGATGCCAACCCAGATGTCCATAACGCCCTGCAACTCATCCGCGATGTGATATTTCGGGTTGTTCTGGTGGCACGATCTATTGATTCGCACACCCACAGTCAGATACAGTCTCTCATGGAGTGATTCAATGTTAGTGGAGGGCTAGAGGACGATGATGAACCCCGAAATATTAACATTCCCGAGTCCGAAGGAAGTCGCGATGTGGTTCCACCTGTTGTGCCAAGTAATTCATTCAATCAGCCGTTGCAGCTTCGCAAAATGAATATCGGCACTGAAGCTACTCCCAAGTTTGCTAATCTAGGGGATTATTGGGATGATGAGATAATGAGTAAGGTTACCGAGTTACTGCATGAATTCCAAGATGTGTTTTCCACGAAGTTTTCGGAAATGAAGGGAATCCGGGGTGACTTAGGAGAAATGAGGATTCCCTTGAAACCAGATGCTAAGCCAGTCCGACAACGACCTTATCGACTAAACCCGCGACATAAAGAGAAAGTCAAGGCGGAACTTGATCGGATGTTGGATGCTGGTATTATCGAACCTGTGGAAGAGTCAGAATGGATCAGTCCTATGGTGGTGCAGGACAAGAAAACAGGTGAAGTGTGCATCTGTGTCGACTTGCGGAAGTTGAATGATGCTTGCTTGCATGATCCCTTCCCAACTCTATTTACCGATGAAGTCCTTGAAGGAGTGGGTGGCCAGGAGATGTACTCTTTCACTGATGGATTCTCTGGCTACCATCAGATTCGTATTGCCAAGGAAGATCACCATAAGACAACTTTTGTTACCGAATGGGGTTGCTTTCAGTACATGGTCATGTCATTTGGATTGAAGAATGCACCTGCGATATTTTCCCGGGTAGTTGTTTCCTCCTTCAAATATTTTATTCAAAATTTTCTGCAAGTATATATGGATGATTGGACTGTTTATGGGTTAATTCGGGATAATCTGGCTAATCTGCGATTGATGCTTGAGCGATGCCAACAGCACCAGATATCGCTGAACTTGAAGAAATGTATTTTCTGTGCTCTATTTGGGATATTGCTGGGTCATATCGTGTGTAAGCAGGGATTGTTGGTTGATTGAGCCAAGATTGCGCTTATTTTGGGATTGCAACCGCCAACCACGGTTAAGCAGTTGCGCACGACCTTGGGTCACATGGGCTACTATCGCAAGTTAATTAGGGGATATGCTGTGATTACTACCCCTATGGAGAAGTTGTTGAAAAAGGATGCGGAATTCCAATGGAACCCAGAATGTCAAGAAAGCTTCGAAACCCTCAAAGCGTAGATGGCGTCGGCACCGATTTTGGTTTTTCTGGACTGGAGTAAGGAATTCCACGTCCACGTTGATGCTTCATCAGTTGCATTAGGAGTTGTATTGGCTCAACCAGGTGAAGGCGACATTAATCACCCCATTGCTTTTTCCAGTCGGAAGCTGTCTTCGGTAGAACGCAATTACACTACCACAGAACGCGAAGGTCTGGCCATGGTTTACGCGCTGGAGAAGTTTAGGCATTATTTGTTGGGTGGCCACTTTAAAATGTTTACTGATCATTCGACATTGAAATACTTGGTCAATAAGCCTGTGTTGGGGGGGAAGATCTACCAATGGATACTTTTGTTTCAAGAGTTTGATTTCAAAGTCGTTGTGAAGCCGGGGCGGTTGAATGTTGGACTAGATCATTTGTCACTAATTGACACAAGGGAGGAACCGACTAATATCGAAGACGGATTGTCGGATGCCCAGCTATTTCATGTTGCCGTTGCTGACCACTATTTTGATGATATCCTTCACTTCTTGGCAACCGGCACCACGCCCGATGAATTTACCATGACTCAAAAGAAGCAATTGGTCATCAAGGCTACTGACTTTCAACTAATCATGGGAGAGTTGTATAAATTAGGTGCTAATGAGATATTACGCAGATGTGTTTTGCCGCATGAGCAAGTGCAGATATTGGCTGAAGCAAATGGTGGAGTCACTAGAGGACATTATGGCGGTCGGGCGACTGCCTGAAAGGTATTGCATGCACGGCTTTGTGGCCCACTTTACACAATGATGCGACAGACTATGCGCGGTCTTGTGATGTTTGCCAATGAACTGGCAAGCCATCTAGACATGATGATATGCCACTACTACCGCGGGTGACATTACAACCGTTCGAAAAATGGGTTGTGGATTTCATAGGGTCGATCAATCCACCAGGGAAATGCACAGGTGCATAGTATATTATCACAGCGACAGAATACTTGACCCGATGGGCTGAGGCAGCACCTATAGTTGACTGCTCCGCCACAACGGCTGCTAGATTTTTATTCGACTACATTATCACTCGTTTCAGCTGCCCCAAGATTTTGTTGAGTGATCAAGGCAGCCATTTTCGCAATCGCACTATCAGCGCATTGACAGAGGAATTGCAGATTCAGCACAAGAAGAGTACACCCTATCACCCACATGCGAATGGGATGGTAGAGGCATTTAACAAGGTATTGGAGCATACATTAACAAAGGTGTGTAATGCAAACCGCAACGATTGGGATTTGAAAGTTCCTGCAGTGTTGTGGGCCTATTGCACCACATGTAAAAGGTTGACTGGTCAGACACCTTTCAAGCTGGTATATGGGAAGGAAGCCATTATGCCTATGGAGTACATTGTTCCCAGTTTACGAATTATGGCTATTACAAGCATGGATGATGTTGCAGCAATTGACGAGCGTCTAGCACAATTAGTGGCACTCGAAGAAGATCGATTTATCGTTGGCTTTAATCAAGGAGTGGAGATGGATCGCTAGAAGGCATGGCATGATCGCCACATCAAAACCAAGCAGTTTTAGCAAGGCGACTTAGTGTTACTATATGACAGTAAGTTTATGAAACATCCAGGCAAGTTGCAGATGCATTGGCTAGGTGCCTACTGCATCAATAGCATTACTTCAGGAGGAGCAGTTCAGTTGCAGCAATTGGATGGGGGTATGTTCCCCAAGTTGGCGAATGGTCACAGATTGAAACCCTATCGCACAGGCTCGGAGCAGTGTGATGTCTGAATCACATTAACAAACAAAAAAAAAAAATTGCTAATGATTGTTGCAGGTTGCTTGGTGGTAGATGGCGCACCAAAAAAAGATGGTATGCGCAAACGGGAGAGGATTGTGCCGCCAGTCTGATAATCATTGTGGTGTTTCACTCAGGATTGCTGATGGATTTTTTATAATGAATTTGGGAGGGTATGGTGAAGTGGCGTGATTACTGACCGCCCTCTCTACACATGATTGCCCTAATTCATTTCGCTGAGTTCACACATGACGACGATATGTTTTGCATGATGGACCGGGATGATCAGCAGGGTTGTTCACGTGGTGGCACGCGGGAGTTGTGTTGGCAGCATGGCCACCCCCTCCACTGTGGAAGTTAGCCGGCTCACACACATAGGTGAGAGGTATCGAGGCATCATTCCCCCCATCGTCAGAGAGGAGGGTCCGGCTATAAGTACCCAAGGAAGTTGGTAGTTCACCATCCAGAAGTTGTTCCGACCACGAGTGGTTATGCTGGTTGATCCCTGTGTGAGTTGAATTGTGATGAATTCCAAGGAGGCTGTGGAAATGCTTCACTTCGTTTCCCATGGTAGCACCCTAGGGGCACTGCGGGCCTGAATGACAAGTGTCCCTAAGTGTCTTGATCCAGCGGGTGCACTTACGATGTCTATGCCTGGGCCAGTGCCAGGGCGACTGTGGTATGTGTTGACAGTGAAATGGACCCCTGGCTAGTCTCGCATGCTTCAGTATGTAGTAGTTGTTCGAAGAGTTGTACTATTTTTTATCAGACCGCTGGTTGGGGTGGTAGCTCCCTGACTTCAGTCGACGACAGGCACTGGCGTGAACCAGATGTGCAAGAGTCATCTATCGTTCTCAACCCTTGGTATTGTTCATCCTCTTTTCTTTTCTGTCTGCACTAGTCAATGTGACTGGAGGATGAGTTCGCGATGTACTTGACAGCAGGTCAGGGGTTTCCTACTCTCATGAAGGGCTTACAGAATTGGTAGCCGAGGATCTGTATAGCCGAACAAAGGGTACAACAATTCGTGATCCAGACAGCAAGAACAGATGCAGCTGACGTGGCTCGAGGGCGAGCCACGAGATTGTGTTGGGGGCATGTTGGAAGGCGGTTTGATGAGGAAAGATCGCGGTACTGCTGATGCCACAACATGTTGGATGAAGGCACGAAAGGAGTATCTTGGGCCAAAGGATACCGCACTTGGCAGGTTTTGGGTCACTTGGACCATGTATTTTGTAATATTGAGTCAAGTATACCGCAGTTGGCGAGTGTTTGGGTCATGTATTTTGTAAGATCGAGTCATTATACCGCTGTATGCAGGTTTTTGGGTTATTAGACCAAGTCAGTTAGTCGATTGTCCATAAGTGTCGGTTAGGAAAGTGGACAAGTATTGTAGGAGGCGGAAGCCTATAAATATAGAAGGATTGTAAGTGTTAGAGGAGGAGGAGTCGATAGATAAGAGAAAGAGATAGAGCTGTATGCAAAGATAATGCTGGAGTTACGCAGAGATTCATGTACTGCCTTTGGTTTGCCATAGTAATATAAGAATGATGATTTGGTGCAATTTGTGTGTTTATGGTAATGCAATTATCTGTTTTCTATTGCTATGATGTGAATACCGCAATAATGTGTTACCTGTCTATGTGAAAATGCTGCGATTAAAGTAATATGCGATCTCTGTTTCTGGTAATATTAAATGTTGCGATGTACTAGAACTTCATGATGAATGTTTGTAATTGCTGTTAATACCATATTGCTGCAACTTGCCTCCTCCCTCGGCAGAAACATGGTTCCATCTGCTCTTCATGGACGCCTCGGGTGAGACCTCATTTGCTCTATGGGTGTCCTGGGTGGGCTCAAACCTGCCCGGGCCAGTTCCTAGGGAGACTGCGGTATGGGTCGACAACCAGTAGACCCCTGTCGACTGTGAGGTCGTGGTTTGGTCAACAGTCTTCCTAGGCTCTTGGGGATTTCCTACCAATTCACCTGCAACTTGTATGATTTTTTCATCCCACTTGGGTCTTGATGGTGACTCATGTACATCAATGTCATATTCAGCCATGTCATCTTCAGCAATATCAGAAAAATTAGAACTTGAATCATCACTTATTTCATTAAGGTGTGGAGGAGAAGAGCATTCCCTCGATGCAAGCTCAACATCAGGAATTGGTTCTTCTTCAAATTGCACACTTCTCTTAATGAAATTTTTGAGTGTGGATGTCTCAAAGACCTTGTAACCCTTTGTGTCTTCACCATATCCAACCATGATACATTCTCTGTTCTGTGGCTCCAAATCCTTCCTCTTTTATGATGGAATTCGAGCCCATGCTCTAGATCCAAAAATCTTGAAATTTGACACATTTGGTTTTTGGCCAAACCATGCCTCATAGGGGGTTTTACCTTTGACTGATTTGCGAAAGGATCTGTTCTGAATATGAGCAGCATAATTGATGGCTTCATCCCATATCTTAGGGTTTAGATCCCTAGCTTCAATCATGCAAGTGGCCATCTCTTTGAGAGATCTATTTTTCCTCTCTGGCACACCATTTTGATGAGGTGTGTAGGGGATTGAATGTTGCATTTGGAAACCACATTCCTCACAAAGATGTTGAATGTTGTTATTCACATATTCCTTTCCATTATCATTCCCAAGGATTTTTATCTTATGACCACTATGATTCTCCACTAAGGCCTTCCAAATCTTCAATTTCTCAAACACTTCAGATTTCAATTTCAGGAAGTAAACCCAGCAGAATCGAGAGTAGTCATCTATGAATGTGAGTACATACCTTGATCCACCATAGGATAGAGTGGGTAGAGGACCAATGAGATCTGAATGTACCAATCCAAGTGGAAGTGTGGTTCTCCTTGCCATTCCCTTCTCATAGTTGCGCTTTGGATACTTTCCAACTACACAACCAATGCATCCACCATTTGAAGATTTCATTTCAGGAAGCCCTTCTACCATCTCATCCTTGTGCAATGTCTGGAGATATTTGTAGTTCATGTGGCCAAACCTTTCATGCCATAGCTTGGAGGTCTCATTGGCATGAGAGACAAGAGCATGGTCACTAGAATTTGGAATAAAATTGGAGAATTTGTACAATCTCTCTTGATGATTAGCAAACCCCACTGCCACAACTTGATTTGAAGAAATTTCTAAGATTTCTACAAAATCGGGAGTAAATGTTACTCTCTTGGCTTCTCCTGTGTGGGTCATTTGATAAACTGATAGCAAATTTGAAGCCAATGAAGGTACATAGAGAACATCACTGAAATAGCCATGCTCCAAGTCAATCCTACCAATCCCCTTGGTCTAGATTTCAGAATCATCACCCATTCGAACTACTGGATCACTATTCGAATGCATAAAGGAGAAGAGATCTCTAGATGAGACCATATGCCTAGAAGATCCTGAATCAATGATGAAAGATGAGGGATTCGAAATACCTACTACCAAAGCATGACACTTCTCCTTGTTGTTAGAATTTGAGGTGCCTTCTTTCTTCCTTGCGCCCTTAAGGACTGGGATGTTGTTCTTCTCCGGCAGCTATGCCATTGAGTCAATGGTTTTGTTCATACATGAGCTCTTTGGATGCCATCCCTTGTGACAATAGGTGCATTTGGTCTTTTCCTTTCCCTTCTTGTCCTTCTCTTCGAATCTCCATCGGCAGGCTTGGTTTTATCAAACTTCCTCTTCTCTAGCTACTTCGAACCCTTTTCTTTCTGCTTGCCTTTGGTGGCATTCGAAACACCCATTACCAGTGCTTGGTCCTTCGATTTTATGGTTCCCATTTGAACTAGTTTATCCTGCTCCTGAGTAAGACACTCCATGAAGGTTGCTAGAGATGGCATTTGCCAATTTCGAAGGGTCATCTTGGCTAAGTGGAATGTGCTAACAAATACAGAAAAATCTAGCCCTAGCTTTGACAGAATTAGTTGTTCTTCCTTCTTAACAATACCACATTGATGTAGCTGAAGTACCAATGACTTGAATTTGGTGAAGAATTCTTCTATTGTTTCAAAGTGAGCTGGGCTCAAGCTGATGAGCTCATTCTCAATTTGGTGGCCTCTTAGTTCATCAGTCTTCCCAAAGAGTGACTCAAGCTTCACCCATACTTCATTGGGAGTTGTTAGACTGTCAGTGTGAAACAAGAGTTCCCTTGAAATGCTCAGGAAAAACATACCATATGCTTCATCAAGTCGATTGTAATACTTGGCTTTCTCTACAGCTAAATTTGGTTCTACCTCCGTGCCCATGGTTACTCTGTAGAGACCTTTCGATCTCAGTTTGATAACCATCTTAGCCTTCCAATAAAAAAAATTGAAGGGAGTGAGCAAAATTTGGTTGGCTTCCATGACTGCTACGTTGGTGAGAAAACTGCTGAAACACCTGCAAAAGACACTCGATTTTTATCTGGAAATCCTCACTAGAATGCAGTTCAAACACTTAAGGAATGATATGCCACTCACTAACTCCACAAGGCTTTGATACCATGTGAGTATTTTGATTCACAGTAGATCTTGGAGCTATGGAGAACCTCACAAAATCGAATAATTTGCAATAACCAACAAAATAGCTTGAAAAGAAGAAAAATTTACACACAATGTGAACTGAAACTTGGCATTCTCAGTCTGTCTAACATGTGAAAATGTTTAGAACAGGTTTTTATTACATCATAGAGAAATTTGAGAGCATTATATCACTCAAGATGAGTGTACAAGCTAAAATTGCCAAAATGGCCTCAATCCCCCCTAGGTGGGTCCAACTCAGCCCTAATCATCCCAAACAGTCACGAATTCTGGTGTGAAGGTGGCTGAAGCATGTTGGAGCAATTATGAGGCTAAGGCATGTGTGGGTGAGCAAGTAGAAGAGTGTGGGGGATCCAAGGAGGCATTAAATGCTCCAAATCTAGCAAAAAACGAGCTAAATCCACTCAAGTGGTCAAAGTCAACAGAGTTTCCCCATTTCAAGGAAGGAGAGCACTCAAGCATTTAATCAAGGTGTACTTGTGGACAAAACTGGAGTGTGGGTGAACTAGGTTGCTTAGAAACAGGTGTGAACACTCCCAAAAGTGGATATTTGACCAACTAAAGTTACCTAGTCCAAACTATAGTGTAATAATGCACATGTGGCAATAAAATTGACCAAGGTTATGAACTATGGTACTAAGTATGGATTACTATTCTAACACTTGATTTATATAAGAAGGTGCTTGAGTGCATTGAAGATGAAGGAAGACCAAGGTTGGTTAAAGGAATCCCAAAGCAAGTTTCAGTAAGGCATATTTCAGCGTTATAGCTGAGAATGTTCTATAAGAAGGGCTGCCAAGTATATGTTGTGCATATATCAGATTCAACAGAAGATAAAGGACCAAAGTTAGAAGACTTTCATCTATTACAGGATTTCCAAGATGTATTCCCAGATGAAGTTCTAGGACTACCACCCAAGAGAGACATTGATTTCTCCATCAATCTTGTTCCAAGGGTGGAACCAAGTTCCAAAGCTCCTTATAGAATGAGCACACCCGAGCTGATAGAATTGAAGATGCAGCTGCAAGAATTAATGGACAGAATATATCAGACCAAGTGTATCTCCTTGGGGTGCACCTGTGTTATTTTTTAAGAAGAAGGATGGGACTTTAAGACTATTTATAAACTACAGGAAGCTAAAAAAGGTAATAATCAAGAACAAGTATCCATTGCCAAGAATTGATGACTTGTTTGATCAGATGAAGGAAGCTAAGGTATTTTCCAAGATTGAATTAAGGTCTGGCTACCATCAAGTGAGGATAAAGGATGAAGATATTCACAAAACAACTTTCAGAAATAGATATGGACACTATGAGTTCACTGTGGTGCCATTTGGTCTTACCAATGCCCCTGCCACATTCATGTGCCTTATGAACAGTGTCTTTAGCAAATATTTGGATAATTTTGTGATTGTATTCTTGTATGACATTCTAGTGTATTCAAAGAATGAAGAATAACATAGTGAGCATTTGAGAAAGGTATTGCAAGTCCTTAGAGAAAACCAACAGTATGAAAAGTTAAGCAAGTGTGAGTTTTATCAAAAGAAGGTGCAATATTTGGGTCATATTATTTCAGCAGAAGGTATTGTAGTAGATCTAGAGAATATTGAGGCCATAATGGATTGGCCTACTCCAAAGAATGTTGCAGATGTTATATCTTTTGTGGGTGTTGCAGGTTACTACAAAAGGTTCATTGAAGGCTTCTCCAAGATAGCTCACCCAATTACATCATTGCAAAGGAAGGAAGTCAAATTTATATGGTCTGAAAAATGTGAAAGAAGCTTTCAATAGTTAAAGGAATTACTTACCACTGCTCATATTTTAAAGATTGCAGATCCAAGTAAAGACTTTGTGGTGTGCACAGATTCTTGCATTGAAGGACTATGAGGAGTGCTCATGCAAGAAGGGTTTGTAATTGGTTATAAGTGAAGGAAGCTGAAAGTACATGAAAGGAACTATGCCACACATGACTTAGATATAGCAGCCATAGTGCATGCTCTCATTATATGGAGGCATTACCTTTTGGGGAGAAGATTTGAACTTAGGACTGATCACATGAGTTTGAAATATTTATTTGACCAGCCAAATCTAAATGCTAGACAAATTAGATGGATGGAGTTTCTTTGTGAGTTTCATCTAGAGATTAAGCATGTTAGAGGTAAAGAAAATAAGGTTGTTGATGCACTCAGCAGAAAATTTCATATTTTAGCAATAAGTGTTTGTAAATCATATTTGAAGGCAAGGATCCTTGAAGTTCAAGCTAATGATGAAGCTTACACCCAAATCAAATAGAAGTTGCAGCAAGGTAATGTGGATGAAACGTGTATAGGATATCAAATTGGAGAGGATGATGTTCTTATGTATCAAGATACTAGACTGTTCATTCCAAAGTGTGCAGAATTGAAGGAGCTTGTGTTGGGTGAGATACACCAAAAACCAGATTTTGGCCACCCAGGATATCAGAAGACTATAACAGTAGAAAGGAAGCATTACTTTTGGCATGGAATGAAGAAGGACATAGCAGAGTACATTGAAAGGTTTCAAAAGTGCCAACAAGTCAAGGCAGGGCATCAACATCCAGCATGATTGTTGCAGCCATTAGCCATTCCAGAATGGAAGTGGGAAGTGATCTCTATGGATTTTATAACAGGTCTTCCCATGACTGCGAAGAAGCATGATTCCATTATGGTTGTAGTGGACAAGATATCAAAAGAAGCTCACTTTATCCTAGTTAATTCTACTCACAAGACAAATGATATTTCAAATATTTTCATGAAAGAGATATTCAGGTTGCATGGATTGCCCAAGGCAATAATTTAAGACCGGGATACAAAATTCACTTCCAAATTTTGGAAAGGATTGTTTTGGGAATTGGGAACTAGATTGAATCTTAGTACAACCTATCATCCTCAAACAGATGGTAATACTGAGAGAGTAAATCAAATTCTTGAAGACATGTTAAGGATGTATGTGATGGATAAGCCATCCAAGTGGGAATACTACCTACACTTGGTATAAATTTCCTACAACAATGGATATTAGGCATCATTGAAGATGAGCCATTTCGAAGTCTTGTATGAAAAGGGATGTAGAATTGTAGTGAGTTGGGACGGCCTAGTGAACAGGGTAGTACTTTGGCCATAAATGATTGAAGAGATGGAGAAAGAAGTTTTTAAGATTAGACAAAATTTGAAGGCAACTCAAGACAGGAAAAAGAGTAATACAGACTTGAAGAGAGTGCACAAATAATTCCAGATTGGGGATCATGTGTACGTGAGAGTGAGACCAAGGAAGAGTTCCATGAAGTTGGGAATTTGTGCAAAGTTGGCACCCCGATATTGTGGACCATTTGAAGTCCTTGATAGGATAGGACCAGTTGCGTATAGGATTGCATTTCCTGCTAACATGAGAGATCATAATGTTTTCCATGTCTCTTTACTTAATAAATATGTACATGAACCTAGTCACCTCATTGATTGGCATGTAATACAGGTGGAACCTGAGGGATAGTTCTAAGTGGATCCTGTGTGCATTCTCGACAAGCAAATTACCTTGCTTTAAAAGTGAGCCATCGAACAAGTAAAGGTGCAATGGAAGCACCTTAGTCCAGAGGAGGCTACATGGGAGCTGTAGGATGCCATGAGAGAGGCATTCCCATTTTTGTTCGGTTTTGAGAACATTGAGGATGGTGTTGTTATAAGGGGGAGGGAGTTGTAATACCCCTGCTTTCCTTAATAATTATTGCCCTCAATGTAAATATTGTGTGAATGCAAGGTGTGTTTGTCCTAGTGTGGAGCTCAAGGCCAAGGCCCCACTAGTGGCTGCTTAAATGTTTTTTGCATACTTAGGAAAGTATTTGACATTTGAACTATAAATGTGCTACTAAGCCATGAGATATTGTAATTGATGTAAATGTTTAATATAACAATGAAATACTAAGGAAACTGGCTAAGTGAGGAAGCTAATGAGAAGGGGCTACGGTATCCACTAGGGAGAGGTGAGGGGGTTATGGGATGGGAACCCAGGCTTCCACCTATACAAGAGAAACCGTTTTGATTCCCCATTCAGACCTAGAATTCAGTTATAGAGAGTGGAGAAGGAAGGTCGGTGCAAGAATTGGAGAAGGATAAAAATGGCCCTGAGATCCAAAAGGAGGGTCCTGCTCATTCACCCTTGAAGCATTTGACCACCTAGTAAACTAAGAACCCTATTTTTATTATGCAATAATGAACCCGGAATTCATACCATCACAAAATGCAGATCCAGCCGTGAAACAGAGAAGGAAACCATGATTTCTATGCAGGCCGAAAGTGCAGAGCCAAATGCCATAGAAAACCCTGTGTGAATGCATTGTTTGTTGATAAATACCTTGGAAGTAAGCCCCAAGGTGAATTATAGAGCATTAGCAGCTTGAAGAAAACGTGGAAATACTGGAATTGACGGGAAGAGATCCGAGTGGTGGGACAGAGCTTAGTCCTCAACCCCGTGAAGAGCTCAGCTCGTTTAATAGAGATAGAAGGTCAGATTTAGGGTTGGAATGCTTGATAAACCCGAATGAAGGCTATAATCTCATAGAACTAGTAGTTGGACCTTTTTTTGCCCACCCTGAATAGCACTAGAAGGGAAGGGGCCTTGAGGGACTGTGTAGCATAGAAGAGGGATTTCCTTATGTTGGGTGGGGTAGATAATGTGGGTGCCATGCTTGTTGAGTGTTGAAATTCCTTTACTTCTATGGATTGAACTCACTGGCTTAGCAATATCCTCCATGTTGCATTTTTTGCTTGATAAACTCAACTGTAGGTTGACTTAGCATTGGAGTGGACCTTGACCATTAGAGATCCTAATTAGTCCTCCTTAGTGGATACCCAAACCAGCTCGGGGGTGGTCTCTCAACTGAAAGAGTATAGGCTAGACAAAGACCTAATTTTGGGTGGAACGTTGCTCTCACTTAGCTAGTTGCTTGGGAAACTTCAAGGTCCAAAGATAAGTGTTTTTGTGGATTGGAAGTTGATATTTCATGTATTATGTTATGCTTGTTTTGTCTAAGTTGTTGAATGAATGTTTATATAAATGTGAATAATAAGTACACTATGTATAAACCTGAGTAGAAGGATGAGTTAATGTGGATTCCTCATTCATTTGCATGAGTTAATGCATTGTAAATGTTGGATGTGGTTGATGTATTGGTTAGACCTAGTTTCATTCATCCTATGCACTTGTTATTCCTTGCTTAGACTTGTAGATGGACTACTTGACCTCACCTAGACACGGGAAAGAGATATGTGCCCCTGTGGTTTTTATAATCTCTCTGTGATTCAGAGGAAGGATGAATTTATGGAAGGAGGCAGACAGAGCCCCTGTTGAAGAGTTGAAGGCATATTAAAAGGGATCATAGGAAAAACTTGGATGATAAAACGACAAGGTTAGAAACCTCAGTTGGAAAGGGGATTACACCCTTGCATAGAGCTCTCCAAGAGATTTCCAATGGTACCAACCTTGTCCGATTTGGACCAAGGATGAGAGAGTTATACCCCTTAGAAGTTTTCCCTGGAAGCTTGCTGGAACAAGGGTCTTTGATCCTGACCCTTCCGCATCCGCAATGTGGATTACGGATTGCAGAGGTTGCGAATCGTCCATTAGGGCGTATGGAAATCCGCATTTTTACATCGATAATGCAGATTGCGGGAGGTAAAATCTCCTGGGAGTTGCAATGGCGAATTCTGCATTTCCGCACCTGCAATGTGGAATGCGGATTGCGGGAGTTAAAAATCTCCCAGAATCGAAACATGGAACTCCACATTTCCACATTCGCAGTGCAGAATGCGGGATGTGGGTTGCAGGTGGAAAATTTTGGGCTAGCAAAAATGAACCCGACTTCTGAGTTCCGCATGCAGATTGTGAAACTGCGGAAGTCGGAGGGACGGACTTTCGAGGCCAAAATTGGCTTCTGACTTCCGACTTCCGCAATGCGGATTGCAGAAGTCGGAAGCGGGATTTCCATTTTGGATTGGTTTTGGAAATTCACTTTCCGAGTCCTGCGTACAGATTGTGGAATGCGGAAAGGAAAATTGTGGATCGCAATGAGGATTGTGGACCTGAGCCCATTGCGGCTGTGTGTGGAATTGGGCGAATTTAGAACAAAAAAAAAATACACAGAAAGCTCTCCTGTGGCCTCTGAAGGCCACAAGGGAGGTTTGGGGACGTTACAGAAACCAACATATTTGGGCTTAAAAATTGTGTGCACCACAAATATGGATTGGGACCTTAACTATGGATCAAGGAGAATAATAGCGTCTTAGGATGCAAAAGGGACTTTTAGGGCTCATGGATCATGCACATGGTCTCCAACCACCACTCGTGCTTTATGAAGAGAATATTTAGACCATGGGTGTAACCTGGGAACTATTAAAAAAAATTGTTCACTATATATGGGTCTCTAAACCTTGAACATGGTCTATGGATAAAAATATATTAGGGCATAAAATATTTTTTTAGGGATCATGGGCCATGCATAGGGTCATAAATTACCACACATACTTTGTAAAGGAAATTTTGTCTCATGGGTACCATTGCTAGGTTTTGCACACCATATAGTAGATTGGGGCCCTAAGCATGCTTTGAGGATGAAGATGAATTCATTATAGCCTAAACCATGATTAAGGGGTGCTGACCATGCATGGGATCCCGAACCACCCCATGTCCTATAGGAGGAATATTTTTCACACGAGTGTAAAATATGTGTCATTATGATATTTTCTACACCATTGATTAGTCTTGGGTCATTGGATGTGGTTGGGTCATCATCATCATTCGGTGCTAAGTGGAGGATTTATCATTATATAGTGTGCCATTATCTCCCTAGTGTGCTAAAATTTCAAATGGAAACACCAAATACACATGCACCACAGTTGTTGCTTCAGTATATCGATGCTGGAATTAACTCCTCGAAGGTTTATTCTAGGAATCCTCTTAGTCATGCACGAGACCTGAGATTGTACTTGGATACATTGTGCATTTTGGTTTTATAATTATGTTATAAGACTATGGGTTATGTATTTTAACTTGCTTCCATTTGTGATTTTGATCATGGAATCATTTTCCAGTTTCCTACTTTATTTTTTGCATACAAATATTGATTGTGTTATGTTGTATATTGTCTTAGTTTATGAGAGAATGTTATGAATTTTCGCATAGACTGTGGTTCAATCATAGTATGAACAATATTTTATTTAATTATTAGCAATAATATCCAATTATATATAGAGGACCATTCATCATCAAGATAATCATAGTCATCATAACCATAATCATCATGATCATAACCATTCATCAAAACAAAAAAACAAACACTTCGATCCATAAAGAACATGCAATGGAATTCACGTCTATGTGTGTATGTACTTGTCTCTTGGATGTACATTTTTTTACAAAATAGCACTGCATGCCCAATATACAAAATGACATCTTGTGCCCAGACATAGAGACTAGCATATGGTGCCCTACATACAAAATGGCATTGATTGGTCACTCATTGACATCTATCACCCTTGCCACTATCACCCTCATCATAAAAATCAATCTTTATATTTATTCTAGAACCAGAATATGGGGTGTTTCTCAGTCTTTATGTGCTTCTCCTCTCTAAAGACTATCCACAAAAAAATGACATCATAATAAGGCTTTTTCCACGATGAGTTAACATACTCAGAAATCAAAACTTAACAATCCATGCCAAAAAAACTTCATGGAGAATCTATGGTGAAATGAGAGGGTTGTGTCCTCCTCCATGACACTAACCTCTCAACTATGCCAACCTACAAAGGTTAAAAGAATTAAAGCATTAAATTTAAGGAAACTTCATGGAAATAATTTGCACTCGTGATACATAAACAAGTCATGAATGAATGATCTTACTCTGAAAACTTGAGATGACATTGGAGATTCAGTAGTAGGTGGAGCACTTGGTTGCACTGGCTTCTATGACTGAACACATCGTACCACATCCCCCGCAGCATTGTCATGGGATGCTAATGCGGGGTGTGGGGGTGTATGGGGGTGAGGTGGTGAGAACGAAGTAGGCGATATAGTGGTGGATAGGGGTGGTTGTCGAATAGGTGAACACAATGGAAAATGTGGTGTGGATGGGATGTGATTCAACCCCATGATATGTAGTATGGGTGGTGTACTGCCATGAGGTGAGACTAGAATCCCAGGTGGTGTACTACTAGGAGGTTAGACTAGAATCCCAAGAGGAGGGGAAAACTAGCCAAATGTTGGCCTTATCGAGCCTCTTAGGACAAAAAATGGATAGAAAGTCGGCAATGGTCGGACATGGACAAATGTTATCACCGACGTTAGAGGGAATGGGGTCAACTGCATATGCATTTATAAATATTTTAGTTAGTTAACCAAAATAAGATTTAACATAATTCACATTTGAATAAGATTTAAACTGATAAGATGATACCTACGAATATGGTGATGCTTCAACTCAGGTGGACAAGGCTCGTTGCTGCTTGGTACCACAACCTGTATTTAAGTATAAAATGAAGTAAGACATTATAATCAAACTAGAAGCACATTCAAACTGAAAGTATCTAGAATATGGATTGAAAACATATGATGAAAAATGCAAGAAGAGATCACTTTAAATCATGAATCACTCACTACAACATACCTAGGTGTTTGGTACACTAAATGAAGATGTTGCTGCAACAACATCATTAGTGTCAGATATTGACACTGCTGCATCAACTGGTGTCAATGGAGTGATGTCTGGTTGTAGCAACTGCAAATACCATATAATTAGATACATAAATATAAAATATAATAATATATACAATAAATGAAGAACACAAAGATGGTCAATGAACTAACCTCCATAAAGTTGTCGAGTATGGTGGCCTTTGTTGCCCCATAAAAATCATACCCATAACTTGAACCTATGTGAGGTTGATGTGAGGCTCCATGTCATTCCTCCTACCCAAAGCCTGTTGTATGGGTGGAAGGCCCAACTCCTCCCCCAATGATCTGATGCTCACTCTTGGCATGATAGGGCTATGAAAGTACCGTGTTGCACCAATTTGTGATCCACAGCTGATAGGGATGCTTGTGTCTGTGAAATGCTTGCCCCTAATGGTGGATACTGAATAGAGGGTGGGTTCTCCTGGCAGAATCGAGCACCTAACAATGTCTTGCACCTGCCATTCTCTCTATCATGTGCAAATCCATAACCCATCCCTTGAAATTCACCAATATCAAATTACTTGACATGGTACCCTAGCTCAAACTCTACATATAATTTTACGAATGTTTGTGAAATGCTTGCCCCTAATGGTGGATACTGAATAGAGGGTGGGTTCTCCTGGCAGGACGAGCACCTAACAATGTCTTGCACCTGCCATTCTCTCTATCATGTGCAAATCCATAACCCATCCCTTGAAATTCACCAATATCAAATTACTTGACATGGTACCCTAGCTCAAACTCTACATATAATTTTACAAATGTATGTGAAATGCTTGCCCCTAATGGTGGATACTGAATAGAGGGTGGGTTCTCCTGGCAGGACAAGCACCTAACAATGTCTTGCACCTGCCATTCTCTCTATCATGTGCAAATCCATAACTCATCCCTTGAAATTCACCAATATCAAATTACTTGACATGGTACCCTAGCTCAAACTCTACATATAATTTTACGAAAAAATACAGAAGCACCTCCCTATTATTACAAGGAGGTTTGTCAAACACCATAAATTGCCTATCCATCCAATGGTCTCTGAATGGTTGGTGGATGCACCAATCCCTCAAGCCTCTAACTTACTCTTTACTTAGCCTAGTCCTATGGTATTCACTGACTGTAGCCCTGTAGTTGCGCGCTTTTAAGTGACATGGCATCCGTTGGAGATTTGGGAGTGCCCGGAGAAACAACGCGCAAGTGTTCGTATTAGCGTGCGCACTGTCGTGCTAGTGAGCGTTTTTTTTAACCCCAATGCCATTTTCAGCGCCACCTACTTCATGCACCCACCCCCAACGATACTGTCTTCAAGACGGCTGAGCTTGTGGCCTTCCCGTCATAATAACAAATGAAAAATAATGGGCTTGCGTTGAAAAACAATGATAATTTATAATAACAATTGAAAAAAATGACATACTGTGCGGTCTGTATTTCAATGAAGTAAAAAACACAAGAACTGAAATCTCCAGGGTCTAACGACAAACATTGTGACATACGACGGTGGGGATTCCAAAAAATGATAAATTATGACATATAATTCATCGTTCATCATTCGACAGAGACTCCGGAGAAAAATCTGTGTCAAGTTACTGGATATTCTGCACTCTCCCAAATATTCGTTTCCAATTCCCAATCAGTTATAAAGGAGATACCGTTTCATTATCATAGTATCATCATCGACGTTATTTTAGTGCATCCGGTAAAGGTAGTTGATAGGAATAGTTACACCAAAACTCAGAGGTGTTAGTGAAGGCCGTCTATTAAGATCTTAACAGTCCATCATGCTCGGCAGTCCAGACTCTGGGCTGGATGTGGGTCCGTACCGTGGTGTCCCCTTTGAGTCGTACAAACCCCGGACGAACACTGCAATGCCAGTGTTACCACCCGCTCTGTGACTCGAACCTGGGTGGAAGCTCTGATACCAAATGATACGAACCGTTACACCAAAACCCTGAAGTAATCTTAACAGTAACAACCATATTTTCACAAATAAGAAGTAACTTTGAAGCATCCATTATTCCACCATGCAATTTGGCATCTTTCTCTTTTTTCTCTCAGAAGTACTGCCCAATACCGACGGATTTTGCGTTAAACTTTTGGAATTGCATGCAGAATATTGGCCATACCCCCACAAACTGCTCTCAAGCATCAATAAGGAGTTAAAGTGACATGTGAGGTGAATGAATTATGAAAGTATCTGTGACATCTCTTTTTTTTCAAAATACGAAACTAAAAATAATATAGGAATGTTCCTTGAATTGAATGCTACAAACCCTATACATATTACTTCTATCAAAATAGCTTTGACAGCCAGACAGCTCATCGAACTGTGTAAAAATCCATCGCTGAAACCATGTGCTGCCTGAATTTGAAAGAAGTCAAAAGACAAAAGAACTTAAATGTCGAGTGTAAGGAAGCTTCTGTTTAAACTGTTCAGATAACCTTAAGACAAACATCTGACATATACGACGGTGGGGATATATTATGATCTATAATTCATCGGAGATTTGACAGCAGAATCTGCGGCTATGTTAGCGGAAGTTGTTCGTTATCCCAGATATTCGTTCCAATTTCGATGTAGAAACCACTTCATTATCAGGATATTTCATTCCGTCGCTAACGAAGCAGCCATATTCTGACATCTGGAGTGACTTCCCAGTGACTGAGACGTAACTTTGAAGCATTCATTATTCCACTATCGACCGATTCTGCTTTAAACTTTTTGAATTACATATAGAATATTGGCCATACCAGACAAACTGGTGTGAAGCATCAATAGCGAGTTAAAGAGACTTTTGGCCAGAACGAATGAATGCGTCACATTTTAACTTCTATGATAAAACTAAACTAAAAAATATGAATGATAGGAAAGAAATATTCACTTGGCTATGCAATATCAAAATCACTAAAGTAAAACAGGGAATGTTAGTCGTATATGTCTAGCATAATCACAAGTAAAGTGGTTGATATGGGTAGTTAGTCATTTAGTTTTGTGGAGATGGCTAGTTATTAAAGAAAGGTTAAACATTAAACTAATTAAGAGATTGTTAGAGCTATCCATTTATGGTATAACATAAACATTAAACTAATTAATATAATATCAAACAAAAAATTCAAGTTTGAACCTCTCTCATTATCGTTACCCCTTTCTTTAACCACCCCTCAACTAAATTTTATTTAAATCTTAACCAAGATGCATTTAAGATTAACAAGATAGGATGACCATGCAATGAATATGGGTTGTTACACTCAAGTTAATTTTGTTAATTCGCTCAAAGAAATCCAAAATCTAAAATAATATCTAAATACCTATTGTAATTATTGTTTTATGTAAACCAACAATATCATGTTAGTTATACAATATTTATGATTTTCGTTATATATGATGAGATATTTCTATATTTTTTTAAAAGAAAAAAAATCATATATTGACCATAAAGAACCAAAATACATTCCACATGTGCTTGCTAGCAAGATTTCAAAAAATAAGATCAACACTGAGTACACTTCACTGTTACAAAACTGCATCAAAAACGACTAAATTTTTAGACAATATACTACCACAAAATTATTCTGTTTTGAAATGTCAAAAAGCTTTAACAACAAAACTTAAAAAAGCGAATCTAGATGAAACCTTCTGGTTTCACTTGAATCATGGGCCTTACTTGTTTTAATGAGATATTTCTATATATCAATCTCTATATATATTTAGAGATATACATGCTGACGAAATGGTAGCTAACTTTTATTGTTACCGGTTTTATTTAACAATTTAACCTATTTTATTATTTATCTTTAAGTGTGGAATTTTGTCCAATAGATTACATGGTTGTGAAACTGATACACTGATAGATCGTAATTATTGACTCTTTAGAATGTATTTTAATTACTTTCTAATATTAACCCACAAGCAGGTTAGGATTTTGGTAAAATTCTCACCCGTTAAAAATGACTGTTTTGTCATTATTTATAAATGTTTTGCAATTTTCTTCGCTTTATTTGAACATAAAAAATATTTATTTGAGGGGAACATGAAAAACTAACTAAACCGTAAATGGTTGATGACAGCATTTTGCTCGTTAAATTCCAGCATTGCCAACAAGATGTGGTTTATGGACAAGTAAATTTGTGCAATTTCATTAGCAACAAAGTGTTTTAACATATGTAGATTCCAGCTTGCAAAACACGAAAAAAAAATGGATGTGTTTTGTTAGTTGCACGCCCAAACCACATGCTTTACAATATGAACCTAAAACCAAAGAGGACAACTCATCCACCACATAGGTGGAAAAATTCATCCGAACAATCTGAACATAAAACCAAAGCAGACAACTCATTCATCCACCACGTAGGTGGAAAAAGTCATTGGCCACAAACTTTTTTCAAATTTCAAATGTGCATGCATTATTGTGCCATATTTTTTAATTTCTGAAATAAAGTTAAACCACAATAATCACCATTAACATTAAATGGAAATATTGAATTCTTAAAGTAAAAGTGTCATTCTCCTTATATTTCATTTTCTATCATTTTAATTAAAATTTTAATATTACCATTAATTGTTTCAAGATGTTTGAGAGTGGTTTCAACCTCATTGGATTCCATATGCAAAAAGTAGATTTTTACATCCCATTCAGAATTCAATAGGTGCATCATCCCCTCTATGTAGGTCGATGTTGGCTATTTAACTCCTTTATCATGAACTTAGTAAAAAGGTACTTTCACTCAAGCAAAATTACTTATTAGGCATTGGATGTTTTTTTTACCATTTTTAATGCTTGGATTGGGAGGTTTCATCAAAATTTTAGGGTGTTGAATAATTTCCTTGAAGGATCAACTTTGAGATTTGCAAGAGAGGCAAGGGATAGATCCTAGATGTGGAGGGGCTAGGATGATTTTGATGAAGATGATCCCAATATAGGCAATGATTTTGATTATATGTAGTTATTTTTTATAGCATAAAGTTTATGGATATATATAAGGTCTTTTTTTATATATAGATCATTCAACAAATACCTGATATCTACCCCCTCATGCCACCTCCCCTCTCTCCCTTCCCACATCTCTCTCTCTCTAATCCCCATTTTCTATCCCTTTGTCCCTAACACTCCACCTTTATAACCTCCCCCCCCCTCTCTCTCTCTCAAAACATCTCTCTCACTCTCTAACCCCTCTCCTCCCCCCCCCCAATAACCCCCACCCCTATACCTCTCCCTCTACCCTCCTCCCCCTACCCATAATTCCCTCCTTTCTCTCCCCAAACCAACCCTAACCCCCCACATCTCTCTCTCTCTCTCTATCTACCCTCACCCCTCTCTATCTATCTCTTCTCTCTCCTCGTATACCCCCCCTTCTCTCTAATCGCCATCCTCTTGCACAAACCCAAAACACCCTCTCTCTCTATCTCTATCTATATATATATATATATATCTCCCACAACCCCCCTCCTCCCTGTAACACTAACCAACCCCCATAACTATCTCTCTCTCTCCAACCCCCCAGTCCTCACCCCCCCTCTCTCCCCTACTCACCCTAACCCTAAAACCCTCATATCTCTATACCTCCTAATTGTTGAGATATTGTAACTTCTAGGAATATTATATTTGTACTTTATTATTCCGGAGATGTTTCATTCCTCCGTGAAGACCCTATTGTATATCCGTAGATGTTTATTACTCCGAGAGAATGTGGTAACTAAGGTTATTAGATATCCCATGTGGGGTTGGCCCTGAGTTAGCTGTTTAGGGGTTATTAGACTCTCTTAGGAGAGGTCGGCCTAGTTACGGTGAAAAGTCAGTTAGAAGATGAGTATAAGTAGAGGAGGTGTGTTCCTCACTTATCACTTATTCACTCACTTGTGTATTGCACATAGGAGAGAGAGAGATATGCATAGGAGGAGAAGGAGCTCTTGTTTGGAGACTACATCTTTGTATTGGTTGATTATCTATATTGAGGAAAGTTTTGCTGGGTTTTCTATCCCATGAGGGTTTCCCGGGCTAAATCTTTGTCTATCTTGTAATTGTGTTTCTTTCAGTGATCTTGCTTGTGAATTTAGGCTAAAATTAACATGGTATTAGAGCTAGCCTGAATAGGACATCTTTCACAAGGTGAAAATACCTATCTCTCCTCCTCCGGTGAAAATTAAGGTTTTTGCAAAAGTTTGAATTTTTAGATTCTGAGAGCATGGCTGGATGCTCCTCCTAAAAATCGAAATTCTGATCCCTAGATTGAACTTTTTGAGTGGGTAGAACCCTGGGCTTTGTCAAGCCCTAGTTTGACTTTTGGACCAGAAAACCAGAAAAAGCAGAAAACCAGTAAACCAGGAAAACTGCACACTTGTGCACCAGTAAACAAGAAATTTGTGCGAACTAGAAAACCAGAAAACCTGTTGCAGATCCGAATGTTGCTGGTCAGATTTGAAGGGTGAAAAGTTGAAGTTTCCAGAAGGAGAGTACACCAGTCATCTCAATTCAATCAAGCACATCTCATGGTAAGTTCTATTCTATCTTTTGAGAAACTTCAATCTTTGTGACCTCCTAGATAAGATGGAACCAAGCACTAAGCTTGAAGACAAGCTAGAGGGTATAGATAATTTTTGGGCATGGAAATATAGGATTGGTCTCATTCTTGAAGAGAATGATATTTCCCAATATATCAAAGATGAGGTTGTAGAACCTGCGGAAGATGAAGCCAAAGAAAAGTACAAGAAGGACTTGATTAGGGAAAAGAGAATCATTGTTGATTCTATCAAGGACCACTTGATTCCCCAAATGGCATCCAAGAAGAGCCCAAAGGAAATGTATGATGCCCTAGGCAGAATGTATGAAGGAAGGAACATCAACAGGAAGATGAATTTGAGAACTCAATTGATGAGTACCAAAATGAATAAAGGAGAATCTATTCAAGATTTATTCACAAGGGGTCTCCCAGTTGATGTTGATGTATTTGTAACTTCGAGAGATATTCTTCTATGTATTACACTTGTACTTTATTATATTCCTGATGGAGATGTATTATTCCTCCGATCAGAAGTGTCGTCATTTGTATTTGTAAGTGTCGCAAGTATTATTGTAAGTGTCGCAACTTATATTTGATGGGTTATTAGACCACCAGTGTGGGGTCGGCCCTATATGAGTCATGTGGATGGGTTATTAGGCTTCCTTAGGAAGTTGGCCCTGCTAGGGTTAAAGGAAGGTTAATTTGTGTATAAATAGAGAGTGAGTGTCTCTCATTCTATTCATTCACTCACTCATCCAACTCGCATAGTTGAAAAAGAGGAGTGCGCACAAGTGGAGGAGGAGTAGCTGCTGGAGTCATCTATCTTTTGGGAATTGATCTTTGTGATCTTTGTATTGGGGCTTATTCTATCTCTGAAGAAGTTGCAGGGTTTTTCACCTTCTTGGTTTTCCCCAGGGAAACTCTGTGTCTCTTGTGTTTATGATTATTATGCTGTGCATGTTATTCTCTTAGTACGATCCTAGATAATGCTTGAATGAAATTATCGAAAAAAATTAACATGGTATCAAAGTGGTGCTACGAAGAAGACACTGTGTAGCTGCGGAAGCTAAGGTTGCTTAATTTCTGGGTTTCTCTCCGGTGAAAACATGAAGTTGGGAAACAATTTTGGCTTGTTTTTGATAAAAAAAACTACTAATTTTTATGTTTTTCAACTTCGACCTCTTCAAACCCATATCTCCCTTAGGAATTTCAGCTTGAAGTAAACACAAAGGTTTTATAGAATTGAATTAGCTTTCTACTCGTATTTTTTTTTAATTTTTTTTATAGACATATCGTGGAACAAATTTGTTGTCAACCAACGGCATATACTTGAAAATTTTAGGTATGGAGAATGGGTGACCTGTGTTGACCACGGTTTTTTGATAGATGGTTATTCATTTTAGGGAAAAACATTGTATGCTCATAATCTACACACACTAAAATTTATCTTAGACAATATTTCGAGTTTTTTAAGACTTGGGAACTATTTTTTATTATTTATCGAAACAGCGTATGATCAGAAAATGGTGCATTATCGACACATGTTTTTGTCTTCACATTTTCTTTCAAATGTTACTCTTATCGAACAAACTAAAACCAACCCATTGAAGAGGACACTTCAAGGAACATCCTTGTATTTTTTTTAATTTTTTTGGCTTCGTCATTGTGATGATATTGAATTTTCATTGTGACTGATTTTTCAGTCACTTAATTTTTTAATGATAAAGTTTAGTAAAAAAATAGAAAAAAATAGTAATCCTAAATGAAATTGAAAAAAACTTATATTCCTAGAAAGTAGATTGAATGGTGAATCTACTGGTATAAACTCCGACATGTAATTATCATGTTTTGCAGTAGTCTGACCTTGTTAAAGTGACACATTTTTGAATTCTACAGAAATGGTGCTGGAATTGTTGACCGGAAAGTCTCGGGGGAGAAAATGTCTTCCAAACTCTCGGCCTAGCGTTTAGTTCAAACTCTCATCCGAGAGTTTTTTTTTAAATACAGCGCGGTGATTGCTTCAAACTCTCGGCCTAGATTTTTTTTAAACTCTCGCCCCAGAGTTTGAACTCTCAAAACTCTCGGCCTAGAGTTTGAGTTTGACTTTTTTTCGCGTGATCATCCGCCTATGCTCCGTTTTTTTCACTCTGTTTGTCACCAAAGTGTTTCCCAGGTTCGTGATTTCACCCTCTCCACAGTTCATCAAAGGAAAGAGGCAAGGATGAATCTCCTTGCAAGGGCACATCTTTCTGTCGAGATAGAATTCAATTCTGAGCACTTTCAGTTTTTGACCCGTCACTGCTGCGGGAAATTAGGGTTTCAGAGAAGTTGGAATTTTTGGAATCTGAGACCGCGGCTGGATGCTCCTAAAAAAAATTGAATTTTAGAGACCAAGATCAAACTTTTTGGTTGGTCAGAGCCCCAGGCATCATCAAAACCTAGTTCGGGATTTTGATAGGAAAGGTGGAAAATTAGGGTTTGTGTAATAGTTGGAATTTTTGAAATCTAAGACCACGGCTGGATCCTCCTCAGAAAAATCGAAGTTTAGAGACCAAGATCAAACTTTTTGGTTGGGTAGAACCCTAGGCATTATGTTGGCTGCTTTTTTGGACAGACCCGGGTTTTAATGAAGCGCAGCAACAAAACCCCTTGGCGCACTGGCCCTCTCGGCAACGAGCTGTGCAGCAGCTCGAGGTCTCACCCGAAGTGGCTATGGGGGGGCTAAGGAATCAGATTTCCTTAACCTAGGCGATGCGGAGATTGCTCTTTCCTCTTTGACGATTCTTCTAAGGTGAATGTCTGACCCCTCTTCAGACTCGTGAGCGCAACAACTTTCAAGCTCCTGCTCAGTAGCTTAGATGCGCGGTACTTCCACTCCTGCGCTAGGATCAATTATCCTCTGCGCGGATATTCTATGCGTCATCTCGCTAGCGCACCCGTCGCGGCAACAAGTTCTCCTATCGCTGCAGCGACGTTGTCAACCGAGTCCTTCGACCCTTAACGATTATAGTCCCCAAGGAAGCTCCAAGAACTTACTCAATACATTCATAAAGATGATGCAATATTTCTGTATTTGCTGTTAGTGAACTAAAACAGGCAATCACCTCAATCTCAACATCACAATAGCGAGAAATATGAAGTCCACCTCCACGGGGAAAACCACGTCCACGGGAGTATCTTATATTAACCAGAAAATGATAGATTTATACAATATGCTGCGCACACAACTGCAGCCTTAGATCTTTCCAGGAAACTCCACGCACACAGTTGGGAGCCCTTCTCTCGATCCAGTCTCTTCCTCTTCAGAGATTACAATAGTTCAGACGTCGACCCCGACTGTCTGCAACTCAAGGATTAGCTTCACTGCTAACCAGCTCTAACTCCTATTTTCTAGCAACACGGTAGAAAACAATCAACAAGATCGTAACAGAGGATGATCAACTCGATCTATCCTTCTTACATCTAGTATCCACTATCTTAGCTAGCTTACTCATAGGCTTAGCTAACTGAATTGCTATTAACCAACTCACTAAATAGCTAACTGACTAACTAACATCTACCCATTACAATTATTCATATATATAGGTGGCCATGGCGGTCGCACCTTTACAAAACTGTGGGCCTTTCCCAGCAGTAATCCCCAAAAACCCTAACCATGCACATGGCTAGGTGTACTGTAGGCGCCGCTTGCAGTCATGTCGCCGCTTCCTGCAGGCTCCATGATTTCCGGCGCAGCTTACGGGTATGGGCACCTTGTCCTTCGCCTTCAATGCTTTGGTCCGTTGCTCCCTCTTGATCCAAGCAACCATAACTTCTGTACTTAGTCTTAAATGAGGGTAGCTGAGCCCTCTACTCCGTCGCTTTATTTATTATGGTAGCTGAGCTTTCTATTCAGCCACATTCATCCTTCTATGACGTGCGCGCGAGCTCTGTGATTTCCGGTTCGTGATCTGCGCTGAGCTCCTCCATCTGGCACCGTACTGCGCACCGTCTCCTTCTATCCAAAACTTAATGCTTGTTCAACTTTAGCACTTTCCTTCCATACTCGTGCTTTTTCCTCAAAATTGGCAGCTTTTACCATAGCTGCGGCCGTGGCTCCAACAGGCCCCTAACACTTACTTGTGGCTCGCCCTCGAGCCACTCGCACTAGCGTGTGGTCGCTTTACTTGTGCATCTGCTTTTGCTTGGGTTTGCGCGAATGATTTCTTCCACTGCGCAATAGCGGAGTCTAATTCATCGACACACTCCACAGCTGTCTGCACCATTTCTACAGTGGCTTCTTCTTTAGTTACGGCATCAATCACCTCTTGAGATTCAGCAATTTCTTTGATTTTTGCCTCGACTTGGCCAACGATGTCAGCATACTCATCCATAAATGGCTGAATGCTGTTGGTGAGCTTCTCATCTTCAGTTCTGAGCTTGTGCAGTTGCTGTTGCATTCTGCGCACTTCACTCATTTTCTTCATTTTTGGTAAGCTTGTTAAGGCCTTAGCTTCTTCAGTCAGAACAGTTAGGGATTGTTCTGCGGCTTGGACCTGCTCCAAAAGACCAACTTTAAAAGGGAGCTTCTCAAGCTCCGCCCAAGCTTCCATAGCTTGGCTCATCAGGTTCTCGGCTTCCTGTATTTTGTCTTTCATTTGTATGGAAGCTCTGCTCAGCACGTCAAATTGTTCCTGCGCATCATCTGTAAACTGCGCAGCAACACGAGCTTCCAGCTCGACAATCTGGGTTCTATGGCCCTCGGCCATAACAACTATTTCGTGCTCCAGGGTTTTCACCCTTCCTCCAATAATTTGAACCTTCTCAACCAGAGGGAGGTCTGGTTGAATCTCGCAAGCCGGAAATTCCTGGGCAATCTCATCCACTGCGTTTTTGATGCCGATGTCTTGCGCCTCATAAAGTGCGAGCTTCTCAGAGATATTCTTATGGCTTGCCTTCAGCTCTATCTCCTTCGATTGCAGTCGTTGATTTTCCTGGAATGTAGAGAGCTCTCTAGCTCTCAACTCAAGAGAAACTTTCTCATGTACTAGCTGTAGAGTTTCTATAGGAATTAGAGACAAATTTATTTCAACGGGCCCAACGGTGCTTACCTGTAGTGCAGCTAGAGGGTCCGGAAGTGTCATGCTTGTAGGCGGAATATGCACGACAGTATGCCTTTCTACGAGTTCTTCAACTCTCTCAGTAGTTGAGGTTACTTGTGGCGCCTGCGAAGTAGATGCTGGCGCATGGGTCTGCGCAATCCTTCCTGCGAGGCCCTTTAATTCCACAAATTGCAGATCTAGAGCACTTCTGATGTGAGCGTGCGTGTTCCGCAGCTCGCAAAATTGCTCTTTCAAATACTGGTCGATCCCCGAGGGAATGGCCTCAGAGGGATGCGACACCTATTGTTTCTTGGTTGCTGGCTCTGTCGAGCCTCCATCACTTCTTTGCTCAGGGGCTTCCTTGCCCTTATCCTTTTCTTGCGCAGCGGCGGGTGGCATCGCGGATGCGATGTCGGCGGCTTCCCTCCATTCATCCGACCAAGATTTGATAGTTTCTTCGACATCTTCGGTGGTCATCCTGTAAAGGCCTACGACCCATTCCTCTTGAATGCCGCAGGGACGGAGGTAAAGTTGATGTAAGTCGGCAGTAAAGGCCAACTTCCCTTCATACATTCTTGCTGTCTCCCCGCTCAGTCTTGGCATGTCCTGAATGGTATCTCTAAGGAGATAGTAGTATTCACAAAATACAGCGGGGTTCATCTTGCGCTTCGCGGGATTAGGAGATTCCCAAAGGTTAACATAGCGAATTCCGGCAGGTTCTCCTGCGAGGCGCGGAAGGAACTGAGTGTTCGGAGGCTCCTTCCATGCGACGAGGGCACATAAAATTAAAAGCCAAGAAAAATGGAACGACTGACCGGGGTTATCTTGAACGTTCCGGCAGTCTTCCAAAAAAGAATTGAGGAGGAAGAGGCACCAGTTGTACTGCTCCCCCTCCGCAGCTGCGATGGCGAGCTCCATGACAGCTTCAGTGACTTCCTTCGGTCTGCACTTGGTGAGAAGTCTGCCTGCAAGCAGACTTCCTATAAATCTGAGTGCTTCATCTTCTACTATAGTGAGGTCATAAGCCCGACCTCCTCTTGTAAGGTTGTATTTCTGCACCAGCTTTGCAGCCAGTTTTCTATCCTTCTCCTTTCCCATAAAATGGATATTGGGATCCTTACCAACCTTAGACAGGCCAGTAATGCGATGAATCAAATCGACATTTAAATCGATTGGCCTCCCGAGCCAAAGGTAACCTCCATGAACGCAGGATAGCAGTGTTTTAACAACTGCGTTCACTTCATTGCTACGCCCGAAATGCGGTAGCTTTAACAGGTTCAGGAGTCCAGGGTGCTCAATATTTGCTGCAAATCCCTTCGGGATGAATTCGTCAACCTTTCTGCTGGGATTATGCACTACCGTCAGATATCGGTCTAGCTGGAACTGAGGATATTTTTTATAGTCTCCCAGGTTGAAATCAAAGAACTTGACCAGTGGAAGGTGTCCGAGCAGGGACCCTTCTATTCGCACGCCAACCGGTAGTGGAGGTAACGGAAGCGGATACTTTGCATTCTTCAGAATATGCACCTCTGGTGCATCGTCTAGACGCGGTGGAATATAATTCACCATAGTGGCCAACGGCTCTGGAACGGGCTCTTCTTGCTGGGGCTGAGATGCTCATGTGGCCGGAGATTGTCTGGGATACTGATAACCAGGGTGTACATAAGTTGAAGCAGTCACGGGGGTAGTCATGCCGAAATCTAGGCCTCGGCGCAGGAATTGACGAACAACTTCTTCAGTCGATAGGTTCTCTGTTGTGAACGGGTATAGGTAACAAGAACTTGGACAGAAACAGCGGAACAACGTGGATTATGAGCACTTGACAACAACGAAAGCACTCTGCACAAGTCGGCTCTGAAAACAATGGCTTAGATTCTCAAACAAGACTATGCAGCTCGAGAAACGTAACCTGAAAATATACAAGTGTGGGGTATTTATAGCCAAAGGTGATAGTAAATGCGGGCAAGTGGGGTTACTAGCTATAGGCGGCTATGCATGAGTTGACAACCCTACGATCCGCTTCGCGTTTGCGGTGCATTTATTGTGATGGACGGGCTCTAACAGGCTTCCGGGAGAGGCTAACGCTTTCGGCGCATGAGTTAAATGCAAATCTTACGGAGATCAAGCCAAATCTTGTCAGAGCGGCTACACTTAAATGGCGGGCTTATCCTTCATTTATTCTCAGACACGGCTACATAACTGCTGTAATTCAAATTTTTCAGCGGGTCATTTCAGCTTAGGAAACTGTGCCTATAGGGGTCCACAACAAGAACTTGAAGCGGCAAATTATCACAGGGAACTGCGCAAGAGCGACAGTTCATCATCCCGGGAAAAACTTCGTCAGAGCACAAAATAATGTCGCTTCTTACAAACTTGTACTGATATGCGCGGATGGTTCAAGGAACTGCGCAGGAAGCCAGAGACTGAGGGTCTCGCGACTTTCGTGTAGACTGATAATGCGATGTCTCTTTCAACTACACTGGACATCTGCATTTCTTTGAGCAGCTATTTAGGTCGACAAGGCGGAGTGGCCGTCGCAGTAAAGCTTGAGCTGACTCCCGTTGATCTTTGTAGGAAGTACTTCTCCATTCAGCTTCGCAAGTTGAATTGCTCCTCCTTCTGTTATTTTTATCACCTGAAAAGGGCCTAACCAGTGTACACGAAACTTGCCTGGAAACTTGATGAATTTACTATCATAGAGGAGTACCAAGTCTCCTTCTGTAAAGTGTTTATTCTTAATGTGCCTGTCATGCCAAGCTTTCTGTCTTGCCTTCTGTACCTGTTGATGAAATCCGGCTAAAAGTCGGTCTTCTTCTAGGGCAAGCAGTTGTGAAAGTCTTGCGCTCATAGTATCAGGATCTGTCATTTCTGTAATTTGCGCAATTCTGAGACTGGGAATAATGTATTCCATAGGCATAACTGCTTCTTGTCCATACACCAAACTAAAAGGTGTGTGGCCTGTTAGTTTGTTGCATGTGGTTCTGTAAGCCCATAATACAGCTGTAACTCTAAGGTCCCAATCATCTCTTTGTTGATTACAGATCTTCGTCAGGGCATTCTCAAGAATTTTATTGAATGCCTCCACCGTGCCATTAGCTTGAGGGTGGTAGGGTGTACTCTTATGGTGACTAATTTGAAATTCTTTAGTAAGGGCCTCTATAGTCTGATTGAGGAAGTGTGTACCCTGATCACTCATGAGAATCAATGGATATCCAAACCTAGTGATAATATTCTAAAAAATGAACTGCGCGGCCGTGGCAGCGTCGCAGTTCTTCACTGGCTTAGCCTCAGCCCATCTGGTGAGGTATTCAGTAGCTGTGATGATGTATCTTGCACCGGTTCTCTTTCCTGGTGGGTTGATAGGACCTACAAAATCAATGGCCCATTTATCAAAAGCACGCAGTGTTATCTGAGGTCTTAGCGGCATTTCATCTCTTCTTGAAGGTTTTCCTATTCGCTGGCACACATCGCAACATTTGCAGAATTCCTTAGTATCCTTATGCAATGTCGGCCACCAAAGACCTGCAGCTAAGATCTTTTGAGCAGTCGGCTTTCCTGCGAAATGGCCTCCTGCGGTGCCTGAGTGCGCTTCTGCGATGATAGAGTTCTTTTCATGTGGTAAAATACATCTGCGCAAGACTTCATCGAGGCCCAACTTATAAAGCTGGCCTGCTATCAAAGTGAAGTCTGTGGCTTTGACGACAAGTTGTTTCTTCTGCTGGATTGTAAACTCAACTGGCGCTTGTCCGATGGTGAGAAACTCAAGGATATCATAATAATATTCATCTACTGCTTGAATAGAGAACAACTGCGCGTCAGGCAGATTGTCCTCCAGACTTGTCGGTTCCTCTCCTGACTCGATCCTAGATAAGTGGTCAGGTCCTGCATTCAATCTACCTGGCTTTACAATAACCTCAAAATCATATTCTTGAAAGAGCAGTATCCATCTGCAAATTCTTCCCCCTAACACTGGCTTATTGACCAAGTATTTCAAAGCAGAATGGTCAGTATACATTTTAAAATGTGCGCCCAGTAAGTAGTGTCTGAACTTCTATAGGGCATACACCATAGCTAGTCCTTCTCTCTCTGTAGTAGTGTAGTTCTTCTCGGCTATGGACAGCTTCCGGCTAGAGTAAGCAATGGGGTGATCGATACCTCCTTCTCCTGGTTGTGTAAGTACGATCCCCAATGCTATGGAAGAAGCATCGACATGAACATGAAAGGGTTTATTCCAGTCTGGGAAACTAGAATTGGCGCTCTGATCATCTTGTCTTTAAGTGTGTCCAAGCTCTGTTGGCATTCTTCTGTCCATTGGAATTTCGAATCCTTTTTCAGCAATATTTCCATAGGTGCTGTGATCTTTGCATATCCTTTGATAAATTTTCTGTAGTATCCAGTATGTCTCAATGTAGTGCGCAATTGCTTGACTGAGTTGGGCGCAGGTAAATTAGCAATGATGGCAACCTTTGCAGGATCCATCAGGAGTCCTTGTCTGCATACAATGTGACCCAACAAAATACCAAAAGGAGCACAGAAGATACATTTTTTCAAGTTAAGGGAAATCTGGTGCTGTCTACATTTTTCTAACATCATTCGCAGGTTCCCCATATGGTTCTTTAGTAAACCAAACACAGTCCAATCATCAAAATAGACTTCTAAAAACTTATGGATGAATTCTTTGAAAACAGCAACAACGACTCTAGAGAAGATAGCAGGAGCGTTTTTAAGGCCAAAGGGCATTACCGTATACTAGAATGATCCCCATTCAGTCACAAAAGTAGTCTTATGGCGGTCGTCTGGATGAATTCTAATCTGATGGTATCCCGAAAATCCATCAGTGAAGGAGTAAGCCTCTTGTCCTCCAACATTATTAAGCACTTCATCTGTAAAGGGAGTAGGAAATGGATCATGCGCTGATGCGTCATTGAGTTTGCGCAAGTCCACGCAAATTCTTATTTCACCTTTTGTCTTCTTCTCTTGTACAACCATAGGGCTAATCCAATCGCTTTCCTCTACTGGCTCAATAATACCTGCTGCGAGCATCTTGTCAATTTCTTCTTTGACTTTTTCTTTATAGCGCGGGTTCAACCTGTATGGGCGCTGCTTTACTGGCTTGGCATCTGGTTTCAGAGGTATGCGCATCACTCCTAAGTCTCCTAGGATGTCTTTCATTTCTGTGAACTTGGTAGGAAAGATATCCTGGTAGTCACGTAATAAATCTGAAATATGCTCAACAGTTTCATCATCCCAATAGTCTCCTATAGAAGCAAACTTGGGTTCGGCTTCTGTACCAATGTTAACCTTTTTGAGCTTGATGTGTTCTGTAATGGCAAGGATATCAAGCTGAGGACCTTCAACATTGCGCGTCCCTTCTGATTCTGGGATATTGATGTTGCGAGGATCATCCTCCTCTTCTCCAGCGGTGAAATTGTAGCACTCCAGGGCATGTTCTATCTGAACAGCCCAATCCGGTTGGGAATATTCTGGTAATAAACATGGTTCAAATACCTTCTTTTTAATACACTTCAGAGCTTGATCAATACTTGGATGCTCTGACTCAAAGCTGAAGGTAATTTGAAAACTTTCTATCATAAGAGGCCAAGTAAGAGTGCCTCTGCGCAATTCTGTTTCAGTGTACCAGTTCCTTGGAACTGTGTCCAATGTGTGGATGAATAGGTGAACCCACTCATCTTCTGGAATGTCTGACCATTGTTGAATGCATGCTTCAATGTGTGACCTGGGGTCACTCTGTCCCTCATATTTGCGCGACACTTCTGCTGTAGTGTCCTGGAATCTGCGCAGTATCAATCTGCGACAGTCTTGCCATGTGTGAATATTCTCTTTATGCGCACCCCACCATCTTGCAGGTGTAGCGCGCAGTGATACATCTAATGCCTGTATGCACTGCTGTTCTGGAAGCTGTTGTTCATATGCCTGTATGAATTCACTTATGTTAGTTAAACCATCAAAAATTGGAGTGTCAGTCAATTCTGTGCCAATCCATCGAATGGATTTAGTCATCATGGCGCATCATCTTGTAGAAACTTCATGTAAACGATTCTGCCAGTTTTCCAATCCTGTATCTGAGTCTGATGTGCACGAGCTATCGCATCGCCAGCTGATATGGCCATCTGCTGTAGGATTAACATAGTCACTCTAACTAGCAGTCATCTGATACAAACTTTCCATTTGGCGTGCTTCTTCTTCTGCCCGAATGGGTTCTATATACCTTGGTCCTTGAATAGGATCAAGCGGTGCAATGACCCTAATCTGGTCGTCCTCGAAGGTCATCTGTCTTTTCTTCAAATTAATGACAGCCAAATTATCAAATGCCCAGTCTATACCTAAAAGTGCTGGGTAAGGTCTACTATCATCCAGAATTTTGATTACTTCAAAGTCTGCAGAACTTCTTACTCCCTCGATATCAATAGGTACATTGGGTAATCTGCCCAATGGAGAGACTCGTTGCTGGTTCGCCAGTCTTAGCTGGATGGGGGATCTTGTAAGTTGAGGGCTTCCCATCTGTTCCCATGTCTGCATGGTGAGTGAGAACATTAACTTCTGAGCCCAAATCTAAAATGACTTCGTCCATCTCAAATGCTCCAATCTGCGCTGTGAGCCTCATCTCTTTTCTAGTTCTAATGTGACTCCCAATCTGGTGAACAGCACGCTGGGGCGTGTTCGTCGAAGCAGATTGTTGACATTTATCCAATAGGTGTTGAAGTTCCATAGTTGCTTTCTCATTGCGCAACAGCTTTAAGCAGTTCCTCAGAAAAGTATTGACAGTGCCTAGTGCATCTTCTTCATCAGGTCTTTCGGATGTAGTGGCCTGTTCTTGTACCAGGTTGTCTTGTCTTAGCACTTGCGATCTAATATCATTATGCGGAGTTGCGACAGAACTTGAAGCTCTGGGATCTGAGAAATACTCTTGGGCTTGCTTGAATGCTTCTTTTTGCTTTTGTAGATTAAGTGGGGCTGGTTTAATATTAGCGCGGCGCACCCATTGCGTCGCTTGCTTTCCTATTCCCCTCTCTGGCACACCAGTGGTTGCTCCACTGCGCGTCACGATATTAACTGTACGGTCTGGTTCCATTTTTTCTGCTCCAATCAATTGAATATTCTGGTTGACCTGTGGCGTCTTTGCTTGCATCTTAGCCATCAACTGAGGGAATTCTTCAATGATATGATCATAAGATTTGCAATATCTGCAAAGGGTTGTAGGGTTTTGGCAATCCCTTGCAAAATGACCTTGCGCTCCACAATTATAACAAGTGATCTAGCCTCTTCCGCGGCCAAAATTTGTTGCGCGTCCGCGGCCTCTGTAATTTCCTGTTCGGCCGTCGCGAGTTTGGTCATACTGTGGACCTGCTACGGGTCCTTGTGCTTCTGACTGTACTCTATAAACATCTTGCTTTCTTTCTATCATAAGATCATATGCTCTACAATTGTTCTCATCATGGCCTACTGATTTACAGAAATTACAATATAGATTCTTTGGAGTTTGTACATATTTCTGAAGTAAGTGACATTCTTGTGGTCTATGACCTCTAGTTCTACAGATTTCACACCAAGGTCCCTGTGGCTGTGGTAGAGGGTTAGGTGCTCCAGTTGCAATATACTCTATGAAAACAGGGCAATGGTCCTTTGAAGGACCTTGTGCTTTACATTTTGTACACCATATCTCCTCCTTAGAATCCTTGCCTTTCTTAATATCATGCACCTACAAGGTTAAATTTGCTAATTGGTTCTGCAACTGCGCAACATCGTTGCTTGCTCCAGCAATTGGTGAAGCTTCTAGTTTCATAGCCATCTCTAGAGCTTGTTCCTGAGTATTGAGATTCTGTTGCATAAGAGGAAGTCTAATGTGTGGAAGCAACGCAGCAATGAACCATTCCTTATGCTGTTGTGGTGCAAACTCAAAGCTTACTTGATCTATCAAGGCTTTGAACTTTTGATCAAAGTCCCATACTAACTCTGTAGGTAACTGTTTTATGTCTTTGAGCTCTGTTATACACTGTGATTCTGATTTAGGTTTCTTAAATTCTCTAATCATTGCATTTCTTACATCAGCAAGCGTCCTATTCTGTGCCGCTGAGTATTTCATGAACCAAGTTAAGGCTCTTTCTCTTAGTGTGGTTGCTAACTGAACTAGTTTAACAGCATCATCATTAATTTGCTTAATTGTCCAAATGCCTTCACATAGGAACCAGTGTTGCTCAGGGTCTTCTATCCCTGTTCCTCTGAAAGTTGGTAGTTTCATGTCATCACCCATCTTTCTTGCGCTAGGTTGAGGTGGAGGTGCTGTAGCAGTTCCTCTGGGCTGTTTGAACAAAGGTGGCACAGAGGTACTAGAAGTACCGTGTGGGCTACTAGAAGGTGTTACTGCGGGATTATACTGAGCTTCGTCTGGCTTTTGCGGTGTAAAAGGGTGGTAAGGGATATGAGCGCTCCCTTGTCTTTCTATGTGGCTTGCTCTAGGAACTTGACTGTCGTCTGGGCTCGACTCAAAAGAATGTTGGTCAAGGCCTACTTTATACCATTTTCCACTACGAGTGCAACCAATAACTTCAGGGTCACTATCAGAGTGTATGGACATTACTTGTCTATAGTATGCATCTGAAGCTATACATAGTTTTGCTTTTTCATACAGAAGCATTTTAATCGATAAGTTCAAAGAATTCAGGAACTTAACTCTATGTGCTTGAAAGAAACTCTTCTCAACTTCACCGAAACTCTTTCTTATATCCACTGCAAACTCAGTGATGAAACCTTCCAGCAGACTATTCAACCAAAATTCTACTGCGCGGGACACAGAATTGTCTACCCGCTTCAAAATACTGACTAGCTCAGGCGTCCAAGCGACTGGTCGATCAATATGCACAGTGGGTCTAGTATCTGCTAACTTGGCTATCCAAGCATGTAACTCAAGTGCAAATGTGACAAAGAAAATTTTGTGAAGGTCAGTATAGATATACTTCTGCAACCATTCTTCTGGCTGGAGTCTAGAGCTTCTATTTTCTTGTTCAGCGAACTCTTTAGCCTTTAAATCGAACCACTCCTGAATTTCTGTAACTGTAGGATTCCAGTAACACATTTGTTAGCTAAGCCAGGAACCATTTGTTGGCTCAGCAACAATCTTCTACGTCGCAAAAATAGCAAGTCTCAGTCACGCGGCAACGAAACCATTTGTTGGCTGAACAACAAGGTTCAAAGCAATGGAAGTGACATGTTCAAGAAGTCATAAGGCAACAGAACCATTTGTTGGCTCCTTCTTTCTCTGGGTTTCACCTCGATCTCGCGTGTCGCTGAAATCTCATTCACGCGGCAACGGAACCATTTGTTGGCTGCTTCTTTGGACAGACCTGGGTTTTAATGAAGCGCAGCAACAAAACCCCTTGGCGCACTGGCCCTCTCGGCAACGAGCTGTGCAGCAGCTCGAGGTCTCACCCGAAGTGGCTATGGGGGGCTAAGGAATCAGATTTCCTTAACCTAGGCGACGTGGAGATTGCTCTTTCCTCTTTGACGATTCTTCTAAGGTGAATGTATGACCCCTCTTCAGACTCGTGAGCGCAACAACTTTCAATCTCCTGCTCAGTAGCTTAGATGCGCGGTACTTCCACTCCTGCGCTAGGATCAATTATCCTCTGCGCGGATATTCTATGCGTCGTCTCGCTAGCGCACCCATCGCGGCAACAAGTTCTCCTATCGCTGCGGCGACGTTGTCAGCCGATTCCTTCGACCCTTAACGATTATAGTCCCCAAGGAAGCTCCAAGAACTTACTCAATACATTCATAAAGATGATGCAATATTTCTGTATTTGTTGTTAGTGAACTAAAACAGGCAATCACCTCAATCTCAACATCACAATAGCGAGAAATATGAAGTCCACCTCCACGGGGAAAACCACGTCCACGGGAGTATCTTATATTAAGCAGAAAATGATAGATTTATACAATATGCTGCGCACACAGCTGCAGCCTTAGATCTTTCCAGGAAACTCCACGCACACAGCTGGGAGCCCTTCTCTCGATCCAGTCTCTTCCTCTTCAGAGATTACAATAGTTCAGACGTCGACCCCGACTGTCTGCAACTCAAGGATTAGCTTCACTGCTAACCAGCTCTAACTCCTATTTTCTAGAAACATGGTAGAAAACAATCAACAAGATCGTAACAGAGGATGATCAACTCGATCTGTCCTTCTTACATCTAGTATCCACTATCTTAGCTAGCTCACTCACAGGCTTAGCTAACTGACTCGCTATTAACCAACTCACTAAATAGCTAACTGACTAACTAACATCTACCCATTACAATTATTCATATATATAGGTGGCCATGGCGGTCGCATCTTTACAAAACTGTGGGCCTTTCCCAGCAGTAATCCCCAAAAACCCTAACCACGCACATGGCTAGGTGTACTGTAGGCGCCGCTTGCAGTCATGTCGCCGCTTCCTGCAGGCTCCATGATTTACGGCGCAGCTTACGGGTATGGGCGCCTTGTCCTTCGCCTTCAATGCTTTGGTCCGTTGCTCCCTCTTGATCCGAGCAACCATAACTTCTGTACTTAGCCTTAAATGAGGGTAGCTGAGCCCTCTACTCCGTCGCTTTATTTATTATGGTAGCTGAGCTTTCTATTCAGCCACATTCATCCTTCTATGACGTGCGCGCGAGCTCCGCGATTTCCGGTCCGTGATCTGCGCTGAGCTCCTCCATCTGGCACCATACTGCGCACCGTCTCCTTCTATCCAAAACTTAATGCTTGTTCAACTTTAGCACTTTCCTTCCATACTCGTGCTTTTTCCTCAAAATTGGCAGCTTTTACCATAGCTGCGGCCGTGGCTCCAACACATTATCAAACCCTAGTTCAGGATTTTGACTCGAAAACCAAAAACCAGAAAACCAGAAAATCATATCCCAAAGTTTCAAAGGCAATTTTGAGGGGTCAAATTTTTCAGATCTCAAAATTGAAGTATACCAGTGTGATCAGCTCAGCAAGGTGCATCTTTCCATCCATTCAGAAGTTTGGAATTCAAAGTTTGAATTTTTAGGGTTTCTCTGACAAACCCTAATCCAACTCCAGATCCATTTTCAGCAAATCAAGTGGTAAGACCTAAATATTTTATTTCCATTTGAGTTTCTCATTAATATGTCTCACCACACCAAGCTTGAGGATAAGCTTGAAGGAGCTGACAACTTCCGAGCATGGAAGCATTGGATTGGGTTAATCCTAGAAGAGAATGAGTTGGACACCTATATAGTCAAGAGGTTCTAGTTCCAGAGGGAGATGAGGCTAAGGCCTTACACAAGAAGAACTTGGTCAAAGCCAAGATAATCATTGCTCATTCTATAAAATACCATCTCATAGCCCATGTGTCTTCTCTAAAGACACCTAAGGAGAGGTTTGACTCATTGACCAAGTTGTTTGAAGGAAAGAATATAAATTGAAAGATGACTCTGCGGAATCAATTGAAAGGGGTAAAGTTCCATAATGGAGAGACCATCCAATCCTACTTTACTAAGGTCTCTCAAATCAAAGAACAACTTGAAGTTGTGGAGAATGGAGAAATTGTCATGACCACATTGAATGGCCTACCTAGGTCATGGGACTCCTTCATCCAAGGTATCTGTGCAAGAAAGAAGTTGATCTCCTTCAGTAGACTATGGGAGGAATGTTCACAAGAATAAGATAGGATTGTGACCCGAGAAGAAAAGATGGGAAATGAAGATCAAGCTCTCACAGCACACACCAAGAAAAGTAAGCCCAAGAGGGAGCAATCTTTTCATAAGAGATCTTCACACCACCATCATCAAAGAGAGAAGAAAGATATGAGATGCTTCACTTGTAATGAGAAGGGACACTTTGCCTCAGAATTTCCCAAGAACAAAAGGAACTCCAACAACAACAACAACAAGAGCAACAAGAAGAGATATCATGCTCATGCTACTGAGGATGATGAACCTCCCAGGAAGAAGACTAAGGTAGAAAGTGAAGACTCCTCAAGTAACGATGAATATGTTCTAATCTCTTCTCTCACAGGTACTGTTACACATGGGTGTAATGATTGGCTTATTGATAGTGGGGCTTCTAAACATATGACGGGATTCAAAGAATCTCTTATGGACCTATCTGAGCATGAGTCACCTCATAAGGTGAAACTTGGTGATGACTATCAATACCGTATAAAAGGAATTGGTGAAGCCTCCTACAAGTTAGACTCTGGGAAGTCTTTAAATATGCAAGATGTTCTATATGTACCTGGACTCAAGAATAATCTTCTCTCCATATCATCTTTGGATGCAAAAGGGATGAGAGTTGCATTTGTGGATGGCCAAGTACTTATGTGGCCAAAAATTAAGACCATAGATGATGCAGTAGTGATTGGAGAGCAAGAGGGAGGATTGTACAAATTGAAGGGACAACCTGAACATGCCATGGTACATGAATCCATGGAACCAAGTAAACTTTGGCATAGAAGGCTTGCTCATGTGCACTATAGGGCACTACCAATTGCAAGCAAAGCAGTAGAAGGTCTTCCTGAAATCCATTCAAAGCATGAAGGTGTTTGCAAAGGATATGCAAAAGGAAAGAACACAAAGAAGGCATTTCCAAGCAGTGAAAGCAAGGCATAAGGAATCTTGGAAATTATCCACTCCGATGTATGTAGTCTGATGTCATCCAGTCCTCTGAGTGGATATGTATATTATGTTTCTTTCATTAATGATTTCTCTAGGAAGACTTGGATTTGTTCTTGAAAAACAAAGATGAAGTATTCGGCAAATTCAAGGAATTCAAAGCCTTGATAGAAAACCACACTGAAATGAAGATCAAGACTTTTAGATCTGACAATGGTGGAGAATTCACTTCAGAAGACTTCAAGAAGTTATGTAGTGATTCAGGGATTAAGAGGGATTTGACCACTCCTTACAATCCACAATAGAATGGAGTTGCATAATGGAAGAAACTCTCATCCACTTTCAGCATTGGTTAAAGTGCACACTATAAAAGACTCCAGTAGCTCCTGCAAGGAAGCAAATATTGAGAGGGAGTCCACCCAACAAACAAACAAATATAAGTATTTGAATTGTCATTTATTGTATATTTGATTGTTAAATGATGTATATACTTATGTTCCTAGACTTAGGTTGTGTATTATGCATATTAGAATAATTGCATTAATGATCAGTATACTACTAATATGCATGTGATGGGTAAGTGGCCTATGGCACTGTACAACATTCCATTGATACTTATCTAGAATGAAACCTCTTTGTTGACATGTTGGGAGTAGTGCAAACTCTTAACAATGCTCTAATAGAGATGGAAGGCATCTAGAAATTTACCGTATGAATGAGATATGGATGAATGTTGTATTGAAGCACTTGCTGAGATAATTGCATGACTGTATGACATATGCCTTTATGTGTAAGACTTTGTTCTGAAAACTATGAGAAGTTTCTAATCATGCAATTGAATTTGACTTGTAGGAAAGATCATGTACAATCACCTACAAAAGAAGGACTACAACATTTGTTCCAGTAACAAAGTTCAAGAAAACTATCTATTGAAGATATTTAAGAATATGAAGTTCCCAGGATCCGGGATGCAGTAATGGAAGAATGCCATGGTCGAGGGATGTAATCCCAAGACCAGATGGGAAGTCTGTTGTGACTTTCAAATGGATCTACAAGATCAAGCATGTTGCAGATGGTAGCATAGAGAAATACAAGGCAAGGTTTGTGGCTCGTGGCTTCTCCCAGAAAGAGGGGATAGATTATGAAGAGACTTTTGCACCTGTATCCAGATACACTTCCATCAGAACAATACTTGCTCTGGCTACAGTGATGAAGTGGAAGATACACCAGATGGATATCAAGAAAACTTTATTGAATCGTGTAGTTGAAGAGGAAGTGTATGTGGAGCCGCCACTCAGTTTTGAGACACATGACAGGGAGTCATATGTGTGCAGATTTAAGAAAGCCTTGTATGGATTAAAGCAAGCACCCGGGACATGGTACGGAAGAATGGATAGCTTCCTGACTAGTTTGGGCTTTCAGTAAAGTGGATTCCAACCTTTACTACAAGGTTGAGGAAGGAAATATAGTGATACTCCTATTGTGTGTGGATGACCTATTTGTAACAGGTGAGGATAGTTTTATTGCCGACACAAAGAGGACTCTTGCTGCCGAGTTCGAGATGAACGACTTGGGTATGATGCATTACTTTCTAGGTATGGAGGTGTGGCATAGTACAGATGGAATCTTCCTTGGACAAGGGAAGTATGCAGTAGAGATCCGGAAGCGGTTCGAGATGATGGACTGCAAAGCCATGGCCACACCTATGGCATCGAACATGAAGCTATTGAGTGATGCTTCTTCAAAGTCAGTTGATGCCATGATGTATCGTCAGATGATTGGGTCCTTGATGTACCTGATGAACACAAGACCAAATATTTGCTTTGCGGTGAACACCTTGAGCTAGTTCCCGACGGATCGTAGACCTATTCACCTGATTGTTGTAAAGCATATTTTGAGGTACCTGAAGGGTACGATTGATTATGCGCTTAAGTATGATGTGAATCAAAAGTTTAACCTGGAGGGTTATGTTAATTCAGATTGGGCAGGCAGTGCTGCAGATAGGAAGAGTACTTCGGGGTGCTGCTTTAGTATGGGATTAGGTGTGATCTCTTTGTTTAGCAGGAAGCAATCCTGCGTAGCACTAAGTACAGCCGAAGCAGAGTATGTCGCAGCTTGTTTGGCTAGTTGTGAGGAAATATGGCTAAGGAATCTACGGACTGATTTATTTGATCTCCAGTTGGATGCTACTTCTATCTATTGTGACAACCAGAGTTGTGTGAAGTTGTCAGAGAACTTGGTGTTCCATGACAGGTCGAAGCACATCGAGATCAAATATCACTATATCAGGGATATGGTGCAAATAGGAGCAGTCAAGCTCCAATATGTTGCAACGGATGAGCATACTGCATATGTGTTGACCAAACCACTAGCCATATTGAAGTTTGAATACTTCAGAGAGAAGCTTGGTGTTCTTCAGATAGAAGATACTTCAAGGAGGAAATGATGGGACACATTTGCAAGAGCCATTTCAAGCATGGTGGTAGGAGGATCCTTCTCATGGCTATGGATGTAAGCGTTGTGTGATGAGCATCAGGACGATGCTCCGAATGATGTTCTACATGATGATGATCAGGGTGATCATGTGTGATGATATGCATCAGGACGATGTTGTGACGATGATCAGGATGATCATGCAATGATGATATGCATCAAGACGATGCTATGACAATGATCAAGATGATCATGTGATGATGATGTGTATTAGGATGATGTACTGTATGATGATGATCAATATGATCATGAGCATCAGGATGATGCTTCATGTGAGGATGATCAGGTTGATCATGAGTATCAGGATGATACTTTATGGACATGGACAGGTTGTGCGATAAGCATATAATCTTGCCCTCAGAGATTTGCAGATACTCTTGCGAGGTTTTTCCTATGGCATATAATATCTCCCTGGGAGATCTGGCAAATGCTCTTTCGAGGTTTTGCTTGGGAGGACATATAATCTTGCCTTGGGAGATTTGCAGATACTCTTGCGAGGTTTTTCCTATGGCATATAATAGCTCCCTGGGAGATCTGGAAAATTCTCTTTCGAGGTTTTGTCCTTGGCATATAATATTTCCATGGGAGATTCGATAGGTTGAGCAGTAAGCTCGTAATCAGTCCTGGGATGCTCTTTCGAGGTTTTTCTATACCAAATGTAATCAGTCCTGGAGATCCAATAGGTTGTGCTAGGCATGTAAAAGTCCTGGGATGCTCTTTAGAGTTCTTTCCGGTCGTGCTATGCACATAAACGTTCCTAGGACATTCTTTTAAGGTTTTGTGGTGGTCACATGTAAAAGCTCCCTGGGAGATCCAATAAGTTGAGCAGTAAGCTCATAATAAGTCATGGGATGCTTTTTCGAGGTTTTGTTGATGCACGTAATCAGTCCCGAGGATTCCACAGGATGGCCAACTCGCAGAGATGATGAAGACCTACAGGAGGCTAGGCCTACATCCAGCATGAAAAAGGGATGGCTCTATAGAACTTCCTATGACGAGAAGAATTGAGAGATAGCCTAGTGATCGAGGTGATGAGTACAACAGCAGTGATGATGATGCTCTGTGATCCAGTGACGATGATCCAGCTCCATAATTGAAGACTTGTGCCGATATGTATTGATGACCTGTGTCAAGAGAATACCTTCCTAGTTAAGAGGGAGTGTTGATGTATTTGTAACTTTGGAAGATATTCTTCTATGTATTACACTTGTAATTTATTATATTCCTAATGGAGATGTATTATTCCTCCAATTAGAAGAGTCGTCATTTGTATTTGTAAGTGTCGTAAGTGTCACAACTTATATTTGATGGGTTATTAGACCACCAGTGTGGGGTCGGCCCTGTATGAGTCATGTGGATGGGTTATTAGGATTCCTTAGGAAGTCAGCCCTATTAGGGTTAAAGGTAGGTTAAGTTGTGTATAAATAGGAGTGAGTGTCTCTCATTTTATTCATTCACTCACTCATCCAACTCACATAGTTGAGAAAGAGGAAGTGCACACAAGTGGAGGAGGAGTAGTTGCTGGAGTCATCTATCTTTTGGGAATTGATTTTTGTGATATTTGTATTGGGGCTTATTCTATCTCTGAGGAAGTTGCAGGGTTTTTCACCTTCTTGGTTTTCCTTGAGGAAACTCTGTGTCTCTTGTGTTTATGATTGTTATGCTGTGCATGTTATTTTCTTAGTAGGATCCTAGATAATGCTTGAATGAAATTATCGAAAAAATTAATAGTTCAAGGAACAACTAGAAGCCATTGGAGACACTCTTGATGAAGATGAACTAGTCATGAATACTCTCAATGGTCTCACTAGACCTTGGGATTCTTTCATCCAAACCATGTTTGCTAGAAAAGAAAGCATGAATTTTGATGTGGTATGGGAGGATTGCATTCAAGAAGAACCTAGGGTATCCAATAGAGAAGCATTGCTCAAAGAAGATGACCAATATTTGGCCACCCACACCAAAAGAAGGAGTCATTTCAACTCCAAGAAGAATGGCCACAAGGAGTCTCAACCTCCTCATAGATTTAAAAGGAGAGGAGGAGTAAGTTCAGAAAGAGACCTCTCCTCAGTTCAATGTTACAGTTGTCACAAACTAGGACACATTGCTAGAAATTTTCCTTAAAGAAGAAGAAGAAGAATCTTCACAAAAGACATCAAGCACATTTGGCAGAAGATGATAGTGAAGAAGAAGAAGAGGAAAGGCCTCAAAAGAAAAGAACTAAAATAGAAGAAGAAGATGCATAAAAATATGTTCTATTCTCTGCACTCTCTGGGTCTGTAACACCTAGAGAAGATACATGGATCATTGATAGTGGTGCTTCAAAGCACATGATAGGACAAAAGAAGAATCTCTCAAGACTCGAAGAGAAGACCTCTCCACAGAAGGTATCTTTAGGAGATGACTATCAATATCCCATCAAGGGAATCAGTGAAGCAAGCTACAAGCTTGATTCTGGAACTCCATTGAAGACGAAGGAAATCTTATATGTACCAAGTTTGAAGAAGAACTTACTTTCTATCTCAGCATTAGATAAGAAAGGCTATAGGGTTGCATTAATATATGGACAAGTACTCATGTGGCCCAAAGGGAAATCAATTGAGGATACAATTGTTATTGGTGAAGAGGAAGGAAGGCTATACAAACTCAAGGGTCATCAAGAAGCTGCCCTTGTTCATGAAGCCACTAGCCCTAGTTAGCTATAGCATGGGAGGATTGCTCACATTAACTACAAAGACTACCTTATGTGAGAAAGGTAGTTATAAGACTACCATATTTGAATATTGATCATGATGGCACATGCAAAGGATGTCCAAAAGGGAAGAATATCAAGAACCCATTTCCAAAGAGTGAAAAAAAGACTAAGAGTACTTTGGAATTGATTCACTCATATGTATGTGGACCAATGCCCTCCACATCCTTGAGTGGGTATGAATATTACCTTACATTTATTGATGACTACTCAAGGAATACTTGGATATATTTCCTAAAGGGAAAAGATGATGTCTTTGGAAAGTTCAAGGAATTTAAAGCCTTGATAGAAAATGATTCAGAAAAGAAGATCAAAATACTCAGGATAGATAATGGTGGAGAATATACTTCAACGGATTTTGAAGTCTTTTGTAAAGAAGCTGGAATCAAGAGGGAACTAACCACTCCCTACAATCCTCAACAAAATGGTGTTGCAGAGAGAAAGAATAGAACCATCATGGAAGTAGTAAAGACAATGATACATGATCAAGACCTACCTATGTATCTATGGGCTGAAGCAGGTAGGACAACAGTCTATGTGCATAATAGACTATCTAATAATGCTCTTGATTCCAAGACCTCGGAAGAAGTGTTCACAAGGAAGAAGCTTGAGGTAAGTCACCTCAAGATATTTGGATTCCCAATATACATTCACATTCCAAGAGAAAAGAGGACCAAGCTGGATCCTTCTGGGAAGAAGGGAATATTTGTTAGATATTGTGAAGCATCCAAAGCATTCAGAATATACATGCCAAGATTCCGTCATATGGAAATAAGTAGGGATGTGACATTTGATGATGAGGCAGCTTTCAAGGGATCTAGGAAGTGCCAGTATGAAGAAGTATATGAGGAAGATGCACCTTCCAGAATTATAGAACCTGCACCCACCCCTGAAGAGACAACACTTGAAGACCATGACATGATGGAACCACAAGAACCCCTACCATAAATATATCAAGAAAGAGAAATCCAACATGGGCAAGAGACATTATACTAGGAGAAGAAAAATATGGAGCTCCTGAAGGCTCCACTAGAGTGAGCAAGAAACCAAAGACATTCTCCAGCTATATGGCTTTGATGTGTGATCTTGTAGATCAAGAACCCAATAGTTATGAAGAATCATCTCATAAGAAAGAGTGGGTGGAGGCAATGACTGAGGAATACCAGTCAATAATGAAGAATGATGTTTAAGATGTTCCCAAGCCAAAGGAAAAGAGTGTGGTATCCTCCGAATGGATATACAAGATAAAGCATGATGCGGATGGTAGCACTGAAAAGTATAAGGCAAGGTTTGTGGCCAGAGGATTCTCTTAGAAAGAGAGAATTGACTATGAAGAGACCTTTGCACCAGTTGCAAGGTACACTTCCATCAGAACCATCATGGCACTTGCATCCATGATGAAGTGGGAATTACACCAAATGGATGTGAAGATAGCTTTCTTGAATGGTGTGATTGAGGAGGAAGTGTACATAGAACAACCACAATGATTTGAGGTTGAATATAGAAGAACCCACGTATGCAAACTAAAGAAGGCTTTGTATGGGTTGAAACAAGCCCCCAGAGCTTGGTATGGAAGAATTGACAATTTCTTGACAAGCTTGGGCTTTACCAAAAGTAAAGTTGATCCTAATCTTTATCTCAAAGTTATGGATGATGAACATGTCATATTGTTGCTATATGTGGATGATCTATTTCTGACTAGAAATGAGAAACAAATTGTCGAGTGTAAGAAGAAGCTCTCTATAGAATTTGAGATGAAAGATCTCGAATTGATGCACTAATTCCTAGGTCTGGAAGTATGGCAAGGCCTAGAAGGGATCTTTCTCAACCAGGGAAAGTATGCAGTGGAAATATTGAAAATATTTGATATGTTGGAATGCAAAGCCATGGCCACTCCCATGGATTCCAACTTGAAGCCGTTAGCTGATGACTCATCAGAGTTAGTGGATGTGACTCTGTACATACAGGTTATTGGGTCACTGATGTATCTGACGAATACCAGGCCAGATATATGCTTTGTTGTAAACACTTTGAGTCAATATCTAGTGAAACCTAGATGTGTTCACCTGATAGCTGCAAAGCATGTGATGAGGCACTTAAAGGGCATGATAGACTTTGGTCTATGTTATCTTAGAGATCATGATTTTAGATTGTATGGCGACACAGATGTTGATTGGAAACAAGTGTATCAGATAGGAAGAGCACATTAGGAGGATGTTATTGTTTGGGATCTGCCATGATCTCCTGGTTTAGCAGGAAGTAGTCTAGTGTGGCTCTCAGCATAGCTGAAGCGGAATATATTGCTACTTGCAATGCTAGCTGTGAAGCGATATGGATTTGGAAGTTGTTATCAGGATTATTTGACTTAGAGATGGACCCCACTGTGATCCTATGTGACAACCAGAGTTGTATCAAGATGACAGAGAATCTAGTGTTCCATGATAAGTCAAAGCACATAGAAATCTGATATTTTTATATACGGGATATGGTGTAGAAAGGAGCTATCAAGCTCGAATATGTGAGCACTGATGAACAAGCTACTGATATATTGACCAAACCTCTGTCTCGAGTAAAGTTTGAATATTTCCAAGACAAGCTTGGTGTTGTTCAGAAGGACCCTCCTCGAAAGGGGGAGTGATATGGTCACTAATGATGAGATTTCCTGCATTGACGGTAAGGTCGATGATGTGGATACCTGTATCGATGACGTGGATACCTGTATCGATGATATTGACAATGAGGTCAATGATATTGACGATGAAGTCAATGATACCGACGATGAGGTTGATGAGTGGTCCTTAGACTTGGTCTAAGTTGACAAGTCGATTGTATCATCCCTGGAAACATGTCCTAAAGAGATCCGTAGACTCTAATCTCCGAGAAAGATGGTAAATCCTAGATTTGATCTAGGTCACATCTAGTATGAAATAGGACTGGCTCTGTGGTGGTAAATCATAGATTTGATCTAGGTCACATCCAGTATGAAAAAGGACTGGCTTTGTGCTGGTAAATCCTAGATTTGATCTAGGTCACATCCAGTATGAAAAAGACTAGCTATGTGCTAGTAAATCCTAGATTTGATCTAGGTCACATTTAGTATGAAAAAGGACTAGCTCTGTGGTGGTAAATCCTAGATTTGATCTAGGTCACATCCAGTATGAAAAAGGACTTGCTCTATGGTGGTAAATACTATATTTGATCTAGGTCACATCCAGTATGAAAAAGGACTTGCTCTATGGTGGTAAATCCTAGATTTGATCTAGGTCACATCCAGTATGAAATAGGACTGGCCCTGTGGTGATAAATCCTAGATTTAATCTAGGTCACATCCAGTATGAAAAAGGACTGGTACTATGGTCGAGATTGCATCGTCCCTAGACATGAGAGGTGTCTTAAATTGAGAGGGATTGATCATCCCGTAAGCGGATCAAGATTGTATAATCCTTGGACTTATGTCCAAAAGTGAGCGGGATTGATCATCCTGTAATTGGACCATGCGTATTGCAGAGTATGATGTTCATCGGGAGATCCAGATGTTGATGTTGTTGATCGGGAGATCCAGATGTTGATGATGTTGATCAAGAGGATCCTGATGTTGATGATGTTGATCGAGAGGATCCAGATGTTGATGTTGTTGATTGGGAGATCCAGATGTAGATGCTGTTGATCGAGAGGATCCAGATGTTGATGTTCTTGATCAAGAGGATCCATGTGTTGATGATGTTGATCAAGATATCTAGATGTTGATGTTATTGATCAAGAGGATCCAGATATTGATATTGTTGATCGAGAGGATCCAGATGTTGATGTTGTTCATCAAGAGATCTAGATGAGGATGTTACTATAGCTGTTCAAGTGCTGCAGAAGATGAAGACTCAGTACTGAAGATGTTGATGTTTGAGTATTGAATATCTTGAAGATGTTCCAGTAACTGTTCGAGTTATTGATGATGTATGAACAAAGATTCCAATTATTTATAGATGTATCATGTATCATGTAGTTGATGACTCCTTGCTCCTGCAGATGTTGTTATAATATCCTTCTCGTTAAGGGGGAGTGTTGAGATATTGTAACTTCTAAGAATATTATATTTGTAATTTATAATGACGGAGATGTTTAATTCCTCCATGGAGACCCTATTGTATATCCGTAGATGTTTATCCCTCCGAGAGAATGTGGTAACTAGGGTTATTAAATCTTCCATTTGGGGTCGGCCCCGAGTTAGTTGTTTAGGGGTTATTAGACTCTCTTAGGAGATGTCAGCCTAGTTAGGGTGAAAATTCATTTAGAAGATGAGTATAAGTAGAGGAGGTGTGTTCCTCACTTATCACTCATTCACTCACTTGTGTATTCCGCATAAGAGAGAGAAAGATATGCATAGGAGGAGAAGGAGCTCTTGTTTGGAGACTACATCTTTGTATTGGTTGATTATCTATATTGAGGAAATATTTGTTGGGTTTTCTACCCCATGAGAGTTTCCCAAGGTAAATATTTTTCTATCTTGTGATTGTGTTTCTTTTAGTGATCTTGCTTGTGAATTTAGGCTAAAATTAACACTAATCCCCCCACCACTAACCACCCCCAATCTCTCTCTCTCTCTCTCTCTCTCTCTCTCTCTCTCTCTCTCCAACCCCCCCACTCATCATCTATACCCCCATTCTCTCTAATCACAATACTCCTCCCCAAACCACACTATATATCTATATATTTATCTTCGACAACCCCCATCCTGCCCCCTACCCTTAATAACTCTCCTTCTCTCTTACACACACACACACACACCCTACTAATCCCCCTAAAACTAAGCCAAATCTCTCTCTCTCTCTAACCCTTACTAAGCTCCTCTCTCATACTCTCTCTCTCCCCTATTCCTCCACCTAACCCTAATCATCACACATCTCTCTCTATCCCCTAAACCCCCTACACCCACCTCTCCCTCTCCTACTCCCCCCACCCCTACTCCCCCCTCTATCTCCATCTCTCCTAACCCCCCTAGAGCCCTCCTATAACTAACCACCCTGACATCTGTCTCTTTATCTCTCTCTCTCTCTCTCTCTCTCTCACACACACACACACACACAAAACCACCCTACTTCCCCTTACCCCTAATCACCTCCACCCCACCTCTCTCTCTCTCTCTCTCTCTCTACAACAACCCCGCTCCTCCCCCCTACCCCTAATCACCCCATCCCTCTCTCCCTCTCTCTGTCTCTCTCTACTCGCCCTACCACTAACCACCCCCCACCATCTCTCTTGCTTTCTCTCTCCCCCCCCCCCAGCCCCCCCACTCATCATCTATACCCCCCTTCTCTCTAATCACAATACTCCTCCCCAAACCCCCTTAGATATATATATCTTTATAGTCGACATCGCCCATCCTGCCCCCTACCCTCAATAACTCCCCTTATCTCTCTCTCTCACACACACACCCTCCTACTCCCCCTACAACTAAGCCAACTCTCTCTATCTCTCTCTCTAACCCTGACTAACCTCCTCTCTCATACTCTCTCTCTCCCCTATTCCTCCACCTAGCCCTCATCATCACACATCTCTTTCTATCCCCTAAACCACCTGCACCCACCTCTCCCTCTCCTACTCCCCCCTTTATATCCATCCCTCCTAACCCCCCTATATCCCTCATATAACTAACCACCCCGACATCTCTCTCTCTCTCTCTCTCTCTCTCTCTCTATATATATATATATATATATATATATATATATATATATATATAGATATATATATATATATATATATATCTACCCCCACCTCTCTACCCACATATCTCTCTCTCTTTGTCTCTCTCTATACCCCCCCCTTATGCTAACTACCATCCTCCTTCCCAATCCCATAAATCTATCTCTTTATCTCTCTCTCACACACACAAATCCTCTCCTCCCCATACCCCTAATCACCCCCTCTCTCTCTCTCTCTCTCTCTCTCTCTCTCTCTCCAACCCCCCACTCTTCATTCCCCCCTTCTCTCTCTCTCTCTCTCTCCCTAACCCCCACTCCTAAATCCCCTCTCTTTCTCTCTCTACCCCTAACCTCTCTCATTCTACACGTAACTCACCCTCTCTCTCTCCGTAACCCCCCTTCTACTCCAACTACCCCTACCCCCCCCTCTCTCTCTCCCTCTCTTCCTACCCCCAACCCCCTCAAAACTCAACTATAAACCCCTTCTCTATAACTACCCTACTCCTCCCCAAACCCCTGGACCTCTTGATCTCTATCTCTTTTTCTCCCCAAACTCCCCAGTTCCCCCTATCCCTAAACAACCTCTCCAACCTACCCCTAAACACCACCTCTGTCTCTCCTACTACCACTAACCAATCCCCCCTTTCTCTCTCTCCCTAAACCCCTAACCATCCCCTCCCTTATATCCCTCTCTCTCTTTCTCTCTCTTCTACTCCCCTTAACCATGAACCCCTCTCTCTCCATCTCTCATAATCCCCCTCCGCCCTACAACTAAACACCCACCCATCTCTCTCTCTCTCTCTATACCCCCCCTTCTCTCTAATTTCCATCCTCCTCCACAAGTTGTAACACCTCCAATCTCTATCTCTTTCTCTTGCATCCTCCCCACTACCCCTAATCATCTCTCTCTCTCTCTCTCTCTATATATATATATATATATAACTTCCTCCTCCTCCCCAAACCCCCAATCTCTATCTCTTTCCCTTCCCCAATGTATCTCCTCCTGCTACCTATAATCACCCCTGCATCTCTCTCTCTCTCTCTCTCTATCTATCTACCCCCTTTCTCTCTAACTTCTCTTCTCCTCCCTAAAATCCTACCCCTATATATCTATCTCTTTCTCTTCCCCAACCTCCCTCATATCTGCTACCCCTAATCACCCCCCTCATCGCTCTCTCTCTCTCTCTCTCTCTCTCTCTCACACACACACACACACACACACAAACACACACCTACTCCTCCCCTACAACTAACTCCCCCTCCTCTCTCTCTCTAACCCCCTCTCTCACTCTCTCTCTCTGCACTATTCCTCCACCTACCCCAAACCCCCACCCCTCTCTCGCTCCCCCAACCACATAAAACACCCCCTTCTCTCTCTCTCTCTACCCCTAACTCCCCCTCTCTCTCTCTACCCATAACGCACACTCTATCTCTCTCTAACCCCCCTCCTACTCCTTCTATCCTTGACCCCCCCACCCTCTCTCTCTCCTACTCCTACCACTAACCCCCTCCACGCTCTCTCTCTCCCCCATACGCCTACCCCCCTCCCTCTCTCTTTCTCTCCTAATCCCCCTCCCCCTACCACTAAACGCCCCCCCACCTGTCTCTCTCTCTCTCTCTCTCTGTCCCCCTAACCCTCTCTCTCAGAGACAATGTATGATCATGATAGGGAGGTTGTGGCCATGACCAAGATGTGCTTGCATTTCCCAAGATGCAAATATGATCCTGGCACGCTACCTAGACGGGTCCGGGGGAGTGAATGGGGGTTCAGGGGCGTATCCCCCAAAGGAAATTTTTGGGTTGTTTTCACCAACAATTTACAGGCGCATCGTTTTGGGTAACCCATGGTATTTTCCCATTGTATTTTCCCCTTTATAAGAAATACATTGTAATATGGCTAGGGTTGATGTATTAGGTATTATGCATTGTAAATATCTCTGAGATCGTAAAGAGAGACTATGGGACGGTGAAGAGGAAGTGCACCGGATGTGCTGTAGGTTGTATCCCTTCATTTGTTGGATGGTATAATAATAATGACTGGCAATTTCAGTGTCGATGTAGCCTATCTTGGGTGAACCACGATATATTGGTGTCTCTCTTGTAATTTATTTGTGTATTTTATATTTGCATCTTGTTTATTGTTATTGCTCTGCGATCCTGTTTTTCTAACAATTGGTATTAGAGCCAAAGGTCTATTTGGCAGATAAACCCGCAGGAAACTAGGGTTTCTGGTTCGAGTGATAGCAATGGCAGAAGAAGGAAATTTTAAGGTCGAGAAATTTAATGGCCAAAACTACTAGTTATGGAATATGCAAATGGAGGACTATCTGTACCAGAAGGATCTATTCCTAGCATTGGGAGGAAGAGAAAAGTAGCCGGCGACTATGAAGGATGAAGAATGGGAGGTTCTTGACAAAAAGGCACTGGGAACAATACGATTGTCCCTGGCTTCATCAGTGGCTTTCAATATATCAAAAGAAAAGACAACGAAGGGTTTGATGAGTGCAATGGGTAAGCTGTATGAAAAACCCTCGTCCTCCAACAAGGTATTTCTACTGAAGCGTTTATTTAATATGAAGATGTCTGAAGGTGGATCTGTTATTGATCATTTAAATGAATTTAATACGGTTACAAATCAACTAAGTTCTGTAAGTGTGAACTTTGATGATGAGGTTAGGGACCTTCTAATATTGTGTTCACTGCCAGAAAGCTAGAATAACTTGGTCATGGCTGTAAGTAACTCTATCTTTGGTTCAAACACCTTGAAATTTGATGATGTTATTGGTGTTATTCTTAGCAAGGAAATGCGAAGAAAAAACACAGGTGAGACATTAGTATATGCGTTAGCCATGGAGAGAAGGGGAAGAAAAATGGAGAAATGAAAGAGCCAAGGTAATCACGGCAAGTCTAAAATGGGAAGATCCAAGTCTAGACTGGGAAAAATAGAGTGTTGGAACTGTGGAAAGAAAGGACATCTGAAGAAAGACTGCAGATCTCTAAAGAAGAAAGGAGATGGACAGTAGAAAACTACCCAGGAAGCAAATGTAGCAGGTGATGTGTTACAAGATGCTTTGATTCTTGCATTAGATAATAGTAGTGATTATTGGGTAGTAGATTCAGGGGCTTCATGTCATGCTACACCCCATAGGAAATATTTTCATGATTATGTTCCAGGTGATTTTGGACATGTTTATTGGGTGATGATGAGCCATGTAAAATTTGTTGGAATGGGTAAGGTATGGATAAAATTTAAGAATGGAACTGAACGGATGCTAAAATATGTTAGGCATATTCCTGCTATGAAAAGAAATCTGATCTCAATAGGGAAGTTGCAAGATGGCAGCTATCTATCTAAGTTTGGAGAAACATGGTGGAAGATCACTAAAGGATCAATGGTGATAGAAAAATGAGATAGGGTAGGTACGTTGTAATTATGTCCTCATAATACTGACCATTCTATCTCTTTAGCTTCCACAAAATCAGATACAACATTGTGGCATCATAGGCTTGGCCACATGAGTGAGAAGGGGATGCAGCACTCAAGGAAGTTGCTACCAGATTTGATGCAGGTAAGTTTGGAATTCTGTGAGAACTTTGTTTATGGAAAACTGAAGAGAGATAGATTTCTCAAGGTTGGGAAACAAAAGAAGAATGAAAAGTTAGAGCTTGTGCATACATATGTATGGGGACTGGCTCAGGTACAATCTCTTGGTGGCTCTCATTATTATGTTACATTTATTGATGACGCAACTAGAAAAACTTGGATTTATTGCATTAGACATAAATCTAGTGTGTTTGCTACTTTTAAGAAGTGGAAATCTTTGCTTGAGAATGAGACAGGAAAAAGGTTGAAGTGTCTCAGATCTGATAATGGAGGTGAGTATTGCGGCAAGGAGTTTGATAGTTATTGTTCATACCATGGGACTCGCAGAGAGAATACAGTCGCAGGAACACCACAAGAAAATGGTGTGTTAGAAATGATGAATAGAACGATCATGGAGCGTGCAAGGTGTATGAGATTGCATGCAGGGTTGCCCTTACAGTTTTTGGCAGATGCTGTAAATACTGCTCTTTATTTAATAAATAGAGGGCCTTCTAGTGCTTTGGATGGTGGTATTCCAGAGGAGACATGGAAAGGTAAAAAGGTAAACTACTCATTGATGAGAATGTTTGGTTGTGAAGCATTTGTCCATATTGATAAAGAAAATAGAACAAAGTTTGAAGTTAAATCCAAGAAATGTACCCTTATTGGATATGGGATTGATGATTTTGGTTATCGCTTATGGGATTATGAAAATAACAAAATCATTAGGAGTAGAGATGTGATATTCAATGAAAAGGTCATGTATAAAGATCAGTTGTAGGGAAATAAACAGGGAAAAGAAAACATAAAGTACACAATACTTGATGAAATTGAAGAAATTGAAGTTCCAAAGGTGCCAGAAAATCAAAAACAACAACAAGTACCTGAAACTCTTGCAAGTGTAAGAAAATATAGTAGGTTAAGTAGATTCCCTGAACGATACTCTCCTTCAATGTATTATTTATTGATGACTGATGTTGGTGAACCGGAATGTTATGAAGAAGCAATGCAGGTGGAAACTAGAAAGAAGTGGGAGCAAGGAATGAATGAGGAGATGGGCTCATTGGTAGGAAACTAGACTTGGGATTTGGTTCATTTTCCTGCTGGTAAAAGAGCATTGTAGAACAAATGGATTTACAGGTTGAAGGAAGAAGAAGGAGGTAAGAAGGGGTATAAGGCCAGATTTGTTGTAAAGGGGTTTGCACAGAAGAAAGGTATAGATTTTGATGAAATATTTTCTCCTGTTGTTAAGATGACTTCAATTAGGACTATCTTAATTCTAGTGGCAATAGAAGATTTGCATCTTGAACATTTAGATGTAAAAAAACTTTCTCCACGGGGATTTGGAGGAAGATATATATATGCAGTAGCCACAAGAGTATGAGTTCAAAGGGAAGGAAAATTTGGTATGCAGGTTGAGAGAGCTTGTATGGTTTGAAGTAAGCTCCAAGGCAGTGGTTTTTAAAATTTGACAGGTTTATGACAGAACAAGGTTATAGTAGATGTCATTCTGACCACTGTGTTTATTTCAAGAGTGCTAGATAATGGGACATATATTATCTTGTTATTGCATGTGGATGACATGCTTGTTGCAGGGTCTAACATGCAGGAAATAAATGTGCTCAAAAGGAAGTTAGCAAATTCATTTGTGATGAAGGATTTGGGTGCTGCAAAGCAAATCCTTGGTATGAGAATAACAATAGATTGGAAAAATTGCAAATTGACATTGTCTGAGGGTGAGTACATACAAAAGGTGTTGGAGAGGCTCAGAATGAAGAATGGAAAACCAATTAGTACACCTTTGGCCAACCATTTCAATATAAGTAAGGAAATGTGTCTCAAGACACAGGAAGAGATAGATTACATGTCCTAGATTCCCTATTCATCAGCAGTTGGCAGCTTGATGTATGCCATGGTGTGCACAAGACTAGATATTGCACATGCAGTGGGAGTTGTGAGCAGATATATGAAAAATCTAGGTAAAGAACATTGGAAGGCAGTATAGTGGATTCTCATGTATTTGAGAGGTACTACCACTCAGGCATTATGTTTTGGAGGTTCAGACACTGTTCTATAGGGATATGTTGATGCAGATATGGTAGGTGATAAGGATAACAGGAAGAGCACCACAGGGTATGTGTTTACTGCAGGTGGAACAACAGTAAGTTGGATTTTGAAACTGTAAAAGGTTGTTGCACTTTCAACAACGGAAGCAGAGTATGTTGTTGTTACAAAGGCTAGTAAAGAGATGATTTGGTTGCAGAGGTTTATGGAGGAATTGGGTAAGAAGCAGAAGGATAGCAAGTTGTATAGTGACAACCAGAGTGCCATTCATCTTGCAAAGAACTCAGCATTCCATTTCAGGACTAAACATATACAACTTAAGTACCATTTCATACGCTATGTTCTGGAAGATGAACTGCTGAAGCTGGAAAAGATACATACCAGCAAGAATCCTGCAGACATGTTCACAAAGGTAGTGACCAAAGAAAAAATGAGTTCTTGATTAGTTTCAGTTGGCCTTCTAGCATGAAGGTGAAGGTGAGAAATTTTCCAAGTCCAATGTCCAGCAAGTACAGCAGCGGTGGACGTGCTGTGATCAGTCTCCAGATGGGAGATTGTTGGTTGTGGAGCCTGATCTTCCAGTCTCATAGATGATGATTCATCCATGTTTGTACCTGAGGTTTATTTATTGTTGACGCAGCATCTATCAACAGGGGTTCACTTCGCACTGTCTCCAAAAAACTACCAACCCAAACTCCCTTACACACCGACCTGGAAAGGTGTAACCCTTTTCAGCAACACTTGCGGAGCAAGTGCAATCTCACCTGAGATGGATAAGGGGGCTACAGGAACCAAGTTTCCTCAATGGAGTTGAGGATATGATTTCAACACACATTACTCTTGTAGCAACAAAAGATTATAACATTTGCAACATACTATCAATTCATCTTTCGCAGAGTTTAACAGATAACAAACATTCAGAACAACATATTTAGTTTACGTATTCAGATCAACAGTACTCTTTAACCCATAGCATATTGGCATCAAAGATACTCTAAAACATTCACATTCATCATCACATAAAAATAGAGACAGAGATTGCACCATAATCGAACATATTCATTCATTCATTAAACCCTGTGGAATGAACCTCGCAGAAATAGTCAATACACCATGTTGCGGATACAAAACAGACCCAAAAGATAGGATCAATCATCAAAAACTAGATTCCCTTAGGATTACAATCCTACTCTATTTATATGCTTCTATTTGGTTACAAAATGGTCCACATGACCAAATTAACTAATTGAACAATTCTTGCGCTTCCACGAACTCCGCGAATGGTCCTTCTTTTACGGAATGACCCTTTCGGACCTGTCAGCTTCTGCACTTCCTGCAGACTTATCCCGTGCCAACAAGCCCCCAACAAAAATTTGTTGATCGTCCCAAGCCACCTCAGCTAGACACTACTATTTTTTTGAACTACTGCTGGAAGTCATCATAGGTGGTTTGGATCTAGTCGACTACCTCTCTTACTGATGCTAGGAGATGCGCACTCTCTATCACCTGCTGCTCTGTTGGGTGGTCGCATACTTTCCGTTGTACTTCCTCCAATTGCTCATGTACTTGTTTCATCACTAGTACTACTCATGCTATGAGGGCTTCAACCTTTGTTTGAAGCTCATCCAAATGTGCAACTCGCCGTTGCTTTCTTTCGTGGGCCTTTGTAACTCGCTGCTTCATACTTTGCAGTTTTGCGGCCGTTATCATTCACATCATTGTGGGCATAATTTTGAGCGATCCCTTAAAGGTTTCTAATTACTCTTCTGCTTCATGGAGCTTTCCATTCAGCGCGGCCAGCTGGTCATCCTCAACCAACCTGTCCCAAAAATATGTGATGCTTACCGAAACTTGTTGTACTTCCTATTCCATTTCTTGGATCTATGCCACCGCTTCCTTTATCGTTGTCTACCGACTCTGAATTTATGTTTGCAGTGTGTTGGGTGTCACTCGATTCTGGAGCTACACATTTTCCTTTCTAAGCTCGGTGATGGCTACGGCTAACATAACAAATTCTGCCTCCAGGGCAACATCCGGATCTATTTTATCCGTTTCGCATGCCTTCACAAGTGATTTTTCCAATTTAGTTTGTTCCTCTATATCCCTCTCCTTCATAGTCAGTGCTGTAATCTGCTCCTCTATGACCTTCTCTTTTGCGGTCAGTGCTGTAGTCTGCTCCTCTATGACCTTCTCTTTTGCAGCTAGTGCTTTTTCCAATTCATCCCATTCCTCTATAGCCTGTACCTTCACATCCAATGCCGTAGTTTGTTCATTTTGAAGGTGTTGTGTCACCATCTCGCTGGTTTGTAGTTGCTTCTGGTATTCAATCATTTTATTGTGCATTGAAGACTCACAGTCACGGATTTTTGCGCTTGTTGCGGCTTGGACTCTATGTAGTGTTAACATTGGAAGCAAATTGAAACCAACCATCACCTGGTCTCCCTTCTGACTCTCGAGGTCCACGGTTTTATCCCCCGTCAAAATGCATGGGATTCGAGTTGGACTATTCGTTATTGGGTGCCAACTTCTAGCTCAACTCTGGGATTTGACAAATGTTGCTGGATGTCCCCATGTGGTACACTTATGTTGATTATCATACCTTCCATTGTGTTTAGGAGCTCCGCTATGTACTGGAATTGTTCAACGAAATTCTGTGTGACCTTTTTGGAGTTCTTTTCCACTCTTTCTGTAATGTTGTTTAGAAATATGTCTGCCTGCTGCGCAGTGAGCCCTTCCCGTGTTCTACTGCCGGCATGGTCCATACTTTTCTTTGTCCTCTGCTCTTCCTGTTGGATATCCAATTCTGAATCCGTTAGGTTGTTGGCTGTGGATGCCCCATCATGGCTAGATTCCGCCATCTGGTCTTTCACATCCTCCTCCTATTATGCACTCTCCTTTCGATTGGCTAATGCTATGTCCTCCCTAGCCTGGTTTTGTTGACCTATGTCTTTCCCATCTTCTATGTCCTTTGGATCAGCGGGGACCTTCCATTCCTCTTACCACTTGGCGATGATGCCGTTGAGGTCAGCGTCAGTGAGCTTGTACTGTGTCTCTAACCATCGCTTCATTGGATCTTCCTGAGCCTGGAGGTAAATCATGTGTGCTTCGATGTATATCTTGGCAATGGAGTGATACTTTGTCGTAGCTTGCACTGATATTCGTGGTATCATCCGTGCATCTATCCTCATCCTTTCCATCCATATATAAAATTGTATGGTGTTGTCTTTCTGTCATTCTTTATCGGTGGTCTCCCATAGATTCTGATACCGTGCACCTTCGCATACTCGTGGTCCCATGGGTTCCACCCCCTGATAATCGTCTGGTTTCCTCCATCCTTTTAAGGAAATCAACAAGAGTAGCCATGAATATGTAAATGGTCGTCCGTACTCCTGGGCATTGTACACATCCTTGGTCAATTCGTGTAGCAGGAACTAGGACCAGTTCATCTGCTCCCCTGCAGTGCACCTTTCCACGAGAGCAATGACACCTGAATTACATTGCAAGGGTTGGTTCTTCCGTGTTATTTTGACTGCTACTATCTTTGCCCCTACTCTGAATTCTTGGTTGTTGATTGTGTCGATCAGGTACCCTTTGGAATCTTTATGTACTTCATACTTTTTCGTCAATTATTCCGCTAGTTTCTTATCATTGTCCTTCCCCTAGAAAAACTGGGAAGGCTCAGCTTCCTCTTGAGGTAATCCAGTGATTCTGGTGATTAGGTCAATGGTGACTGGAACCTTCTCATGCAACCAGAGAAATCCATCATGAAAGCATGCGATAATTTGCTTGATGCATGTGTTGACCTGTGCCAATCGCCCAAAGTGCGGCAGGAGGGTGATATCTAATAGCCCCGAGCGTTCCAGCCCCAATGCCCACTTCTTGGGTTCCTTCGTCGTTGGGCCTCTTGGATGAGGGACATCATCATAAGCCTCTGTGTATTCTTTGAATTTCACTAGGTTGTGGTCGGTATACTGCAGCCGCTGCAAACTGGCTGTAATATCCCTAACTTGAGCAACCCTTGGTGGTACCGGTGCTACTTCGATGGGGTATTTTTCATTCTTGGTTATCCGCGGTGTGGGTGGCCAGACCTGACGTGGTGGGATGTACGGTGCAAGAATTGGACCATCGTATTCATCGTGTGCAGCTTTAGCCACTGAAGGGCCTGCAACATCGTTCGTAAATATTACTGATGCCATGGTGCCCTTCTTTTTCTCCCAACTAGTGTCCAGGGGTCGATTCGCGCTCCTTTTCTTCTTGTGTGGAATCGTGGACATAAATTTTGGCTGCTCCTACACAACTAGTGTGGGCTGTGGTCTTTCAGTGCTGGTGTTGGACACATACACCTCCATTAGGTAATGCATTTTGGCCTCCCCTGCTCCTATATTTATAGCATTGGCTGGTAACATCCAACTGATCATAGGCCATAATTACCAAATCTAGATGGGATTTGCCAAATATGTCGCTCGCATTGAGTATTAACTGCCATTGCTCTCATTTTTGTTGTTGTCCGATGTGGTATAAATGCTGCATTTATTGTCGGATTGGAACTCCATGTCTCGTGGCAGCTTTCGACTTGTTTTCTTTTTCCTGTGATTGCCCAACTACCCGATCGACACAGCGAGTTCCACAGTGTCGATAATTTGTCATATAGTAGGTTTCTCTGCTATTGCTGATTTCTTCTGATTTCTCTAGGTTGTTGTTGTGTACTTCTCAACCTCATCCATCGGTTGTTCCGCATTGATCGCCCTGCCGATCACAGCTTGATTTGGTTGCTTGTGTGTTAGATTTAGTTGATCAAGCCGCTGCCTGACTGGATTCACGTCAGGTTTCAGGGGGATCTTCATCTCCCCTAAGTCTCCGGAGATTCCCTTCATCTCTGATAATTTCATTGGAAATAAATCCCGAAACTCATGCAACAAGTCAATCGTCTTCGTAATGGTCAACTCGTCCCAGTAGTCGCCAATGCTTGCGATCTTTGGGTTTTCCTCCAACCCAATTTTCACCTTCTTGATCTTCAATGGTTGCTGAAATTTTTTCGACGGTATGTCTGGTGCCACAACACTGCGACTACCCTCTGATTATGGCATGTATATAGCCCTGGGATCATCCTCATCATCAAGCTCTCCGGTGATGTTGTAACACTCCATCAACATTTCCAGTGTCGCAATCCATTGAAGTGGCATCAGTTCTCCTGTTGGTACCGCCTTGAATATCTTTCCACAGATCGCCTGTAGCGCGGTGTGGATCAAGGGATTTTCATCTGAGAATGAAAATGATTGGTTGAAGCCAATGGTAAGTTGTTCCCAAGAATTCATTCTGCGTCACAGTTCTGTTGCGACATACCAGCTCCACGGTACTTCATCCAACATGTGTACGAATGCATGTACCCACTCCCATTTTTCTCTCGATCCCCATTGGTGTTGACAAGCATTCAGATGCTCTGTCGGGTCACCTTGCCCGTCATATCTCATTTTTTCATACTCCATAGTTTCACCGAAATGAACCTTCATGAGGCGTCGACATAGTGGCCAAGTTGCGATGTTTGATTTGTGCGCTGCCCACCATCGCATAGGAGTAGCCTTCAAGGCTTCCTCCTGGGCTAGTAGATGCTGTGGTTCTGCCACTTTTTCCTCAAATTTTGTGAGAAACTTGCCCAAATTGGAAAATACCTCATATGTAGGTAACACGTATTCCTCTGTGGCTACCCTTCGCAGGGACTACGTTAACCATGCGCATTTTCTAAAGGATACTTCATGTAACTGATTCTGTCAATTCTCGAGCGCCTCGTCTGAATATGAGGATGCCGAGCTGGCATTGCGCCATCCTAATTCTCCATCTGTGATGGGATTAACATAATCCTCAGAAATGTTGTACAAACTATCCCACCCTTCCACAAACTCGTCTATGGCTGGTTCCGTATAACGCAGCCCTTCCACAAGATATAGTGGTGCGATGACTCTCATCTCATGATTCTCAAATGACATTTTCCTTTTCTTAACATTGATAATCGCTTGATTCTCCATGGCCCAATCTATCCCTAGCAGTACCAGATACGGACTAGTGTTATCCACGATTTCAATGACGTCAAAATTAGCATACGTCATAAGCCCTTCAATTTCAATTAGAAGTTGACATATCCGACCAAGCGGAGTGACCTTACTTTGATTCTCCAGTCGTAGTTGTACTGGTGACCAGGTCATCGGCGGCTTTCCCATTGTCTTCCATGTCTGCTTGGTCAGAATATTCACATCCGAACCCAAATCCAGAATGATGGAGTTGACGTCAAATGCTCCAATTTGTGCCGACATCCACATCTCCCTGCTTGTCTTCCTTTTATGTATGCGATTAACTCTTTGCTCCTATTGTGCACCTTCCCGTCGATGTTTTAGACCAGCTATTTCTTCCAGTGCGTCTGGGTCCTTTTCCAAGTCCAGGAAACTTCCCAAGAAGGCCTTTAGAGTGTTTTCCTTTCTTCGCGACTTCAACGAGTCAAACGTCGGTGGCCTGTCATAGATTTATTCCTGAAGAGGTAGCTGCCTACTATTCCTCATTGCCTCCTGTGCCTTCAAGAAAACATCCCTTTCTGCTTCTATGTCAAAGGTGACCTGCTTCCACTATGTTTGTGTTGGCCTAGCATTGGTGTGTGACCTGTCGTCGCCTGTCACCGCTCCTCCTCATGTCACTATTCCAACCATTGCATGGCTACTTCTAAATTCTATCGATATCATCTACACAGTTGATGGCACGTTCTGATTGTTTTGGTTCTAGTTTTGGGGTGGATTCTTAGCCTGCCATTTCGCAATGAGTTGAGGGAAGTCCTCTACATTATGATCTATAGAACTGCAATATGTACACTGCAGCGTTGGTTTTGGACAATCCCTCTGGTAGTGCCCCTGCTGTCCACAGTTGTAACAGATGATCGGTCCTCTTCCCCATCCAGTAGCTCCTCCATGTCCCATACCGGTGCCTCGGCCTCCGCACAATCCTCGCATGAAATCTCCGCGTGGTGGCCCATGATGGGTCCAAAATATAGGTATTTGATAGGCCTTTCCCCACAGCAAAAACACAAGAAAAGGAGAAGAAATACACTTGTTTTGTGGGAAAATGATTTACCTTAATTATTTAATGAATTTGTTTAAGAGATTATTTCTGTTATGTTTTGAAAGCGTTGTATGATCTAATTGCATGACAAATGAATTTGAACGAGTAGGTGTAGGTGCACTAAAGGACAACGTGCAAATCAAGTGAAGAAATGAAAGAACATCACCAAACTCAGCGCCTTTCTCCTGATCTGTAGAGAATGAACTCATGTTCAAATAGAATCGACATTTAGACATTTAGTTAGGTTCAACATTAATAATTATATAAATATGGACCTCTCGGGTAGTGGGAGGCCCCGGCTGCTATTTTGGAGAATTATTGTTTTACGTTTTATATTATCCAGACAGTTGTGTTACAGACTTGGTTTTAAACTATGAAGTTCCTATTTTAATTAAAGACTTGATGTTACTTGCAATTCATCGTTTATAAGTTTTTTTCACTCCTGAGTATGGGTTGGAGAGGGCCCCTCCAACACATAAGTCAGGAGATCTCACTGTTCAGGTATTTCTCATGGTGTATTTTACATTGGCTGAATTTATATTGCAGATGAGAGTATTTTAAATAGTCTTTAAATCGCACGATCTGATTTCTGTAGCAGTTGAATTTTTCTAATTCTATAGTTCACTATAACACACTATGTAGTTTGGTAATGCTGTATCTGTAGTCCTGTAGCACCATTCCGCCAAGGCATAATTTAACACCCATTTCTCTATGTACTTGCATTTACTTCTAAAGCAATGATCTAAATCTTAATCCTATGTACTCATTTCATTATTAGAATTGCTCATAGAGATTGATTTCTTTCAGTATTTGTTTGTTACATGATGACATTCACTCATTAATGTTTTGATTAAAATTGCAGCATTAGATAATGGCATTCCGAATTTAGCTTTAGCATTAGATTATGTTAGATCAGACTTTGAGTTTTATGCATTAAAATACAGTAATTACTCCCTAAGTTAGAGATCAAGATTTCATTATCTTAGAATAGATCTGGTATGTTTTCAGTATTCAATTCCATAGTATAATTTTTACTGCTTTCGGCAAAGTTAATCCTTAAAGATATTCTTACTGTTTCCTGCATTTGATTTCGTAGACATAGATTTCCTGATTTCAGTACTTAAATTTATTAGTATAGGAATTTCACCTCCATAGATTAAACAATCCTTTTTACAGTTTATTGAATCATTTTTACGTAACTCTTTAAAAACATGGATACAAACACCCAACTTCGACAAAGACTATCCTAGAGAGCACATATAGTTCCTGCACCTCCGAAGTTTGTACGTCCCTCGGGTTGATAATTAAAGTAGGCTCTTAGTCCAGCTGCCCTTATTAGGTATCCATTCTGAGAGCTCACCACTTTTTGGCGCCGTTGGTGGGGAGGTGCTAAATCTTTTAGGAGACATCTTCAAAAGCGAAAAAACAAAAAAAAACAAACACATAAAGATTCCACCAATGAATGCCTCATCGGAAAAGGGATAGGTTTGGATGCTTTCTTCCTAGGCATCCCATGAGCAATAATGATAACAACAATTTTGACCACTCCTAGTTTGGATCCCCAAACTCTGAAAACGAAACTGATTCCACATACAATCCAAACAGAGACAACTTCTCTGATAGTTCCATCTCAAACACCACTATGGCCGGTGAAGAAGAGGAACCCAGGGAGCTTTTCACCTTTCCCATTAGCATACCTCTTGGAGATGCCAGGATGAAGAATATCAACCCTAACAATCTGCCAAACTTCCATGGATTGACTTCAGAAGATCCTAACATATTCCTGTTTGAGTTTGAAGTAGTTTGTAGATATTTTGATTATACTACAGATGCACAAAAGTTGAGGCTTTTTCCCTCCACACTGAAATATTTATCACTTAGGTGGTTCATGAGTTTAGAAGGAAATAGTATTTTCAGCTGGGATCAAATGAAACAAGCATTCCTAGAAAATTATAGGGACTACTGCAAAGCAAAGGATACAAGGGATGAAATATTTAGGATGCAGCAGGGAGACCATGAATCCTTAGAATATTATTCCCAGCATTTTCATCTCAACTACAAACGAGCTAACCATTGCACCATAGACCTTGAATCGCTGAAACTTGTCCTTCTTAGGGGGATTATAGAGGAGAATTTTGAGATCTTAAACCTCTTTGGAGAAGGAGACATATTTCAGAAGACTTATGACCAAATACTACAGATCTTCAAAAACCATTCTAGGTCTAGGAAGAGCAAGAATGGGACAAGAGATACACATCTACCCATAGGATCCTCATCATCTTCAGGACCCAATCTTACAAAATCTGACTTAGGAAACCTGTTAGATGACATGAAGACCGACATCTTACAATCTCTGGCCATGCAACTTGATGCACTACAAATCAAAAAGAAGCAGGATGAAATTAACCAAGCTTTGGCAGTATTCTGTCCTCGTTGTAGAAATAAACATGAGAAGGGGTAGTGCACTTTAAACACCATAGAAATATGTGGTCTCTGCATTGACGACCACTCCACTGATAAATGTCCCCTCTTACCATCATGTAAAGCTGCTATTCAAGATCCCGCGGCTGAGGGAGCAATAGAACAACTCTATTTTATAAATTAGAGGAGGAATAATTTTGTTAGACCATATCAATCGAGCAATCAAGCCTACTATAATCAAGGATATCCAAATTGGAACTCAGGACCAACTCCATGGAAAGCATAGCCAAATCCAAGCCAATGGCAACAGAACTAGTGAACGTATCAACCATCATATCAGCAATCGTATTACCCACTGTCTTATCCTCAATAACCCCCACCTTTTTCTCCATCAACCACAAATTATGCAAATCAATACCCCCATCCATCAAATTGGAGAACCCCATTACAACAGCCACTTATTATGTTATTTTTTCAGAAATTTTAATCTGATCTAGGATCTTAACTGAGAGAATAACATGTACAGCATATCTACAGCATATCAATTATGGACACAATAATACAAGCACACAAGAGACACAAAGTTTCACCGAGGAAAACCAAGAAGGTGAAAAACCCCGCAACTTCCTCATAGATAGATAGAGCAATGATACAACCAAAGTACAAGAGATGGTCTTCTCCTAGCAGCTAAACCTCCTCCTCACATGTGCTCCACTTTCTGAGTGATGGAAGAGTGAGTAATGAGATGATCAAATAGAGATCTCCCGATCTCTATTTATACTTGTCCTGTCCTGCCCAATAAACCAGTGGGGCCGACTTGTCTAACTTAGCATAATAACCCATGGTTACATTAATTTGGGCTGACCCCACACTTGGTGGTCTAATAACCCATCAAGTATAAGTTACGACACTTACAATATAAATGACAACACTTCCATATAGAGGAATAATAACATCTCTATAGGAATATAATATACATGGGTAAAATACATTCTGAAATTACATATACATGAACACTCCCTCTTAACTAGGAAGGTATTTCTCGACACAGATCTGCTAGCACAAGTCTTCTTCTTTGGATCATCATCAGCGAATCATTGTCCTCGAATCATCGTGATTGTCACTGCTGCTGCTATCTCAATCAATCTCCGATCTACTCGTTATAGGAAGTTCTACAGAGCCAGTCCTTTTTCATACTGGATGTAGGCCCACCACCTGTAGGTCTTCATCATCAATGGCCATACTGTGGAATCCTCAAGACTGATTACGTGCATCAACAAAAACCTCGAAAGAGCATCCCAGGACTGATTATGAGCATATTGCTCAACCTATCAGATCTTCTAGGATCTTTTACATGTAACTGCACAACCTGTCCACGACCACGGAGTATCATCCTGATACTCATACTCATACTGATCATCATCCATGAAGCATAGTCCAGATGCACACAACACAACACTTACACTCACCAGCATGGAAGGACTTTCCTCTGACCATCCGAGAAAGGCTCAGCACTCACATCAACGCACATGGGAGAACACATCTGGCACCATGTCGGGAAGGCTCTGCACTTACATCAATGCACATGGGAGAACACATCTACCACCATGTCAGAAAGGCTCTGCACTTACATCAACGGACATGGGAGAACACATCTACCACCATGTCAGAAAGGCTCTACACTTACATCAACGCACATGGGATAACACATCTACCACCATGTCGGAAAGGCTCTGCACTTACATCAACGCACATGGGAGAACACATCTACAACCATGTCGGAAAGGCTCTGTGCATCTGTGTCTTCGGACTGATCACACATGATCTATCTGATCATGTCAAAGCATCTACCTGATGCATGTCATCATAGCATGATCATCCTGATCATCAATGCATCCACCTGATGCATACCATGTATTTACCTGATACATATCAACATACATGATCTACCTGATCATACAATGTATCCATTTGATACATATACATATACATGATCCAACTGATCATATCTAGCATCTAACATAATGCATATACATATACATGATCCAACTGATCATATCCAGCATCCAACATAATGCATATACATATACATGATCCAACTGATCATATCCAACATCCAACATGATGCATATACATATAAATGATCCAACTGATCATATCCAGCATCCAACATGATGCATATACATATACATGATCCAACTGATCATATCTAGCATCCAACATGATGCATATACATATACATGATCCAACTAATCATATCCAGCATCCAACATGATGCATGTATAGAGCAGTAACTGGAGCATCATCCTGATGCTCATTATCTAGTGCTTACATCCACATCCATGGGAAAGATCCTCCTCTCACCATGCTTGGAATGGCTCCATCAAATGTGTCCATCACTTCTTCCTCGAAGTGTCATCAATCTGAAGAACACCAAGCCTCTCTCTGAAGTACTCGAACTTCACTCTAGCTAGTGGCTTCATCAGCATATCTGCAACCTACTCATCTGTTGCTACATACAGGAGCTTTACTGCTCCTCTTTGCACCATATCCCTAATATAGTGATATTTGATCTCGATGTGCTTCGACCTGTCGTGGAACACCAGGTTCTCAGAAAGCTTTACATAGCTCTGGTTGTCACAAAAGATACCAGTAGCCTCCAACGGGAGATCAAATAACTCAAATTGTAGCTTCCGGAGCCATAATGCCTCACAACATGTTGCAACATACTCTGTCTCGGTTGTACTCAATGCTATGCAGGATTGCGTCTTGCTAAACCAAGATATCACACCTGATCCCATACTAAAGCAGCACCCATATGTGCTCTTCCTATCTGCATCACTGCCTGCCCAATCCAAATCCACATAACCCTGTAGGTTAAACATTTGATTCGCATCATACTTGAGCCCATAATCAATTATACCCTTCAGGTACCTCAGAATATGCTTTACAGCAACCATGTGAACACCTCTTGGATCCGTCAGGAACTGGCTCAATGTGTTCATAGCAAAGCAAATATCTGGTCTTGTGTTCGTCAGGTACATCAAGGACCCAATCATCTGACGATACACAGTGACATCAACTGGATAAGATGAAGCATCACACAGAAGCTTCAGGTTCAATGCCATAGGTGTGGCCATGGCCTTGCAGTCCATCATCCCGAACCTCTTCAGGATCTCTACTGCATACTTCCCTTGTCCAAGGAAGATTCCATCTGCACTATGCCACACCTCCATGCCTAGAAAATAGTGCATCATATCCAAGTTCTTCATCTCAAACTCGGCAGCAAGCTTCCTCTTGATATCGGAAATCAATCCATCCTCTCCTATTACAAACAAGTCATGCACATACAAAAGTAGTATCACAGGATTGCCTTTCTCAACCTTGTAGTAAAGGTTGGAATCTGCTTTACTCTTGGTAAAGCCCAAACTAGATAGAAAGCTATCTATCCTCCCATACCAAGTTCTAGGAGCTTGCTTCAAGCCATACAAAGATTTCTTCAACCTACACACATATGACTTCCTGTCATGTGTCTCAAAACCAAGTGGCTGCTCCACATACACTTCCTCCTTGACTACACCATTCAAGAAAGTTGTCTTGACATCCATCTGGTGTATCTTCCATTTCATCACTGCAGTCAGAGCAAGTACTGATCTGATGGAAGTGTACCTAGCTATAGGTGCAAAAGTCTCTTCATAGTCAATCCCTCTTTCTGGGAGAATACACGAGCTACAAACCTCGCTTTGTATTTCTCCATGCTACCAACTGCAACATGCTTGATCTTATAGATCCACTTGGAAGTCACAACAAACTTCCCTTCAGGTCTTGGGACCACATCCCAAACATGATCGATTGGTGCTTCTCGACCATGGCATCCTTTTACTGTATCTCGTATCATGGGAACATCAGATTCTTCAATATCTTCAATAGAGAGTTTGAAATTTGTTGCTAGAACAAATGTTGTAGTCCTTGTTTTGTAGGTGATGGTATACGATCTTTCCTATAAGACAAGTTAAATTGCATGATTAGAAACATCTCATAGTTTTCAGAACAAATTCTTACAGATAAAGAAATATGTCACACATTCATGCAATTATTTTAGCTAATGCTTCAATACAACATTTATCCATATCCCATAACTTTCTAGATTCCTTCCAATCTCTACCAGAACATTATTAAGAGTGTGCACCCCAACATGTCAGCAAAGAGGTTTCATTCTAGATAAGTAGCAATGGAATGTTGTACAGTGCCATAGGCCACTTACCCATCACATGCATATTAGTAGTATACTGTTCATTAATACAATTATTCTAATATGCATAATACACACCCTAAGTCTAGGAACATAAGCATATACTTCATTGAACAATATTATTTAAACAAATATGCAAGAAATGACAATTCAAATACTTATCTTTGTTTGGTCTATAGGGTGGACTCCCTCTCATTATTTGCTTCCTTGCAGGAACTATGTAATGTCCCCTCCTACCATATCAGCATGGTAGAGAGGATGTGGTGCTCAATCCGGGCAAATAGCCCCTTATTCATTGAATTAGACTCATTGATACAAAGAACTGTATATGTGCATGCTATAGAAACACAACGGAGATTAAATAAATCCTGTTGAATATCTAACCTACATTCAGAATTCTGTGACAGTCAATTAAAGACCTTTGCAGATTTATAAAAGATCATATGGAATTGCATAAACTCGTAAAGACACAGCGGAAGTAAATTCATTTAATCCATCCACATACATTCATAATATTCATCAAATGGTGATTGCAATTTAACACAAGAGAATACTTATCTTATGCGAAAGTAGTCCCACGCAACTGGCTATGCAACTACAACGTTCCACCCATCCATAGGCCAGTGTGCTCCTCAATCTCTCAGCACCACTGCCACCCCCGAGCTGGGCATGATCTCTACAAGGAACCAGGGAACAGCAGGCTCACACATAGCCAAGCCTACACCAAGATGAGCCAAGCCAATCTACAATTGGGTTTATCAGGCTACTAGGAGATGGAAAGGAAGAGTTGCTAAGCTAGTGAGCTCCAGCACAGAGCCAGGGATAACCTTACAAGATCTATCTAGCTTGGCACCCACAATACCTACACACCCAGCACAAGGAAGTATTCTTTTCACTGTTGTAAAGTCCCTCAAGCCATACCTTCCCTATCTAGTGCTCTCAGGGTATGCATAGAAGAGTAACCAAAGCCCTCTTGATCTCCTTGAGAGGTTGTCTCCCCCACTAGGTTTATCAAGCCACTTCTGTCCACAACCACTCCCAAAACTTCAGTTCACAGGTTCAAACCAAAAATGATGATGCACACAACAGTAGAACACAATTATGGGGCAGGATAAAACATTTTTACAGTGAGATGCATGAGATGGGGTTTCAGCTAACTCAGAAAAACGTAGGAACCCACAAAAACGAAAATAGGAAGTTGGTGAACAACCCAGGAAGCCAAATCCGTTTTTAGAAAAACGTCCTTGGACATTCAGGGGCAAAAACGACCTCCATACAATCCCCAAAACGTGGCCCTTCTCTCCCAGGCTACTGCATATGCAAAAACGAACTCCCAGGCATGGAAAAATGCAGGATTTGGATGAAAAACGTGAAGGGAAAGACCCAGCTAGCTCCAACTGCGTGAATGAGTGAAGACTGCCCATTCAGAATGGCTTTGGGCACCATTTCGTGGGTGATTTCTTGCCCAAGGAGACAAAACACGAATTTCCAGGTTGATGGCTTGCCCATGCACGAAATTGGCTGCCATACTTCTTCATTCCCAAGGCATTAACTGCCTTAACCAATTTCTTGGAAGAATTAAATGATTGGGTGCATGAGACAAAATGGGTAGTTGGTGGTTTATGGGTTTCCTCATTGACACATGGATTAATACCATTGGCTCAAGGGTTTGAATAATCTCCCTCCCTTTTCCTTGTAGAGTCATGCCCCGTCTCTTTTGTTGCATTGCATAGCCGGTTGTGGGTTTTTCATTAGAAATTCGTAATTACATGATGTCTTATTTACATTGTGCCCATCTCGCACAAGAACCATAGGCATCTATTTTTTAATTGCCGATACATGAAACGCTAAATCAATGGTGGGGCCTTGGCCTTGAGCTCCTCACCATGATTAAATTACAATATGCACATCATTTACGATTTAGCACAAAGGGGTCAAAATGGGGACATTACAAACTACTGGAGTGTGCTCCCTCTTGATCTTTGCTTCCTGGATTACCTGTCTTTGAACTTATATCCATCCTCGATCACTATGCATACTTACTAGTATCATCATTGTGTTATCCTCAAGATCTCATACATACAATCATTAGTATAATCTTAACACTATAAAAAACATTATGATTCTAAGTAATCTTAAACATGTATGGTCAAGATCATTTCATACACAAATAATAAACATTAGTATTCAAGGTTTCAGGGAATACTTCTTTTACTCGTGCATATTCTTTATTTGACCAAAAGACTTTACTGGTTAGTCATATCATCAATCAATGTAAGAGACATAATATGCATAAACCCTTGATTACTTACATTTCTAACTTCATGAATAATCATTATCAACCATACACCAGTATAAGAACCTAACACAAGGTAGGATTCTAACTTGATATAGGAAAAACATACCTGGATTAGTATGCTAGCTAGTTATGTCTAACATACCCGCATAATGTCTTCTTGTTCTCTTCAATGACTTGTTCTAGTAACCTACATATCTTATAGGTTAACCATTATAGAACCAAGTTATACATACCTTGTAGGTAGATCTTCTATGTGATCGATGGCAATGGATGAACCTTTGTCTTCATGTCAACATGGTCATATGATTTGTCTTTCTTGATGTACCTTTCATGTTAGCGGACAACATAAACCTCATACAACACCACAATGCATTAGTACAATCATAAGTGTCAAAACCCTAATCAATGAATATCTTCTATCGTGCATTCATAATTTTATTAAGGTGATACGACAAGTCTAATGTTAATAAAGATTGTACTAACCTTAATGAAGACAAACATACCATAAGCTTAATCATGAACAGATCTTGAAACATACTTGGATAAGTCATACCTGTCGAGATTGCTTGTAACCTTCTTATGTAAGGTCTTAGCCTCATCTCCCTCTGAAACATGAACTTCTTTACTTATGCAGGTGACCAAACCATTCTCTTCTAGGATTAACCCAATCCACTTGATTTGCAAAAATTGTATCTGGAGCTGGATTCAGGTTTGTCAAAGAAACCCTAAAAATTCAAACTTTGAATTTCAAACTTCTGAAAGGATAGAAATATGCACCTTGATGAGCTGATCAAGCTGGTATACTCAGAGTTTGAAAACTGCAAAGTTTCACCCCTCAAAATTGTCTTTGAAACTTTCGAATCTTCTAGGCAGGGCCCAAACTAGGGTTTGATAAAGCCCACCCTTATGCCCAACCAAAAGGTTCGATCCAAAGCTCTAAACTTTTATTTTTCTGAGGAGCTTCCTGCCGTGGTCATAGACTTAAAAAATTTCAAATTTTGCAAAAGCCCTAATTTTCCACTTTTCCGATCAAAGTCTCGAACTAGGGTTTGATCAAGCCCGACCTTCTGCCTAACCAAAAAATTTGATCTTGGTCTCTAAATTTCTATTTTGATGAGTATCATTCAGCCATGGTCTCCGATTACAAAAATTCCAACTTTCTCTGAAACCCTAATTCCCTGAGCCATGAAAGAAGGTGCTCAAAATCCAATTATGTTTTGACAGAAATATGCACCTGATTGTTTCTGGTGTAACTCCGAAACTACAAATCTACAAGGTCTGAAACTTCTACTTGTGGTAGCCCAACTTGTCATCTTTCCAACCCCATAGGTCTGACCTCAATTGGATTCTCTGAGAGAGCGTTATGCCAAGTGTCGCAACGTGACCTTTTTATGGGATAAAATAGGAAAGCTAACTTGTACGGAGTTCCACATGTCACTGGTTCACTTTCGGCCTCTAAACCTTCGGCCTGTGAACGTAAAATCCATGCCCTACCTATCACTTTTTACAAAATTTCATTTGGAGCTTCCTAGCCCAAGTTATGACCTTTTTTCCTAGGTCACCTATTTATGACTCAGATCTGGAAGAGGCGGAAACCCTAGATTGTACAGATCATAAAACACAAAGTACAATGAATTAGAAGTTGTACTTAGGATAAAAGGTACATGGGGATCATATTTTCGACCTATAAAAATTTCAAATCCTGAACCTTTTCCAAAATGGATTTATGGCGAAAGTGCTATGATGACTGGTTTTTGCTATATCAAGCCTTAGCATCGCAAGTGCAACAAGTGTCATACATGCCATACCATGCCTTCTTTCAAGCTAGCTCTGATACCATGTTATTTTTTCAAAAATCTCAATCTTATCTAGGATATTAACTGAGAGAATAACATGTACATCATATCTACAGTAGATCAATTATGGACACAATAATACAAGCACACAAGAGATACAGAGTTTCACCGGGGAAAACCAAGAAGGTGAAAAGCCCCGCAACTTCCTCAGAGATAGATAGTGAAATGATACAACCAAAGTACAATATATAGTCTTCTCCTAGTATATGATCCTCCTCCTCACATGTGTGCCACTTTCCGAGTGATGGAAGAGTGAGTAATGAGAAGATCAAATAGAGATCTCCCGATCTCTATTTATACTTGTCATGTCCTGCCCAATAAACCAGTGGGGCCGACTTGTCTAACTTAGCCTAATAACCCATGGTTACATTAATCGGGGCTGACCCCACACTTGGTGGTCTAATAACCCATTTACCCACATGACTCATACAGGGCCGACCCCATCAAGGTGGTCTAATAACCCATCAAGTATAAGTTACGACACTTACAATATAAATGATGACACTTCCGTATAGAGGAATAATAACATCTCTATAGGAATACAATATACATGGGTAAAATACATTCCAAAGTTACATATACATCAACATATTATGCCACCCCCATAGACTCAACCACCCCCCAGGCCTCCACCAATTCCATCCCAACCAATCCCAAACCCAATAATAACAAACCTACACTGCAACAACAGACTTATAATGCTGATATCACACAATTTCCTACCTATGTCGTAGACACCATGGAAATAAATGAAATAAACCTTCGATCTAGAAAAATGTTACAGAATACATCCCCACAGAATATCCAACAACCTGAAACTCAAGAACAAACAACAGAACCCTATGTTCAGCATCCGAATGAACCAAATACTCCTAAGGACGAAACCCAATCACTCCCATGCAACAGAAACCCTCCATTTCCATAGAAACTTGTACGAAGTATGAAAGAAGAGGAAGAAAATACAATTTTAAATGAATTCAAGCACTTAAACATCCAAATATCCATTTTACAAGCCATAAGGGATGTGCCCATCTGCAACAAATTTATTAGGGAGAATCGTATGAAGAAACCTGGGAGGAGGAAACATGACCTGCCAACCATAAATGTAGTGGGACAATTGGATGATTTAATGCTGGGTGTCATAATTAACCCTAAATATCTTGATCCATGTAGTCCTGTAGTGAACATCACCATCAATAGCAAGCAAATAAATAAAATCTTAATAGATTTGGGATCTGCGATCAATGTCATGACTAAGGAAACCATGCTATACCTGGGACTCCAATCAATCATCAGACCAACCACAACGGTACTCCAACTAGCTGACACATCCACTGTGAAAATTGAAGGGATGCTAGAGGACATTATGATCAATATTGAATCCTGGTAATACCTAGCTGACTTCATAGTCATTGAGGTCAAAAGTAAACTTAGTGGTTATCCAATCATACTGGGCAGACCTTGGTTGGAAACCGCAAATGCTTACATAGGTAGTCGATCAGGAAACATGACTATAACCAGTGGACTTTCCAGAAAGAAAATCACCATCTACCCACCAGCAAGGAAATCTTCAGATTTAGAGTAATGACATAACGAATCCAAACACACAACATGTCCTAACAATTGATGATGCACTATCATTAAAAGCAATAGATGAAGATGGGCATATAGATCGCTTTATATAGAATGCATATTCTAACAATGTTGGTCTTGAAATTTTTTTGACATAGAACAGCAACAGGAGGGCGAAAGTTCAAGTCAGAACTTAAATAAGATGTCGGCAGAAGTACTACATCTGGAAGAGCAATTAGAAAAAGCAAAGACAGTGGAAATCATGCCTGGGAAGCCAGTCTACATTAATTCCAATCTCAAGCCAGAGCAAGAAAAGCAATTAATGAAAGTATTATCAGAACAACATACAGCTTTTGCATGGACATATGCAGACATGAAAGGTATACACCCTGATATATGCAAACATTATATTTACATCAAAGAGGGTTCTATCCCTATCAGGCAACCACAAAGGATATTGAACCCAGCATTAAAAGACATTGTCAAAGTAGAACTACAGAAGTTATTAGATGCAGGGTTCATATATCCCATCTCTGACAGCGAATGGATCTCCCCACTGGTTATAGTGCCTAAAAAAGGAGGCAAATGGAGAATTTGTGTGGACTACAGAGAGCTAAATAAAGCAACAAAGAAAGATCACTTTCCACTGCCATTTATAGATCAGGTTCTGGACACATTAGCTGGTAACAAGTATTTTTCATTTTTGGATGGTTTCAGTGGGTACAACCAAATTTTAATACACCCAGTTGATCAAGATAAGACAACATTTACATGTCCTTGGGGTACTTACGCATACAGAGTACTACCCTTTGGCTTATGTAATGCTCCAGCAACATTCCAAAGGGCCATTCTAATTATATTCTCTGATTTCATAAACGATCAAATGGAAGTCTTAATGGATGACTTCACACCCCATGGACAAAACTTTGACCAAGATTTGAGTCACCTCGAATTAGTATTAAAAAAATGTATTGAGATGAGCCTATGCCTTAGCAATGACCAATGCAGAATGTTAATGGAAGAGGGCATCGTTCCAGGGCACCATATATCACAAAGAGGGATAGAGGTTGACCAAGCAAAAGTATCAGTAATCAAAATGCTGCCACCACCTGTTAAACAAAGGGATGTCAGAAGTTTCCTTGGGAAAACAGGGTACTACAGAAGGTTTATTGAAAATTATAGCCGAATTTCTGCCCCAATGTTTGCACTTCTCACAAAAGACATTGAGTTCATATGGACACACAATTGCATGACAGCATTTGAAAATATCAAGGAGAAAACAATTACAGCCCCAGTACTCCAAGGACCAGACTAGGCACTACCATTCCACATCCACTCTGATGCATCAGATAAGGCAATCGGATTTGTCCTTGGACAAGAAAAAGAAAAGAAGCCCTATGCAATATATTATATCACTAAGAATTTAGTAGGGGCAGAATTAAATTATACTGTAACAGAGAAGGAATTTTTGGTTGTCATACATGCCATTAATAAATTCAGGCACTATATCACTGGCTACCAAGTTTTTGTTCATACAGACCATTTGGCCATAAGATATCTAATGAACAAACCAAACACAAGTGCTCGAGCAATTCGATGGCTGCTACTAATTCAAGAATTTGACATCACCATTTTAGACAATCCAGGTAAACACAATGTAGTGACTGACTTTCTATCTAGACTGACACATGGACAAGACAGTGAAGTAATCAATGGCATTTTTCTAGATGAGCACCTTTTTTCCATATCCACAAGAAGCCCGTCGTTTGCTGACATAGCAAACTATTTAGTGTCTGGAAAATTTCCAGAACATTACAGTTATAAGGAAAAGACAAAAGCAGTAAGGCAAAGTGCAACATACACGTGGATAGAAGGCATGCTATTCAAACATGGACCTGATCAAATACTCAGAAGGTGCATCAGAGAAGATGAAGTGCATGACATCATGCATGCCACTCACAATGAACCATGTGGAGGACACTATGCTGCAAAGAGAATAGCCTATAAGATTTTACAAATAGGATACTATTGGCCAACATTCCACAAGGATACTTATGAATATGTTTCACACTGTGATGATTGCCAAAGGATGGGAAAACCAACACAAAAAGAAGAAATGCCCCTACATCCACAGATTTCCTTGGAAGCATTCGAAAAATGGGGATTTGATTTCATTGGTCCAATCAACCCACAGTCAAATCAGAAAAGCTACATCCTAGTATGCACTGACTACCTCACAAAATAGATAGAGGTAGCAACACTTGCTGCAGCCAATGAAAACAACGTAGCAAAATTCTTCACTGAGCAAATATTTCACAGGTTTGGAGTACTGAGAGAACTAGTATCTGATCAAGGCCCGCAATTCACATCCAACTTAATAGAAGACTTCATGAAATGAAACAATGTCAAGCATAGACAGTCCTCTTCCTATCACCCTCAGGAAAATGGTCAAGCAGAAGTCACCAACAAAGAATTAGAGAGGATTCTCACAAAGACAGTCCAACTCCACAAAAGAGATTGGGCTGACAGATTAACTAAGGCAATTTGGGCCTATAACACCACATGGAAAAAAACAACAAGATTCACACCTTATGAGTTAGTATATGGAAAGAAATTCATTCTACGAATTGAATTTGAAATAAAAACACTAACAATTGCAGCAAAGTTGAACATGGAACTATCAGAAATACAACAAGAACGCATCCTACAATTGAATCAACTGGATGAGCAACGCCAACAAGCACTAGCCCACACAGAAATCATCCAGCAACAAAGAAATAAGTGGCATGACAAGCACCTAAAGGCTAAAAAGTTTAGGGAAGGTGACTGGGCACTACTCTATGATTCCAGGTTTCACACATTCAAAGGAAAACTAACAACTAGATGGCTAGGACCTTACATCATCGAGCATATATATGAAAATGGAGCAGCCAAGATTATTACAATAGATGAACAACAGTTTCCCATGATAGTGAATCGACATCGGCTAAAACTTTACAAGAAACCACACTCAAAGGAAGAGTTTACACAGGTACTCTACCAGCAACAACTGATGCTGATAGAGAATATAGAATTTCATTGAAAAAGGATGAAAAACAAAACAAAAAAAGAGAAAAAAGTGAAAAAAGAAGAAAAATGAAAAAGATGAAAAAAAAGAGAAGAAAACAAAAAAATATAAATACATTCGAATGAAAAAGAGGCCAAATTACAAAGCCACATACATACCTATGAAGATCGAGCATTAAAAATTGCAAAAAGAAATATTAAGCAAAAGAAACATCAATATGCAAGCGAGCCAGAGAATCATCAAAACATCCACAGCAATCAAGTGAGACAAAGAAGTATCAAAAACATCCACAGCAATCAAGCGAGCCAGTGAAGTATCAAAAACATCTACAACAATCAAGCGAGCCAGAGAAGTATCAAAAACATCCACAGCAATCAAGTGAGCCAGAGAAGTATCAAAAACATCCACATAAATCAAGCAAGCCAGACATGTATTCAAGAGAGCCAACAAAGATATCTACCACTACAGGAATAAATCAAAGCACAATGTTTAATCAACTCTACCATTTGATCACGCGATCCTACCACATCTTCAAGTGAGCCACCACAGAACGAGATCAAAAATCATCGCAGAGCTTTATCACAATGTCAAATCACAAATGGTACAAAATTCAAATGAAGGTGATACAACAATTTCAAACAAGCAAAAGAAAAATGCACACATCACAAGGAACTACTGACATGCTAGAATTTACTACACAACATCTTGAATCCACTACAGAATCCTGCACACGCTGAAATTGAGCAAACTCATCATCTCATGTATGCTAAGGCATAACAAGGTAATCTCTAAACATATTTCTTATATTCTTACGGTCAAATCATTATCCCCAAAACGGTTATTTTTTAAGCTGAGGACAACTTTTCAATAAAGTAGGGGGGGAAAGGTTCAGATTAGAAAATCATGATTGCACACCCCTGTCATATCAATAAATGATGAACCCGCAGAAACCATTATACTTCCCAATAATCAAAGCAGAAGGGAAAGGTTCAGATTACAAAATCATCATTGCACACCCCCGTCATATCAATAAATGATGAACCCGCAGAAACCACCATACTTCCCAATAATCGGAGCAGAAGTGCAAAAGTACAATCATGAAACGAAACGAAGGGCTTGGTTATGGAAAGAAAAGGGATAAAGTGGCAAGTACACTGAGAAATGATGAGGTTAAGTGCGGGAAGGCACATTAAGTAAGGCTGTATAATCGTCCAAAGGACCAGTTTTGCAAATGCAAACCTCTCAGAACTCTCCAAACACAAGGAACCGGAAGTAGTGTGGTCACTCAACCAGTAATTCAGTCCTTGAGCCTGTAATTGACCCCGACCAGTTGAGATAAAAACCACAATTAAAATTTATGGTTTGATTGATTACAGAAGAGATTTTAAGATGACAAAGGGATTCAAGAAAAGTGAACCAGAGGACCACAGTGCCATCTACAAGAACCTACAAATATTAACAACCATCCGCAGCGCAGGCTGGATGCCTTTCATCCTAGGACTGAAAGGGTACAATACAGGGGTGGCTCTGGAGTTTGCAAGGAATTTTAAACATATCAAGGATGAACAGTTCCTCACCCGAGTGAAGGGGTTACATAAAAATTTGGATGATGATGTGATTGCCAAATTCACTAGTCTATAGAGGGGTTTGCATTGGAGCAGCGATGACAAGGAGGCAAACCGTGAGGCAAAGATAGCATTCTTCGAGTAAGGAGAGGTCTATGATGAAGACAAAAATGAAGTCAAAAGACTCTCCATGTTAGCACCATGGGAGGAAGTGGCTGCAATCGTTCAGAAGTACATAACATGCTCTGGTAGGTTGAGCTATGTCCCCATTTTCCATTTTCGAATTTTAGAGTTGTTAAGGCACAGGGCCCATCATCCACCAAACAACAACATTAGTATTCCATACTACCTGCTCCAATCTCTAGCAGAAATGAGCAAGAAGTTGATTAAAGGTAAGGAGGATGCCCTATCCCATCATGGGCTGATCAAGTTAATCGTTTGTGAGGAATTGAAGGCGTAGATACCAGAGCTTTCTTGGGAAGAATTTGTGTTGGTATATGCTGAAGATGTTCAAAGAATGAAGGGTACACCCACAGTTGGTGTATCCCTACCACCAGGAGCAATGAAAAAAAATGCCTCTGCATCAGGGGCGAAGAGGAAAATTGACCTGGACAATGTGGTTGATACCCTGGTGAAAATCAAGCATTCAAGAGATGACTCCCCCAAAACAAACCCAGGGATTCTTGCCAGTAATCAAGAGCCGAAGAGAAGAAGTAAGAGATTCACACAAGCATCCAGAATCCAAATTGCCAAGAAAAAGAGTAGGGAACCCAGTCCCATAGTTCAAAATGTGTCGAATGAGGACAATGATCAGTGGGTAGATCAGAAGGATCCCACTACAGAAGAGGAGCAGGAAGAACAGGAAATGCGGGATGAATAGGAAATGCAAGATGAACAAGAATTGCATGATGAACAAGAAGAACATGAGGTAGAAGAAGAATGGAATGAACAAAAAGAGCAAGACAACCCCCAGGGGAACCCTCCTAAGCATAATGAAAACCCTAGGGTCATCAATCAGCTGGCTGAGGGATGGGCATAATTAGAAAAGCTCAGAAAGGAGCTGGAAACATTGAAAATTGAATCAGGAAGCCAACCCACATCACCCTTGTTCTCATGTGAGAAGACACAAATTCTAAAAATGCATCATGCAGGGGAGCTAAGACTAGCTGAACAGAGAAATTCAACACTGCAAGAAAAATTGGCTAAGGCACAAGGTGAGCTAGCCAAAAAGGACCAGGAGATTGTTCAACTAAAGGACACTTTGACTACTACCATTAAAATATATGACCAACTACGGGACCTCAAGCCACCATCAACAGTCTACGCAGTTTATCTACAAGAAAAGTGGAGCAAATTCTAGCTTCGAAGGTTAAAACAGGGACTTCCGATAGAGATAAATTCCCCCAAAGAATTTATGGATGCATCTTTGAATGCCATAGAATTGGAGAAGGACTAGTTAAGCGAATTTTTCTTACACAATTTTGTAGTACCTAGCTCGCCCAATTGGTCGCCAAACCCTTACATGGACGATTTCCAGTTGAGGGCACTATGTTCATGGATGAATCACGAAATTGAATGAGCTTAGGACTACCACCTCTACGTTGCATCAAAATGGCAGACTCCCTTAATGATTAGGGTAGAGGTGACTCACCCTGGGAGAATAATTTATAATCATAGGATCCTCACCCAGGATGAGGAGTTGATCCCTATTCTCCTTGCAAAGCAACAAGAGGCTATGGCACACTTTGATGTCACTCTCCAAAGCACACATAAAGAAGTTGATGAGTCCATTAATGAGAGATGGTGCAAGGTGGAAAATGACCTTAAAAGGAGAGAGCTCCACTCCCCTATCAGACTTGCAGCTGCTCTGTTCAAAGCCAAACTTTACAGAGAATCCCTGATAAAGAATCAACTTAGATGGATTGGAATGAGTCTGAATCCTCCATTTTTCCTTCCTCCGATTATTAAGGAACAAACTAATGAGGAAGAAGAAAGGAGGGCATGGGTCAAAGAAGATCAGAGCATGGGTTACTACAGGAAAGCAGGAGCTCCCAAGATGGTAGCATGGGACATCAGAGAAGTTGTTGAAGAGATGAATATGTCACCCACGGATGGGTGAATCCTTCAAGTATGGGGAAGAATGATGGGTCCAAAGTACAGGTATCTGATAGGCCTTTCCCCAATGCAAAAACACAAGAAAAGGAGAATAAATACACTTGTTTTGTGGGAAAATGATTTACCTAAATTATTTAATGAAGTTGTTTAAGAGATTATTTCTATTATGTTTTGAAAGCGTTGTATGAGCTAATTGCATGACAAACGAGTTTGAATGAGCAGGTGTAGGTGCACTAAAGGACAATGAGCAAATCAAGTAAAGAACTGAAAGAACATCACCAAACTCAGCGCCATTTTCCTGATCTGTAGAGAATGAACTCCTGTTCAAATAGAATCGGCATTTAGACATTTAGTTAGGTTTAGCATTTAGAATTATATAAATATGGACCTCTCGGGTAGCGGGAGGCCCCGACTACTATTCTGGAGAATTATTGTTTTACGTTTTATACTATCCAGACAGTTGTGTTGCAGACTTGGTTTTAAACTATGAAGTTCCTATTTTAATTAAAGACTTGATGTTACTTGCAATTCAATGTTTATAAGTTCCTTTCACTCCTGAGTACGGGTTGGAGAGGGTCCCTCCAACACGTAAGTTAGGAGATCTCACTGTTTAGGTATTTCTCATGGTGTATTTTACATTGGCTGAATTTATATTGCAGATGAGAGTATTTTAAATAGTCTTTAAATCGCATGATCTGATTTATGTAGCAGTTGAACTTTTCTGATTCTATAGTTCGCTATAACACACTCTGTAGTTTGGTAATGTTGTTTATGTATTCCTATAGCAGCTTTCCGCCAATGCATAATTTAACACCCATTTCTCTATGTACTTGCATTTACTTATGAAGCAAAGATCTAAATCTTAAGCCTATGTACTCATTTCATGATTAGAACTGCTCATAGAGATTAATATCTTTTAGTATTTTTTGGTTACATGATGACATTCACTTGTTAATGTTTTGATTAAAATTGTAGCATTAGATAATGGCATTCCGAATTTAGCTTTAGCATTAGATTATGTTAGATCATACTTTGAGGTTTATGCATTCGATTTACAGTAATTACTCCTTAAGTTAGAGATCAAGCTTTCATTACATTAGAATAGATCTGTTATGTTTTTAGTATTCAATTCCATAGTATAATTTTTACTGCTTTCGGCAAAGTTAATCCTCAAAGATATGCTTACTGTTTCCTACATTTGATTTCTTAGACATAGATTTCCTGCTTTCAGTACTTAAATTTATTAGTATAGGAATTTCACCTCCATAGATTAAACAATCCTTTTTACACTTTATTGAATCATTTTTAGGTAACTCTTTAAAAACATAGATACAAACACCCAACTTCGACCAAGACTATCCTAGAGAGCACATATAGTGCCTGCACATCTCAAGTTTGTACATCCCCCGGGTTGATAATTAAAGTAGGATATTAGTCCAGTTGCCCTTATTAGGTATCCATTCTGAGAGCTCACCAACCCATATGGTTGATACTACGGTTTCCCGTACTGCGATTGCTTCCCATACTGTGGCTAGCCATACGACGGTGGTGGATATTGTGGGTGTCCGTACTGCGGCTGCCCATATTTTCCCTAGTCGTATTGCTGCGGTTGGTTAAACTATCGCTATGGTTGGCTGTACTGCGGTTGCTGCTACACCGCCGGTGGATCTTCTCCCTTCATAAAATATGTGTCAGCTATCCGAACTTGCAGTAGACCATAGGCCCTACAGTCCTTCTCATCATGGCCAATCGATCGACAAAACTTGCAGTATAAGTTTGTCGGCTTTGATACTATTTTTTGCAGATATACACATTCCTCTGGTCGATAACCTCTAGTCTAAAAGATAGGACACCATGGCATGCCTCCTTGACGAAGGGGGTTTGGTGCCCTCGACTGCAAATACTCACGGAATTCTGGGCAATTGTCCTTATGGTGCCCCTCAGCTCTGCATCTAGTGCACCATATGTCTCTGTGGGTTTCCTTTCCCTTCTTGATATCCTCCAATTGAAGTGTTAAATTGGCCAACTACACCCGGACTCTGTCCATTCCTATTCCTACTTCGTCGATGGGTGAAGCCTCCAGCTTCATCGCAATCTCTAATGCTTCTACCTGTGTCAGGACTTTTTGTTGCATCAGTGGTCCTTGGATATGCGGTAACAGTCTTGCGATGAAACATTCTTTGTGTTGCAGCTCATTTATCAGGAAGCTCACTTTTTCTATCAATGTCTTGTACCACTGATCGAATTCCCACGCCGGTTCATTCACGAATTTCTTAATCTCGTTAAGCTCAGTAACATACCGCAACTCAAATTTTGGCTTTTTAAATTCATCAATCATCGTCGTTCTAACCTGCGCCAATGTCTTGGCTGGTGTCCCCGTTGGAACCTTTACAAACTTCATGTACCAGTCTAACACTCGTCCCCTAAGGGTCATCACTAGTTGTCCCATCTTTATGGCTTCGTCCTAGACCTTCTTTACAGTCCAGACTGCTTCACATATGAACCAATACTATTCGGGATCGTCGGTCTCGTTCCCCTAAAAGGTAGGAATCTTCTCCTCATCTGCCATGCTAATGTTGCTACTATTATTGTTTACTGAAGTGCTACTCTTACCACTGCATGTAGGGAAACTCTCTGAGTAGTTTGGATTTCTTCCTATAAAATTTGGAGTAGTGCACGGGGTTGAAGGTATGTTGTAACTTACGATCTATCCTCCTTCTACTTCTAGGGTAGCCTGGTCGACGTCTCCTTTGCAATAAGGTCACTTCCTCCCTTGTAGTCCTATTTCACAGTTCTCCATTCCGGTCCTTTCAGGAGACTCTCTCTCAGTCCTCCTCTTCTTCTCAGGACACCGGAATATCGCTCCACTTCTCAAGGTACCACACTCTTCGTCAACTTCCCTTAGAAACTCATCGTCACTCATGTCCATCTACCCCACATCTTTTTGTCAGATCTGCATTCACGCGATACCTTCAACCTCCGCACACCGATTTTTCTACTCGTCGGCAAACATCCTTAATATTCCTTTTTCGCAAACAAGCATCTTAATCCACAATTTTAAAGATGATAGGAACCTTCTTATTGGCCCCCTGAAGAATTTCCTTTCAGCGTCACTGTACGACTTGATATTGTCTACTGCGAACTCAGTCACATATCCCTCGAGAATACTATCCACCCAAAAATCAATAGCTTTCAATGCCTTGTTATTGACTTACTTCAGCTATCGAATCAACTCTGGGTCCAACAATCAGGTTCAGTCTTTTGGCAGTGATTCTTTGGGAATGTCAACTATGATAGCCACTCATGCAACAACATTGGGAATTTATAGAAGAATATTTCGTGGATATCTGAATAGATGTATTTCTGTAGCCAATTGGTTGTTGTCTGTTTAGGCTCTCGCTTCTCACTTTCTGCGAATTCCTCCACCTTCTTATCGAACCACTCTTGGATCTCTGGTTTCGTCGTATGCCACAACATATCCTCTTATTTTCTTCCTCAAGGTCCTGGAAACGGAACCATTTGTTGACACAGTGTCTATCGGCAGGGGTTCACTTCGCACTATCGCCAACAAACTACCAACTCAAACTCCCTTACACACCGGCCCAGAAAACTGTAACCCTTTCTAGCAACACTTGCAGAGCAAGTGCAGTCTCCCCCGAGATGGATAAGGGGGCTACAGGAACCAAGTTTTCACAGTGGATTTGAGGATATGCTTTCAACACACATTACCCTTGTAGAAACCAGAGATTATAACATTCGCAACATACTATCAATTCATCATTCGCACATTAAGTCATTCGCAGAGTTCAACAGATAACAAACATTCAAAAAAACATATTCAGTTTACTTATTCAGATCAACAGTACTCTTTAAAACCATAGCGTATTTGCATCAAAGATACTCTAAAACATTCACATTCATCATCACATAAAAATAGAGAGAGAGACCATAATCAAACATCTTCATTCATTCATTAAACCCTGGAGAATGAACCTCGCAGAAACAGTCAATACACCATGTTGCAGATAGAAAACAGACCCTAAAGATAGGATCAATCATCAAAAACTGGATGCCCTTAGGATTACAATCCTACTCTATTTATATGCTTCTATTTGGTTACAAAACGGTCCACATGATGACATTAACTAATTTAACAATTCTTGCACATCCGCAAACTCCGTGAATGGTCCTTCTTTCGCGGAATGACCCTTTCACATCTGTCGGCCTCTGCACTTCCTGCAGACTTATCCCGTGCCAACAATTATGATCCCGGCATGCTCCCCAGGTGGTCCGGGGAAGTGGTTGCACTCCCCCGGCTGGGGGGCGCAGGGGCCAGCGGGCCCCTGCCGAGGGTTCGAGGGCATAGCCCCCAAAGGAAATTTTTGGGTTGTTTTCGCCAACAGTTTACGGGCCCATGGTTTTGGGTAACCTATGGTATTTTCCCATTGTATTTTCCCCTTTATAAGAAAGACATTGTAATACGGCTAGGGTTGATGTATTAGGTATTATGCATTGTAAATATCTTTGAGATCGTAAAGAGAGACTGTGAGATAGTGAAGACGAAGTGCAGCGGATGTGCTGCAGGTTGTATCCCTTCATTTGCTGGATGGTATAATAATAAGGACTGGAAATTTTAGTGTGGACGTATCCCATCTTGGGTGAACAATGATATATTGATGTCTCAGCTCTTGTAATGTGTTTGTGTATTTTATATTTGCATCTTGTTTATTTTTATTGCTCTGCGATCCTGTTTTTCTAATAGTACCCATAATCCACGCTTTATCTCTCTCTAACCCCCCTCCTACTCCTTCTATCCTTGACCCTCCACCCTCTCTATATCTTACTCCTACCACTAAACACCTCCACGCTCTCTCTCTCCCCCATACCCCTACCGCCCTCCCTCTCTCTTTCTCTCATAATCCCCCTCCCCCTACCACTAAACGTTCCCCCACCTCTCTCTCTCTCTCTCTCTCTCTCTCTCTCTCTCTCTCCCTCTCTCTCTTCCTAACCCTCTCTCTTGGACACAATGTATGATCATGATAGGGAGGTTGTGGCCATGACCAAAATGTGCTTGCATTGCCATAATGGATGAGGACAATGATAGATGAACAGTAGGGAAAATGAGGCCTGTGAACATTTAGTTTATATTATCTTGAAAATAAAAAATTATATATTTGGAAACTTAAAATTAACATAGTATAATTATGTATATCTCTTAAAGACATTTCCATGAGCTAAAAAACTCCAAAAACTAATGCCCAGATAGAAATTTATGGGAAAAATAGTAGAGCAGTTTTTTATATTAAAATTAATTCGTACGCGTCATTTTTAGAACATGTGCATGTTACAGAAACACATGCACATTTTTTTTTAAATGTGTGTGCGTTATGGAAGCATGTGCACATTTCTATAATTTGTGTGTGTGTTTCTATAACACGCTTTCTCTCTTTACCACATCATTCATCCTACGTGGAGGTTTGGAAACTATAGAATTTTTTGCAGAAAGCAATGCACAAACGTTTTTGTGAACGTGCACATGTTTTTACAATTGTAGCGCTCGAGTGCTCTCAGTGCCATGGAAGTGTGTACCATATTTGTGCAAGGAACCCATAGTACCTATATATAACATTATTTGGAATAAATAAAAACATTAAAAGGTTCATTTTGAGTTAAGAACTACTACTTTAAGGTTGTATGGGAATGTTACTACTAACTTTAGGAACAATGAGCCTTTTTCAGCATTTACATTGATATGTTAGAGGCCTACTTGGAAGAAGGTGGTGTGTTTCAATACTTTAGGTAGAATAATATTCATCCTTCTTATTTATGAGGATGATATTGTTCTTATGATGATGTGTTCCTATGAACTCAGCAAAAAACTAATAATTCTCAAGGATTTTTGTTTTAGCACAAGTATATTAGTAGACACTAACAAACCAATGTAAATTTTGACATCCTTCAGACATGACACTACCACCCATGTCTCTAGTCATATCCATGGGTGGAGAAGGAGGAAACTTATTATCAAGGCATAGATCCCTCGCACTTCCCTTGTAAAATGGTTTGTTAAGTCCTTATTGTTGTACATGGCCCTATCCAAGGTCATGACGAAAGAACAAGCCGTGGTTAGAGCCCAATAATTCGACCTAGTTTATTCTCAGTCTAGGGTTCTATATGACATTTTGTGAAATGATCCAAGGGTAGAAATAGATCGAACCAAGACAAAGGAAGGACCTTCAATTTGTGTGATTATTTCTATAGAAAATGCTACAATTATCTAGGTGTCTTATCCAAATGCAAGAAAAATACTTATCTACTAAAACAACATTTGTTGTTCAAAATAATGAAAATTTCATAGGCCCCTCACAATATTTCAACGTCCTTTATGTTCATTCCTCTGACAGGAAAGAGAACCAACAAGATGAAGACAAAATCAAAGGAATGGAAAAAAGGGGTCTAGTGATAATAATATTAACAACAACAACAACAATAATGCTATTGCGAGTAAAACATAAAAAAGGGTGAAGTTACCATTCAATTTATGATAGGAAGATCACCTCACTCACCAATGACCAGAAATGGAGAAAGCGTAATGCTTGATGGCACATCAATGTGCATCTCAACAACCATCTATGCTACTAAATCATTTCCCTCCTTAATCCCAATAGCTCATTACTAGGGTCCCTAATAACCCCAGATTACCACAAGGGGGAAATCAATGTGCCCCTCCACAAGCGGGAAACACGTTTGATGCTAATGTATACATGCGTGAACATGAGATAATCATTTAAATAAGGGCATGTAACTATGACGCTTCAGAATATGAGTCTAAGGATAAAGAAGTACCTATGTCACAACCTCCAACTCCCTTAAATATAGAGAAGTTGATAATTGTTGCAATTCCATGCCAACCCAAGCATGTTTTAAGAAGATCCACGCATAATTTTAATGCTCAATATTCCAACAATTATAGTATTGTTGAGAATTTAACCTAAGCATCATGTCCCATGTCTTCCTTAGATGTTCTTCAAAATTTCCCTATGAAACAAAATGCATTGTTGTGAAGCATAAATTGTTTGGACCAATCTAAAACATAATTGATTACTTTTGATGTGGACAATCATAAGCCACATCATGTTGTGTTTTAGGTCCAGTTATCATATTGTAGCAAGAACATCTTTCATATAGTAGTTTATTAACGATATTCAACATGTGTTATGTCTCCTTCATGTTGGAAGGATTTAGGCTTTCTAGAAATAGTTTCATCTCCAACCATGTTGATTCCATTTGATGGTCAATGCTTTAGACCTCATCGAATAATAATCTCATTCCTTGTTGAGTTAGCGAGTGAAATAAAATTTGTATAGGTTGAGGTTGTTAACACACCACTAGATTACAACCTTTTTCTAGGCCATATCTAGATGCATGTCATGACTATGGGACTATTTCATGACTATGCATGTCACGCCATATCTAGTCTTCTAATTGATTTGTTTCCCTCCCTTAATAGGGACAAATTGTCACCATCGATTTGTTTTCATCATGTTAACTTGATTAAACTGCTCCATTAGGATCATAATTGTTGTTTATGGATAATTCAATGAGGGATTGAAATAATGTGGGTGTTGAATATACCGATTCTTGATGGGAACCTTCAATCTCCCTACACCAATTTCAGATAATGACACCACCCATGTGGCCTCATATCCCTTGTGTTAAAATTCTAATGAGATAGAGCCTTTTCATTCATTCTCACCTTGGTAGTTGATGAGATGATTTATCCAATGGGGTCATTAGAGCCTATTATCCCCACTATTTGTCCAAGTGAATGTTCTATCACATGTTCTCTTTAGGATGATGTTCTTCTGGTAGATAAAGATCCACTAGAGGATATGTTTGATATTGACATTTATTCAGATATTTCCATCCTTACCAAATATCATTTCCATAAGTTGTACCCATTTTCAATGAATCCATCCTCAATTTTCCTCTTTAACTTGATCTCATTATTTATGGATCGTCAAAACTTGGCAATTTTAAGTCTGTAGACTTTGTCATTGAGTTGCATGTTGGTGTTCCTGATGAGTTTGATTCCTTTAGTAGATATTTACACTCTTGTAATGATGAGTCTATTCCAATATATTCTATACGTGATGCCAACTGTACTCATTCTTATGAATATAATCTAATCAATTGCAAGTATTTAGGAATTATCATTCTCTACTCTATGCTAATATACTCTACCATGGTAATGAATATTGTCGAATACATGCAAGTTGAAAATACACCTATCAAAGTAACTCTCAGTAGGTCATTTGTTTTATCTTTTTTAGATATGAGAATGATATTGTTGTTTCTTGGATACATTAATTTGAGATGGATTCTTGTTACTTAAGGATCATGCTTTTCATATTGTCCAATCTGGTTAGTTATTACATAAGCTTGTATATAGTTTTAGATTTCCCCTCTGTTATGATGCATTTAAATATTTTTCCACTTGATTTTTTCATAGGGTTGAACCTATTGGATACTAATGCATTAGTATTTCCTATATGCATTTTTCACTAATCCAATAGAATATTCTACAAAACAGGGGATATTGTAGTCAAACTCTCTTGATATTTTGGTTCCCATGTCAACTTTTTATCATAGGTTTGGGAGCTCTTTTAGTTGTACGATGAATTTCAGAAGAATTCGCATGCCTCTCTTTGTAATCTATTTATAACAATTACATATAAGGTTCTCATTTTTGTTCATTATGCATTTTCCTTGGATCACTACTACTTGCACACTTATGCCTAATGCTTCACTGAAGCTTTCATACTGCCATTGCATTCAATATGTTTCTTGTCACATGTATCCATTGCATTTCAATTTTGGAACATATTTTTCGAAGAAACATGTTGATGAGTGTCCACCTCTTTCCCAACAACCTTTTTTCATTTTTTTCCATAGGTATATTCCATGAGCTTCGAGCATAGTTGCATGCCCTGCAACACTCATTTATTCCATTGTATTATGGAATTATTTTATTTTTTTTAAATAGTTTATAATGTGAAAAGAGAAAAAATATAGTTAGAAAAAGAAGAATCAGGGCGGATAAATAATATATTTAATTTTTTATGTGGAACCGAGTTTGCACCGCCTTTGAAAAAACAAAAATGTTTTGAATCCTCTCAATAGGTTGGGTTTGATTATTTCCGTAAGAGTTGAGTCATTATTTCTAAGTTTTACTCCTTTGTTTGGTTAGTCTTCCAATCATTATGGGGAATCTGTTAATGGCTTCTATATTGCAATTTTATATCATTATTCCTTCTTGCGTCAATTGTTGTTGAAGTCGCCATTGTGTCATCCTTATGTTCAAGAGTTGTCTATAAGTCTTCCTTAGCCATCCATCATATTTTTAAACTTTTCATGTTGGCCTTTCCTATTTTCAATTCAGTCTCAGTTACATAATTACCATTTTTATTTACTCATGCTAGTGTTGAAGGTCCTAATTGACTTCTCATTGGCAGGTCATCTATGATTAACTACAATAATTATCTCTTATAGATTGACCTAGAGTAGGTAGAAGCCTAGACCTATTATCATCATTGGTAAGTTGCATAGCATTCAACAAATGATATCTCATCATTGGTCATTGTCTAAGTGGTTTCCCATGTGTTCAATGGAAAAAAAATTATTCACATATTGGGATTTGTACTATACCTTGGGTTCCATTGTCATAATTGGTGGAATTCATCACCTTTGAAGGTGACATTTGTCATAGTTTGTCGCTTAAAGAGTATTTTTCATGCATTATTTACACTCAATGCATGTGAAAGATGTACTTAGTTATTTTTTTGTGCAAACATTTTTCCAAGGCATTTCCAATGTAAATAATTTTATCGATTCATATTTGTGTTGGTTGATGGGGGATGCCTTGATTACTTCCTTCCAACGAATATTATTCCATCAAACTCAACCCATCCATTATGGGATCAAAATTTACAGCCACTTTCAATGTCATGTCCCAAATTTGGCATTGGGTCACAATGGCCTAATCACATTGGCCATATTCATTAGAGTTTGTCAAATTGATGTTAAGGGTCAAATAATTGCCAAGGAGAAAAATTACTAGTTTCCTAGGTTTGGGGTGGAAGCTTTGGGATTTTGAATAAGGGGGATAATAAATGATGTTTGAACATTAGAATGGCATAAATATTTAATAAAGGAGATAAATAAATATATACAAGTGAAAATCAAAGTGGCATTTGATCATGAAGACACATGGAGGAAGTGGGACCCACATATGGCTAGATTTCCCCACTACACTTGGGATCATTCTCTCACCAATTTGAATTCAACGTGAATAGTAACATACTTGGGGGAGTACAAAAGGTATTATTCATGGAATGACTCATCCAAGGTCGAAATATAGAGGAAGAGTAACTCCCGTGGAAGATGAAGAGGCAATTTGGAGCTAGTGGGACACTTGGGCTAGATTCCCTAGCTCTATGACAACAATGATGAAGATGCTATGACACCTATGACACAAATCAGGCCTAAAGGATGAGATATGACATATATTACATGTCAGGGATAAAAATAGACTCCAAGAGGGTGCTCAAGGGATTTAGGGAAGCTAAGATGATTCCACATGTGATTTGGTGGAAGTGGGAAACTAGGAATTGTTGTACAAGTGGCATTCTTTGGAATCTCTTCCCAACTTGAGTTGGCATGAGTCTCTTGGAAGGAATTCGGCCCATGGAGGACATTAGAAGTTTATAAAAAGTCATGAACAAAAAATAATGGGATATTTTGATCATTTGTGGAATTTGCAATTGCATTTGTGAAGAGGGAGAGCTAGCGGATGACTAGTTTCTTGCCTTAGCCAATTTCGAGGGTGAAAGATTCCCATCCAAGTTGGTAATTGGAAAGGCCATTCAGACCTTTAATTTGGAGCTTTAATGGAGTCTTTATTTGCAAGTGTAAGCTATAGGGAAGCTCATGGTTTCTTCTATTGCAGCTCACTCCTTCAACCATTTCCATTTTTTATGGCACATTCTTGATCCTTGAGGGAGGGCGTTTTTGGTGAGCTATTGTACTCTTTGGGGGAGCTTATAATGCCCCATTTATTTTGTAATATGAATTAAATGCTCTGTTCTTCATCTCTAGAAAGTTTTAGGTCGAAATTCCAAGTAGAAATGTATAAATCTCATTTTTAATGAAAGAACAGTGCCATTTCCCCACTACCTTGTTGTGAACCAATGTAATGTTGATGGATTCAAATGGATAAGTAAAATACTGATGGTTTAATGATGAATGGAATGTTTTTGATGTATTATACAAGTTTCATGTTCAGTTATCAAGCATTGGAAGTCATTTTACTCAGTTTATTTACATTTGGAGAAGATTTGGTGCCATTTCCCCAAGGGTCGAACTAGTGATTTTTGTTTTTGTTTGGGAGAGGTTTGGAACAGACTTAATAACTAATGAATGGTGCATTTGGAACCTTAATAAAATCCTTGAGACATCCCCTACCTCTTTTTAGAAATTTGAGTGGGTTTGGAGGCATTTGGGAAGCCATTTTCAGTACTTACCCCAGGGGGATTTGAACCCCAAATTACTAGTAAAATTGCATACTTGGTACAGAATCTTAAGAGAGTTTGCAGAGGTCTTTTTGTTAGTTTTTCAGAATTTCAATCTGATCTAGGATCTTAACAGAGAGAATAACATGTATATCATATCTACAGCATATCAAACATGGACACAATAATGCAAGCACACAACAGACACAGAGTTTCATCGGGGAAAACCAAGAAGGTGAAAAATCCCGCAACTTCCTCAGAGATAGATAGAGAAATGATACAACCCAAGTACAAGAGATAGTCCTCCTAGTATCAGCTTATCCTCCTCCACTAGTGCGTCACTTTCCAATGAGTGTGTGAGTGAGAAAGTGAATGATCAAATAGAGTGCCTCCCACACTCTATTTATAATTGACTTGACTTGCCTAATAACCTTTACTAGGTCGGCCTCAACTTAACCACATAACATAATGTTGACAGGGACGACCCCCAGTAGGGTGGTCTAATAACCCTTTAACCCACATGACTTATATAGGGCCGACCCCATCAAGGTGGTCTAATAACCCATCAAATATAAGTTACGACACTAATAATATAAATGACGACACTTCAGTATAGAGGAATAATACCATCTCTATAGGAATACAATATACATATATGAAATACATTCCGAAGTTACAAATACAACAACAATCCCTCTTAACTAGGAAGGTATTTCTCGACACAGATCTGCTAGCACAAGTCTTCTTCTCTGGATCATCGTCACTGATCATCACCATCGAATAATCGTCATCGAATCATCGTCATCGTCACTACTGCTGCTATATCAATCAATCTCTCATCTACTCGTCATAGGAAGTTCTACAGAGTTTTTCCTTTTTCATACTGGATGTAGGCCTATCCTCCATGTAGGTCTTCAACATCTCTGCGAGCAAGCCATCAAGTAGGTACACCTCAAGACTGATTACACTGCCTCTGCAAAACCTGGAAGATCTCACAGGACTGATTACACTGCCTCTGCAAAACTTGCAAGAGCATCTCAGGACTGATCATATGCTTCTGCAAAACCTGCAAGATCTCTCAGGACTAATTACACTGCCTCTACAAAACCTGCAAGAGCATATCAAGACTGATCATATGCCTCTGCAAAACTTGTGTACCATATTGTCACATCATCATCTTCAGATCACCTCATAGTCCACGGAGCACAACCCAGATGCACACACACAACACTTACACTCACCGGCATGGAAAGACTTTCCTCTAACCATCCGGGAAAGGCTCAGCACTTACACTCACCAGTATGGAAGGACTTTCCTTTGACCATCTAGGAAATGCTCACAACACTTACATCAACGACCATGGAAGGACTTTCCTCTGACCATGTCGGAACGACTACAGTAATTACATCACGACCATGGAAGGACTTTCCTCTAACCATGTCGTAAAATCTTGGCAATTACATCACGACCATGGAAGGACTTTCCTCTGACCATGTTGGAAAATCCACACCCAGCTCTTACATCTCACCATGGAAGGACTTTCCTCTAACCATGCGAGAATGACCCAGCCCTTACATCTCACCATAGAAGGACTTTCCTCTAACTATGTGAGAATGGCTTTGCCCAAACCTTACATTTCACCATGGAAGGACTTTCCTCTAACCATGTGAAAATGGCCCAGCCCTTACATCTCAACATGGAAGGACTTTCCTCTAACCATGTGAGAATGGCCCTGTGTGCATATGTGTCTCCGGACTCATCACTTCCCCTTGGAAGGCATCTCGATATGAAGTACACCAAGTCTCCCTCTGAAGTATTCAAACTTCACTATGGCCAGCGGCTTGGTCAATACATCAGCTATCTGCTCATCCGTTGCAACATACAGGAGCTTCATTGCTCCTCTTTGCATCGTATCCATGATATAGTGATACTTGATCTCAGTGTGCTTCGACTTGTCATGGAAAACTGGGTTCTCTGACAACTTCACACAACTCTGGTTGTCACAATATATACAAGTAGCACTCAACTGGAGATCAAACAAATCCGATAGTAGCTTCCTAAGCCATACTGCCTCACAACTAGCCGAACAAGCTGCAACATACTCTGCTTCAGCTATACTCAGTGCCACACAGGACTGCTTCCTGCTAAACTAAGAGATCATGCCAAATAAGTAGCACCCCGAAGTGCTCTTCCGATCAATGGCACTGCCTGTCCAATCCGAATCAACATATTCCCCCCAGGTTAAACTTTTGATTCGCCTCATACTTGAGCCCATAGTCAACTATACCCTTCAGGTACCTCAGAATATGCTTTGCAAGTATCAGGTGAACATGTCTCGTATCTGTCAAGTACTGGCTCAAGGTGTTCACCACAAAGAAAATATCTGATCTCGTATTCGTCAAGTACATCAAGGACCCAATCATCTGACGATACATCGTAGCATCAACCGGCTCATATAAAGCATCACACAGAAGCTTCAGGTTCGATGCCATAGGTGTGGCCATGGCCTTGTAGTCCATCATCCCGAACCTCTTCAATATCTCTACTGCATACTTCCCTTGTCCAAGGAAGATTCCATCTGCACTCTGCCACACCTCCATACCAAGAAAGTAGTGCATCATACCCAAGTCCTTCATTTCAAACTCGGCAACAAGCTTCCTCTTCGTGTCGAAAATCAATCTATCCTCACCTGTTACAAACAGGTCATCCACATACAATAGTAGTATCACTGGATTTCCTTTCTCAACCTTGTAGTTAAGTTTGGAGTCCGCTTTACTCTTGGTAAATCCCAAACTAGATAGGAAGCCATCTATCCTGCCATACCAGGTCCTAGGTGTCTATTTCAAACCATACAGGGCTTTCTTCAGTTTGCACACATGTGACTCTCAGTCATGTGTCTTAAACCCCAGTGGCTGCTTCACATACACTTCCTCTTCAACTACACCATTCAAGAAAGCTATCTTGACATCCATCTGGTATACCTTCCATTTCATCATTGCAACTAGAGCAAGTACTGATCTGACGAAAGTGTACCTGGCTATAGGTGCAAAAGTCTCTTCATAGTCAATCCCTCTTTCTAGGAGAAGCCACAAGCTACAAACCTCGCTTTGTATTTATCCATGCTACCATCTGCAGCATGCTTGACCTTATAGATCCATTTGGAAGTCACAACAGACTTCCCTTCAGGTCTTGGGACTACATCCCAAACATCATTCTTCATGATCGACTAGTACTCCTCGATCATGGCATTCTTCCCGAATCCTGGGAACTTCAATATCTTCAATAGATAACTTTGTTGTTGAACAAATGTTGTAGTCGTTCTTTTGTAGGTGATGGTATATGATCTTTCCTACAAAGAAAGTTAAATTGCATGATTAGAAACATCTCATAGTTTTCAGAACAAATCTTTACACAAAGAAATATGTCATACAGTCATGCAATTATTTTAGCCAATGCTTTCAATACAACATTTGTCCATGTCTCATAACTTTCTAGATGCCTTCCAATCTCTACCAAAACATTGTTAAGAGTGTGCACAACTCCCAACATGTCAACAAAGAGGTTTCATTCTAGATGAGTAGCAATGGAATGTTGTACAGTGCCATAGGCCACTTACCCATCACATGCATATTAGTAGTATATTGTTCATTAATGCAATTATTCTAATATGCATAATACACACCCTAAGTCTAGGAACATAAGCATATGCATCATTGAACAATATTATTTAAACAAACAAATATGCAAGAAATGACAATTCAAATACTTATCTTTGTTTGGTTTGTAGGGTGGACTCCCTCTCAATATTTGCTTCCTTGCAGGAACTACCGGAGTGTGCTCCCTCTTGATCTTTGCTTCCTGGATTACCTATATTTGAACTTATATCCATTCTCGATCACTATGCATACTTACTAGTATAATCATTGTGTTATCCTCGAGGTCTCATACATACATTCATTAGTATAATAAAAAACATTATGATTCTAAGTAATCTTAAACATGTATGGTCAAGATCATTTCATACACAGATAATAAACATTAGTATTCAAGGTTTCAATGAATACTTCTTTTACTCATGCATATTCTTTATTTGACCAAAAGACTTTTCTAGTTAGTCATATCACCAATCAATGTAAGAGACATAATATGCATAAACCCTTGATTACTTACATTTCTAACTTCATGAATAATCATCATCAACCATACAATAGTATAAGATCCTAACACAAGGTAGGATTCTAACTTGATATAGGAAAAAAATACCTGGTTATCATATTTGCTAGTTATGTCTAGCAATGTCTTCTTGTTCTCTTCAATGACTTGTGCTAGTAACCTGCATATCTCATAGGTTAAGCATTGTAGAACCAAATTATACATACCTCGTAAGTAGAGCTTCTATGTGATCCATGACAATGGATGAATCTTTGTCTTCATGTCACCATGGACATATGTTCTTGAACTAGAACATAATTTGTCTTTCTTGATGTACCTTTCATGTTAGCAGACAACATCAACCTCATACAACACCACAATGCATTAGTACACTCATAAGTGTCAAAACCCTAATCAATAAATATCTGCATTCATAATTTTATTAACGTGATACGACAAGTCTAAAGTTAATCAAGATTGTACTAACCTTAATGAAGACAAACATACCATAAACTTAATCATGAACAGATCTTGAAACATACCTGGATAAGTCATACCTGTCGAGATTGCTTGTAATCTTCTTATGTAAGGCCTTAGCCTCATATCCCTCTGAAATAGGAACTTCTTCACTTATGCAGGTGACCAATCCATTCTCTTCTAGGATTAACCCAATCCACTTGATTTGCAGAAACTAGATCTGGAGCTAGATTAGGGTTTGTCAGGGAAACCCTAAAAATTCAAACTTTGAATTTCAAACTTCTAAAAGGATAGAAAGATGCGCCTTGATGGGATGATCAACCTAGTATACTCAGAATTTGAAAACTGCAAAGTTTCACCCCTCAAATTTGCTTTTCAATCTTCCGGATTCACTCGGGAGCACCCTGAATTAGGGTTTGAGTTTCCCGGAGCTTCACCCAACCAAATAGTTTGATCCAAAGCTCTAAACTTTGATTTTTCCAAGGAGCTTCCAGCTATGGTCATAGATTTCAAAAATTCTCATTTTTGCAGAAGCCCTAATTTTTCACTTTTCCTTTCACAGTCCTGAACTAGGGTTTGATCAAGCCCAGCGTTCTTCCCAACCAAAAAATTTGATCTTGGTCTCTAAATTTTGATTTTGATGAGGAGGATCCAGCCGTGGTCTCCGATACAAAAATTCCAACACTCTCTGAAACCCTAAATTCTCAGAGACATGAATGAAGGTGCTCAAAATCCAATTCTGTTTTGACAAAAATATGCACCTGATTGTTTTTGGTGTAACTCCGAAATTTCAGATCTACAGGGTCTGAAATTCTTCTTGTGGTATCCTGACCTGTTATCTTTCCAACCCCACAGGTCTGACCTCAAATGGATTCTCTGAGAGAGAGTTATGTCAAGTGTCGCAATGTGACCTCTTTATGGGATAAAACAGGAGAACGAACTTGTACGGAGTGCCACGTGTCACTGGTTCAATTTTGGCCTCTGAAAATCGTAACTATGAAATTAAAGTCCATGCCCTACCTACCACTTTTTACAAAATTTCATTTGGATCTTCCTAGTCTGAGTTGTGACCTTTTTTCCTAGGTCACCTGTTTATGACTCATATTTGGAAGAGGCATAAACCCTATATTGTACAGATCATAAATATGAAAGTACAATGAATTAGAGGCTCTCCTTTGGACACAAGGTACATAGGGATCTTATATTCTACCTTTAATATTTTCAGATCCTGAAACCTCGTCAAAATGAATTTACAGTGAAAGTGCTACGATGACTGGTTTTTGCTATATCAAGCCCTAGCTTCGCAAGTGCAACAAGTGTAATAAATGCCATACCATGCCTTCTTTCAGGCTAGCTCTGATACCATGTTAGTTTTTCAGAATTTCAATCTGATTTAGGATCGTAACTAAGAGAATAACATGTACAGCATATCTACAACATATCAAACATGGACACAATAATGCAAGCACACAAGAGACACGGAGTTTCACCGGGGAAAACCAAGAAGGTGAAAAACCCCACAACTTCCTTAGCGATAGATAGAGCAATGATACAACCCAAGTACAAGATATAGTCCTCCTAGAAGCAAATTCTCCTCCTCCACTAGTGCGCCACTCTCCAATGAGTGTGTGAGTGATAAAGTGAATGATCAAATAGAGTGCCTCCCGCACTCTATTTATACTTGACTTGACTTGCCTAATAACCTTTACTAGATTGGCCTCAACTTAACCACATAACATAATGCTGACAGGGCTGACCCCCAATAGGGTGGTCTAATAACCCTTTAACCCACATGACTTATATAGGGCCGACCCCATCAAGGTGGTCTAATAACCCATCAAGTATAAGTTACAACACTTATAATATAAATGACGACACTTCCGTATAGAGGAATAATACCATCTCTATAGGAATACAATATACATATATGAAATACATTTCGAAGTTACAAATACATCAACACTTTTGGTGGCCATATTTCATCCCTGAAAATCATATTCAAGTCCTAATATCATTCATACACCTTCCTTGAATATTTGAATCCATTTGGAGTCAATTTGAGACCTAGAGACCAATGCTAGTCAAAGGGAAATTACTAGTAAAGTTCCCTACATTGGACAGAATTGAAAGAGGATTTGCAGAAGTATTTTAAGGTCCAAAAGCATCCCTGGAATGGATATTTATGTTCTAACATCATACATATACCTTCTCAGAATATTTGGTAGCAATTGGAGCAATTTGGGGACCTAAAGCTCAAAACTAGTCAAAGGTCGAACTAGGGAAAAAAGTGAAAAATTGCCATTTTAATAGAATTACTAACAAGGGACATTACAGTGGTATCAGAGCATGGTCTTGGCACTTGATGTGGTAGAACATTAATGAAGACCAGGATTCAAAGAAATAATCCACCACCCTTAGAAACTGAAACTGGATGTACTTTGGTGAAAGGGAAGAAGTAGGAGAATAAGTGCAATCCTTGGTCACCATGAGTAAGGATGAGAAAGGAACCTTAGAGGAGAATGAGTAGTTTAGAAAATTACTGAAAGCATCCTTTGAAGACAAGTGGAGGCAATTCATGCAAGAGTTCGAATTGTTGATTAGTGTATTTGGAAGCAACTTGGAAAAAAGAATGAGCAATGGTTCTCTTTTCAAGGAAAAGAAGGAAATGGATGAAATAATTTATGCCATAAAGGAGGAACCTCATGTAATGGTGGAACATGAGGTACATGATGTTATGCAGGTTCTTGAATATGCTACACTCAAACAAGAAGAAGGACAAGCACTTGTCTTTGTTCAGAGGGATTATGAGTTGCCTCATGGAGAGAGTTGCAAAGTCTTAAAGGAGGCACATGATCTCACAACAGTTCGACCAACCAATTATGGAGAAGATGAATTAAAGATTTTGATGGGTAAGAGTTGTAAAGATTTAAGGTTGGTTCATAATTCCTCACCCCCTACTTCTTTATCAGCCACATCAATTGGGGATGAAAATTGGGTGAAAGGTGTTTTTCTAGTGGTGCCACATGAGGGGTATGAAACTCCTACCTCTCCTTTTGATGATGACATGAATATAGCACCTCATTATTTACATTTTCAGTGGAATATTTTATTTCCTTATGATGATACATATCTTCATGGATACATTTATGATGTTCACTTGATTCACTTGAAGACTCATGATCTTCCTTGCTCCTTGCTTAGTTCAATTGATGTTGGAGGAACTTCATTAACTACTTGGATGAAAGAATATAGGGTTGTGTTTTGATGAATCTTACATATTCTTGGAGCAGCATTATAGGACATGGGATACTCACCCATGTCATTGGATCATATTTTATTGTTCACTCGATGCTTGTATGCACCTGGAAAATGGTGGTGTACTAACTTAATGGAGGTATAAGGACTTTCATGATTCTTTGATGAAACACCTCCTTGATGTACATTTTCATTATGTTGTTATGTACTTTGATGATATATATTTTGTACTCATGATGTTTGGAAGAATGCATACAATAAAATGGGATCTAGGAATCCTCTTATCTAATGGTGTGGGTTGGAGAGCACTCCTAATTGTTGGGGTGCAATACAAGCAATGGGACCCTGGAATAATTTTTATCTCATTGGTTTCAAATTTTTTGGGGGAAACAAGCAGTATGGGAGATGGATTTCCCACTTAATAAAGTGATTTTTATCAGAGTAGTGCAACAGTAATCATGGTGGTTCCTCTCTAAAATATTCATGGAAACTCAAAGACTCAAGGTTGGGCAATTCAATGGCAACTTCAAAGAATTATACAGAAGCCAGGTTCTTCAACACCCATGTTTGAAATTTCTTGAGGACAAGCAATAATGGGAAGGGAGGATTTGTCACGTCCCAAATTTTGCATTGGATCACAATGGTCTAATCACATTGGCCATATTCATTAGAGTTTGTCAAATTGATGTTAAGGGTCAAATAATTGCCAAGGAGGAAAATTACTAGTTTCCTAGGTTTGGGGTGGAAGCTTTGGGATTTGAAATAAGGGGGATAATAAATGATGTTTGAACATTATAATGTAATAAATCTTTAATAAAGGAGATAAATAAATATATATAAGTGAAAATCAAAGTGGCATTTGATCATGAAGACACATGGAGGAAGTGGGACCCACATATGGCTAGATTTCCCCACTACACTTGGCATCATTCTCTCACCAATTCGAATTCAAGGTGAATGGTTACATACTTGGGGGATTCCAAAAGGTATTATTCATGGCATGACTCATCCAAGGTCTAAATATAGAGGAAGAGTAACTCCCATGGAAGAGGAAGAGGCAATTTGGAGCTAGTGGGACACTTGGGCTAGATTCCCTAACTCTATGACAACAATGATGAAGATGCTATGACACCTATGACACAAATCAAACCTGAAGGCTGACATATGACATATATGACATGTCAGGGCTAAACATAGCATCAAAGAGGGCGCTCAAGGGAGTTAGGGAAGCTAAGATGCTTCCACATGTGATTTGGTGGAAGTGGGAAACTAGGAATTGTTGTACAAGTGGCATTCTTTGGAATCTCTTCCCAACTTGAGTTGGCAGGAGTCTCTTGAAAGGAATTGGACCCATGGAGGACATTAGAAGTTTATAAAATTCATGAACAAATAATAATGGGAGCTTTTGATCATTTGTATAATTTGCAATTGCATTTGTGAAGAGGGAGAGCTAGTGGATGACTAGTTTCTTGCCTTAGCCAATTTCGAGGGTGAAAGATTCCCATCCAAGTTGGTAATTGGAAATGAAATTCAGAAATTTCATTTGGAGCTTTAATGGAGTATTTATTTTCAATTGCAATCTACATGGAAGCTCATGGTTTCTTCTATTGTAGCTCACTCCTTCAACCATTTCCAGTTTTGATGGCATATTCTTGATCCTTGAGGGAGGGCATTTTTGGTGAGCTATTGTACTCTTTGGGGGATATTATAATGCCCAAATTCTTTTTAAATATGAATTAAATACTCTATTATTCATCTCCATAAAGTTTCAGGTCGAAATTCCAAGTAGAAATGTATAAATCGCATTTTTAATGAAAGAACAGTGTCATTTCCCTACTACCTTGTTGTGAACCAATGTAATGTTGATGGATTCGAATGGATAAGTAAAATACTAATGGTTTGGTTATAAATGGAATGTTATTTATGTATTATAAAAGTTTCATTTTCAGTGCTCAATCATTTGAAGTCATTTTACTCAGTTTATTTACATTTGGAGAAGATTTGGTGCCATTTCCCCGATGGTCGAACTAGTGATTTTTGTTGTTGTTTGGGAGAGGTTTGGAATAGACTTAATAACTAATGAATGGTGCATTTCAGACCTTAATAAAATCCTTGAGACATCCCCTACCTCTATTCAAAATTTTGAGTGGGTTTGGAGGCATTTGGGAAGCCATTTTCAGTACTTACCCGAGGGGGATTTGAACCCCAAATTACTAGTAAAATTGCATACTTGGTCCAGAACCTTAAGAGAGTTTGCAGAGGTATTTTGGTGGCCATATCTCATACCTGGACATCATATTAAAGTCCTAATATCATTCATACACCTTCCTTGAATATTTGAAGGCATTTGGATTAATTTGAGACCTAGAGACCAATACTAGTCAAAGGGAAATTACTAGTAAAGTTCCCTACATTGGCCATAATTGAAAGAGGATTTGCAGAAGTATTTTAAAGGTACAAAAGAATCCTTGAAACAGATATTTATGTTCTAACAGCATCCATATACCTTCTCATAATATTTGGTAGCAATTGGAGCAATTTGGGGACCTAGAGCTCAAAACTAGTCAAAGGTCAAACTAGGGAAAAAAGTGAAAAATTGCCATTTTAATAAAATTACTAACAAGGGACGTTACAATCAATAACTTGGGTCTTGTAGTCTTCAGTGGCATGTTCCCTTGCTATTAATAGTGGGAATTTATCAATTTCCTTTGTGTGGTATATTCTAATAAGTGATTAGTGTTAACTCATTTATTCACGCTTGTTGTGTTGTAGCGGTGTAAGTTGACATCCATTATAATTATCGCTGGTTTGTATCACATTTGTTAATAGTATATATCAATGACTAGTAATTATATGTATTCACCTATGTTCAAATTAAAATCCTCTAATCACATTGTGTATATTCATATAGTTTGATAGATTTGGATTGATACCTTGGGCCTACTGTAGTACATCTTCTTTGTTGTTGTATGAGTTGCACCAGAAAGTACCACGCAATTCTATAATTGATATTTGATCGGAGGATTGATTTTTGGTTGCATATCATCATATATCCTCCTACTATATACTAAGACATGGATCCACATCGTATATGTTTAGGGCTATGATTTATATTTGAAATGGATAAACCATGCGTAATTTTTGTGGCCATAATTTTCCATTCTATATGGATCTACAATCTACTGATTTTGGAGCCATGTTTGTTTCCACCTGACATGGTAATTTCCACTGTAGGGAAGAGAGTCATATGATACTTTGGTTCTTATTACAAGTACTTTTCTAATCTAAATTTTTCCAGACTCCACCTGGTTCCACTTGGTAAATTCCTCCCTATTTTAAAATTTATTTTTGCCTTGAAATTCCTTACTAACCTCATACATTAGGGGGCATCTATTATAGAATCATTTGAAAGTACTGAGAGATTAATGTTGATATGGACTTCATATCAACTAGGTAAAGTGATTTCTTTCCCATAATATTATTAATTAAGAATTTAACTATAGAGATGCACTTTCCTTTAAGGAAATGTTCAACTTAAATGCTTCTTTGTAGTGAAAAAGGAGTGCCTCCCTTGGTAATCTTGCAAAAAGATAAAATTCATGAAAATTATTACAATCTTGTGTTGGTTTCATGTGACCTATACACCTATCCTTCTCATAATCCCATTACCAAGTCTCTCAATCAACTTCTAAAGGCTATAAATTAAGACCAAGGAGTTGAGAGGGGGATCCATATTTGTGTACTCTTATGATGGAGAAATCATCAAGGTTAATTTATAATATCTTATGCCCTTTAGATATGTAAAAACTATTGGATTTTCCATATAACTTATGTGTGGGATTTGATATCTAAAAATTCCAATTATTTTATAATTTCCTTATGCACATGGAGCTGGAGCCTTGAAGATGTCTTAACTGAACTAGGATTGGAGGAAATTAGATGGAGGAACTTAGATGATTGTGATGAGAGGTATTCGAAACAACATTAGGTATTTTATTTTCTACCTATTTCAATAAAGTAAAGATATCGCTTGTTTCCCCCTCTAAATACCATTTCTCTTCATTTATTTATTTTTCAATGGTGTTTAGATGTGTGAATCAATTTGAATAATTAATTTCTTAAAAGTTAGTGATTATTTATATTTTCTCTTGTGTAACCATTTGGGTTTGAGGAAGGTATTTTTCTTTGCTAATTTTGTAGTTTTATATTTTAAATATGATTGGAAGTAAGGGAGATAAATATTGAGATACCAATGATCTTGCAGAACAACCTTTGGACATCAAATATTTTCCCTTCCTATCACTCATTAGTTACCCCCAAATGGTGAATATCTAGATTTTGGGAAATATATTATTATTCTTTGAATCTAATTTGTTATAGTTACAATAGACAATGCATTATAGTAACCTAAACACAATGTCGTTTAAACAATTAAAATGATTTTTTAAAACAATCAGTGCTCTATAAATATATTGACAGGCTGCTATCTGTGTGTTTGTATATATAAATAGCATTGTATAGTGAAAAAACATATTAAATTTAATTTTTGAAGCTCTTGGTGCTCTAGATATAATTATGCACCACAGTTGTCCATATCATTATATAAAGAGCACCTAAAAGATATAAATAAATAACATGTTTTATTTTGTTAACATTTATGGTGCTCTCTATATATAAGGATGCACTGCAATTGGTTCTTTGATATATATGAAGAACACCATATAAATAGAAAATTTACAATAGTCTTTTTTGGACACATCAATGTTGTATATATAATGACACACCGCCTAAGGTGTGCATAGTTATATCAATCACAAAAATCATATCGAAATAAAAAAAATTATTGTTTCCAACAATCTCTCTCTCTCTCTCTCTCTCTCTCTCTCTCTCTCTCTCTCTCGCTATATATATATATATATATATATATATATATAAAACAAGGAACTTTTAGGGGGAAAAATGGGCTCTTCTAGGGTTTTGCAGCCCGAAGGGGCTGCAACCTCAATCCAAACCCTGACAGGTTTTTTTCGAAGTGCTAGTGTGGATCCCAATGGAAGGCCGTGACACAAATTTTGGACCCTGTTTGGAATATCATACGAGTGATGCCGTAGATTATACTCTGGATCCCCTCGACATTCAACCCATTTTTTACCATGATACTACAGTGACTTCTTCTAGTGTTAACAATTTTTACTTGACAACTGGAACCGGGTCGGCGGGGAATATGATAGCTGGGGACATTAACCCATAGAGGGGAATTTCACTCCCTGGTTGTTCATCACGAGAGGGAGAGTTCAAGCAACTGCTTGACTTGTCTATAGTTCTCCCTCTCGCATCGACGCTCACGGGAATGTCATTATCTCTCTTCGAACCACCCCAAAACTTCAGTTTAGGATTCTCGCCAATGGTGGATGTGACCATTCCCCATACAAATCCTCTGGAAGACAACTGGGATCTCTTCTTACCCACTGAGACAAAACTGTTGGAATGCAGATGGCCGCTTGCTGAGCTTCTGGTTCAAAAATAACCTCCTCCAATCTTCGATGAGGTAAACAACACCCAGAGTCCTGAGGGTTTCATTGCTTCTTTCTTGAAAACTTATGATCAACTGGGGTTTCTTCCTCCACTTGAGAAAGGGCTCGAACAAACCGTTTCATCAAACCCTAGCAAAACTCTTGAGGGTTCCCCTTCGTGGAAGAAAAAAAGGAAATGTCTTAAAAACTTAAGGGAACCCCTAAACCTCATCTGTGGTAAACATGTCTCTGTTGCAAATTCGTTGGACATGGATGAATCAATGGTTGTTGGGAGGGATAGGGGAAAGTATCCCAGCTTTGAAGGTTTGGAAAATTGGGTAACCCAAAACTCGCTACACTTCCTGTATTACAAACCGGAGATCATGGTTCTTTCAAGGGGATGGTTTGATTTCAAATTTCGAAATAAGGTGGATGTTGGTAGGGTTTTGCAAAAACATTGGAGCTTGGGAAATTCCCCAATTCTTTTCAATAATTGGACACCAATGTTCGATGTTGACACGGATAATTTTGATGTAATTCTGATTTGGGTTAGATTGTCGGAATTACCTTGGTAATTATGGAACTGGGATTCTATTAGGGAAATCGGGAATGCTCTTGGAGCTTTCATTGATGTCGATTTACCTTATACTCAGACTAAGAGGATGTCAGTGTCTAGGATACTGGTCTCCATAAATGTGTGAGTAGGGCTGAGAGAGCACTTAAATTTTATCTGGGGATAAGAAACGCTAACACGGAAAATGGACTACGAGGGTGTGCCCTTCTGGTGCCATCGATGCAACTATTATGGTCACTTGGAAATACACTGTCGACTTTCCTTTAACAAGAGCTCAGACAGATCCAGGAAGTGGTCGAAAGGTAGAGGCACGAGGTTGGATGAGGTTTACAAAAGGAGGGATTTCTGAATGAACAAATGAGGGAGGTACACTCTGACTTGGATGTTTCTTTTCACTCACATGCACCCATAGAAAATGATGAAGTTTTAGCACTCCCTAATACACCCTTCCAAGGATCACATTGCTGAGAAACCTGTAGCGGAGTTGGAAACAAAGCTTGCAGCAGCGACATCTCTTTCCCCTCCAGGTAAGGTTGATGCATTTTCTACTTCTCTCCCCTCTATTGAATCTTCCTTTTTTGCTTTATCTTTGGATTTGGATCGCAATGTTTCTCTTTCCCCTTCAACTACCCCCCCACATATACCTATGGTAACAAACATTCTCCCCTTACCTGACCCTCTTTTGACTCCTGAAATCACAAGCCCTCCCCTAGATGTTAATTTTTTTGTAAAGTCACATCCCTCCTTAAATTCTTCCCCCATTCATTTCAACCTTCGTTCCAGGGACATACCTGTCATCTCGGTCCCTCATACCTTCGTCTCTAGACTGGGTCGAAACTCTTTGATGGGAAAATCTAAAAATAGAGGTAGACCCTCCCACCTTTCTTCTGCACAACAGAGATATTTACAAGACCTAGTGGATGGAAAACAAAAATCCATTGTAGGGGTGCTTAGAGCAGTGAACACCTGGATTGGGGTTACTCAATGAGAATCCTATCCCTCAACTAAGAGGGTTGGCAAGTAAACCCAAAAAACTTTCCTTAAAATGGTTGATCTCTCTACAACAGTCGGATATTCTATTGCTACAAGAAACTTGGGGGAAGGAGGAAGATGTATCTGGTGTTCTCAAAACAACTTTCCCCTTGTATGATTTTTTTGCTATCAATGCTAGAGGACACTCGGGTGGTTTCGCTATGGGCTGGAACACGAAGTTGATAAATGTCAAAAATACCTGGGGTTTCGACTCTGGCTTGGGAGAAGAATTCTATCGTGATGGCTTAAATTTTATCTTTACTGTTCTAAACCTATACAGTCCTTATCTGGAGAGAGTAACCTACTGGAACATCCTACGGAAAAAATATGTTTTAGCAATGGAAAATTTGATCCTGGGAGGTGATATGAATTTCACCCTAGGATCACATGAATACTGGGGACCTACTACAAGATATGACCCCTCGCACGGTTCTTCGAGATGCTACTAAGGGACGCTCATCTCATTGATGTCTGCCCGAACAAACTAAAGCGAAACTGGACTAATCGAAGAACGGGGGAGGCAAGAATCGTGGAAAGATTGTATCATTTCTTATTAGCTGAAAACCTAGTAGGTCAAAATCTTCGTTTCAGACAATGTGTTGAACCTGGAGGAGACTCTGATCACTCACCAATTTGTCTCAAAATTTTGGGAAACTCTACAAAACCTCCTAGCTCTTTCAAACTTTGCGTTGCATGGTTAAAAGAGGAAGAGGTCACTACTATAATAAAGGACTCTTGGATTCCTTACCAACCTGATGAAGGCTCTTTTGCAGCCCCTCACTTTGTCAAGAACCTTATCAAATTCAAACGACTAATCAAAGATTGGGACTTCAAACAAAAAAGAGATGAATGTGATCTTATCTAGGTTGAATAGGATATCTCTCTTCTGCATGACTTGGTTGGAGGAGGCTTCCTCACCCCCGAATCTACTGAACACCTAAAAAACCTGGAAGGATGTAGACATAAACTACTCTTGGAACAAGAGGAAGTTTGGAGATTAAAAAGCAGGGCCATCTAGATGGAGTGTGGGTATGAGAACTCAAAAAAATACAAGCTTTTGCGAAAGGAATGAAATCACAAAATACTATCTGGGAGTTAATAAACGAACAAAATGAGGCCTCGACATCCAGTGAAGATTTGGCTTCTTTGGGTACTTCTCCTTTTAAAACCCTCTTCTTGGAGAACAAGAATGCTAGCATACTAGAAGTTATTCGAATCTCCCAATTTTTTCTAGGTTCTATTACTCAAGAAGAGAATCAAGACCTCATGGAAGAAGTCACTAAAGAGGAACTCAAGGAAACCCTGCAAATTTTGAGGTGAACTTGGTATCCCTGTTAGAAATTGTTGCCTTAGTAAATCCATGCAATCTGAAAATTTCCTTCATGGAAATATTTGCGATGGCATCGATTTTATATGTTGACTTAACCGGTATAAAATGTGTTTCCTTTTTTAACTTGTCCACTACCACTATGATGGAATCGTGTTTTTTTATTGTCATCAGCAAACCCGTAATAAAATCCATGGAATTTATCTCCCATTTCCATTATGGAATTGGAAATGGACGCAATAATCATGCTAGGTGTGGGTGTTAAACCTTCACTTGTTGACATTTCATGCACTTATAAATGTATTCAATGATGTCCTTCATCCCTAGACAGAACTATTGTTTCCTAGCTGTAGAAATTGTTTTATGATATCCTGGGTGATCGGAATATGGAGCTTTATGGATTTCATCCATAATGATCCTCCTCAAGTTTTCCACATTTGGAATATAAATTCTATTCTTATAAGTAAGGATTCTATCACCTTCCAAATAATACCCTTCATATATTGTTTCTACTGAGTGCATCAAGCACCTTATTTTCTTTCCCATTTATGTGTTTGATGTCAAAATCAAATTCAAATAAAAATTCCAACCATCTAGCTTGCCTACCATTTAATGTTTGTTGCTCAAACAAATATTTCAAACCACAATGATATATCCTTAGCTCAAATTTTGTTCCCATTCAGTAGTGCCTCACATGTTTAAATAATGCACTATGGCTGCAAGTCCTAAATCATGTCTGGCATACTTCCTCTCATGCTCCTTCAAATTTCTTGACTCATAGCATACCACATGGTTGTCTTGCATAAGAAATCCTCCAAGTCCTTGATTGCATGCATCAATACACACCACAAAGTGTTTTTTCTGGATCCGCATTTTCAAAATTGGTGCACTCGTGAGAATATTCTTCTATTGTTGGAAACTTTCTTCACATATTGGTATCCACTCAAATTTCATTATTTTCTTCTACAAGGAAGTAATTGGATTAGCAACCTTGGAAAATACTTCAATGAACCTCATGTAGTAACCAACAAGTTCCATAAAGGATCTCACATCTGTCACGTTCCTTGGAGTTGGCCAATTCATAATGGATTCAATCTTTTTAGGGTCCACATATATTCCTTCCTCTGAAATAATGTGACCCAAATAATGAATTTTATCTTTATAAAAGTCACATTTGCTTAGCTTTGCATACACCTTATGATCCCTTAGCAATTTCAAGGCCATTCTCAAATGTTCTTCATGCTCTTCTTCAATAATAGAATAGATAATAATTCCATCTAGAAAAACAAGAACAAACTTGTCCCAATACTTGCTAAAAACACTATTCATGAGACACATGAATGTAGTTGGTGCATTCGTGAGACCAAATGGTGCCACCACGAACTCATAGTTCCGATACCTTGTTCTATAGGATGTCTTATGAATGTCTTCCTCTATGATTCTTACCTAATGGTAACCAGACCTCAATTCAATCTTTGAAAATACCTTTTCCACTCTCAGTTGATAAAAAAGATCATCAATTCAAGGCAATGGGTACTTTTTCTTCATAGTGACTTTGTTCTACTGCTTGTAGTAAATACATAACCTGAGTGTTCCATATTTATTCTTCACAAATAAAACAGGTGCTCTTCATGGGGACACACTTGGCATGATATATTTATTCTCCAACAACTCTTGTAACTATATTTTCAATTCTAGCAATTCTGGTGTACTCATCTTGTAGGGTGTCTTGGACACTGGTACAGCTCCTAGCATAAGTTCAATTGTAAAATCAATGTCCTTGTTTGGAGGAATTCCTAGAATTTCATCAAGAAACACATCCTTGAATTCTTGCAACACATGATAGTCCTCCAACTTGGAAATTTAATTTTCTTTTTTCTCCAAAACATGGGTAGCATACAATTGAGAACCCTTCCTAGAGAACTTCTTCAGATGCATGGCTGAAATTTTCCTAACAAAAATTATCTTTGGAATGCCTCTTACAACCCTTGGGTTTCCTTCTTCATCCATGCATTCAAAATTCTTTCTATGGAAGTCAAGTTTAACCCTATGTTCTTCTAACCAGTCTATTCCAATGAGCATATCATAGGAACCAAGTGGAAGAATATTCAAATTTGCATAAGTGAACAATCCATCCATCTCTAATGGATATTTATCTACCATTTCACTAATGTTTCTCTTGGTTCTAGTGGCTAGTTGAACTAACCATGATTTACTATGCTTTAATTTCTTAAAAGCACAAATCTTAACAATTTTAGGAGTGATATAACTGTGGGTAGATCCAAGTTCAATCAAAATAGAAACAAATTGCTTAGAAATATTACCTTCAACTTCAACCATAGTTGATTGATGTTCCACTTGGAGGTCCTCTAGTGTTGCATAGATTCTAGGGATGGTCCTTGCCACTTGACCCATAGTTTCATCTCCTTGGATGTTGTGAACTTGCTTTACACTCCCATTCTGATGTGGACAGTTCCTAAGCATATGGTCCTCTCCACATCCCCAACATTGAAGTGGCTCTCTGGGATCCTTTGGATCTCTTGAAATCTCTCCCATAATTCTAGTTGGTTTAGTCATACCCTATGGTGGATTCCTTTGCTGATTTATGAGATGAGGAGGTTCGAACCCCTTCCTCCTTCGGTAAAAATTCTCATTTTTCTTGTCCTTCCATGCCTTATGGAAATCATATTTTCTTTTGCTTTGATCATAACAAGACTTGGCCTTTCTCATGGTCTCTTCTAGAGTTCGAGGTTCATCAAACTCAATTTTTTATTTATATGACTGAGGTAGTCCACGTAGAAAACGTTGAACTTTCACCATATCATCTCTAATATACTTGACATATCTCAGCAGCTCCAAGAATTTTTTTGCATACTCTTCCATGGTCATTTTTCTCAATTTCAGTTCATGAAATTATTTTATTTTATCATCATAGTATCTATCAGAGAGGTACTTTTGCTTGAACTACTTCTTGAACTACTTCCACATAATATTCCTTTCATTGATCTTCTTCACTTGCCTAAGGTGATCCGACCATATAGATACTCTTCCATTTAGATACTTTCCTTCATATTTCCAGAGTAGTCTTGGACTTGGAAATACTTCCTCATCCCAAGAATCCAAGATTCAACTTCTTGACCATATTTTACCTCGCCATCAAGTGTAGGAGGTTTGGCCTTCTTAAATTCCCCATGTGAATGTTGTTGTAATGCCTCTTCCTCTTACTCTTGTTAGATGAAGAGATTGAACCTTTAGTGGATTCTTCAGAGTCACATGATCCACTAGAATAGATTTTTGGAGTATATGTCTTATCTTTAGAAAAACTTCTTGATCTATTGGACCTCTTACGTGACTTCTCTTTGAAATACTCCCACTCTTTTCTAGATTTACTGAGTGATGCCTAGAGTTAATCCTCCTTTGTATGTCTGACAAACTTTACAGCATAGATGCATTCAACTGATTCTATTCTTCTTGAGATTTAATAAGCCTCTCATTGTATTCTCTACGACTCTGTATTTCAACCCTTAGGCTCCTCATGGTAGCTGCAATATCTAGGGGAGTCTCTTGGTTTCTTCTCTCATTGGATTATGTCTCTGCATTCTCAACCTGTATGTTCTCTCCCATGGAATTTGTCTCAGGCTCATAAGGATCCTATGCATCATTCATAATGACGATCATTTTGGCCCAACCAAGACCAAAAATTTTCCAACTTCACTATGCTTAATGCTAACCCCTTAGCAGTCATTGATATGATTTTGAGTCTACATAACATGTTCATAAACATAATTTTTAGCTGCATTATATTCTCACAAAATTATAAATTTTGTTTAATGCATTATGGGAACAATCCATATTGACAATTTATGTCAAATCGCATTTTTTTTTCTCACAATGAATGATGTCTTAGGGGGACGACGGGGGTCAAGGTATATTTCCCCCTTGGGGCTTTGGGGTGGGTCGCCCCTAGTACATCATCTGGGACTCATGGGGACCCCTCGTAGGTACAACCACCTGTGGTCTCAAAGATGGAAAATGATCAAAAAATACGAGCACGGTACACTCCTATGGAAAAAATTCCTCTCGCATGTACCACACCGAGCATCCCTGATCAGGTTGGAGATGATATTATCCAAAATGTAAAACTTATAATACAATTTTTCATAAGCAGAAACTAGTTAACAAAACTAGTTGGAAAAGAGATGGTCTAGGGAACAAGAAGACTCCTCCAGGGTTAGGAATTTGAAATATTTAGGATCTGCAAAATGTATGGGTGAATGTGCAGTAGGAAACATATCATATCCAAGGATAGCTTCTGAGCCCTATGCACAAGGTACTTGGACCATTTACGTTTCAAAAATAGCTACCACTAAGGTCTACTCCGAGGCTTCCTAGGAACACCAACATATGCATACTAAACTCATTTTATCACACCTGAAGGAAACCAAATGGATTATATTAGATATTAAACTCTGAATTATGTTTTGTACAAGAGTTTCTGAGAATTTGGGAGGCCCTGGTTGAGTTTGGAAACAAAAGAGGCAAGGGCGCTATGTTGGACTGCTCAACTAGTATTTTTCCAAGTTCTTACAAATAGGCTAAGATGCCTTCGAATCCTTAGGGAAATGGTTGGGTTTTATTCATTAAGGTCTCAGTATTCACAAATGACCATTAGAACATAAAAATGGTTCATACATAACTTTGAATTACAAAAACTATAAAACTAGTCAAGAAAAGTGATTAAAGAGTTAGTCTTGGAATTACTTGATTCAAACTGCCTTAGAGGCTTACAAAATTAACTTCTGAAGTATATTATGATCCTGAAATGATATTATTAACTGCATCAAATTGAAATTAAGAGTCCACAACAGAAATTAGAGGATTTTTAATCTTTAGATCTTCACAGAGTCTCCAATGCTAGAGAAATCTTACAAAATTGAGAGAATGAGTAGGATAGGAGGAGAAGAAGGAGAAATTATGAACTGGATCCGCAAGAATGATGAATTAAGGTATGGTAGCTGCATATGGAGGGCGTATTGATCTTCATGAGCTACTCAAGGGCACATTCATCAATTGAAACTTCACACATGCACTCCTCAACACTGAAACCTTGGCTATGGTGAGAATTATTGTATCCTGGTCATCCATACACCTTTTTCAACAAGAAAAAAGGAGTTTCTTACTAGAAAGGACCCTCCAGACACAATGTAATAGGTCTCACAACCCAAAAATGCTCATAAATTCTAAAACCAGAACCTCCATTTCGGCCCTTCGACATTGTTCCCACTGAATGAAGGGAATGAATAGAGATTTTGAATTGGATGGTTGGTATTTGTTCTTCTGACTCTCAAAAAATGTTGAATGGACTTCAGGACCCTCACATTAGAATTGTTAAGTTTAAACTAATTTGACTAGAAAAATCACTTAAAGAAAAATAATCTCAAGATAGAAAAAGATATTACCCTGGGAAACCCTCATGGGGTAGAAAACCTAGCAAAGATTTCCTCAATAAGATGATCAACCAAAATACAAGATGTGCTCCAAGACTTGACCTCCTTCTCTAACTCCTATGTATACCTATCAAACACAAGTGCGCTACTTTCTGAGCTAAGCAAGTGTGAGATAAGTGAGGAGCAATCTCCTCTACTTATACTAGTTCCCGACTGACTAATTCCCTTATGGGGTCGACCTCTCCCAATGAAGTCTAATAACCCCTAATTAATTAACTCAGGGCCAACCCCCACATGGAGGATCTAATAACCCTAGTTACCACAATTCATCGGAGGAATAAACATCTCCAGATACATAATAGGATCACCTCGAAGGGATGAAACATCTCCGAAATAATAAAGTACAAATATAATATTCTTAGAAGTTACAATATTCAACACTCCCCCTTAACGAGAAGGATATTATAACAATATCTGTGGGAGCAAGGAGTCATCGAATACATCATACATGATACATCTATAAATCATCGGAAGCTTTCTTCAATACACCATCATCAGTAACTCAACCAGTTACTAGAACATCAACATCATCATCATCGTCATCACACGATCATCAGCATCGTCATCATACGATCATTAGCATCGTCATCACACGATCATCAGTATCATCATCACACAATCATTAGCATCGTCATCACATGATCATCAGCATCATCATCGCACGATCATCAGCATCGTCATCATACGATCATCAGCATCGTCATCATACGATCATCAGCATCATCATCGCACGATTATCAGTATCGTCATCGCACGATCATCAGCATCGTCATCATACGATCATCAGCATCGTCATCACACGATCATCAACATCGTCATCGCACGATCATCAGCATCGTCATCGCACGGTCATCAACATACTCTGCAATACACACGATCATATTACAGATGATCAATCCTGCTCTCTTTAGGACATAGGTCCATGGATGATACAATCCAAATCACATACCTTTTAAACCGAGATCCAGGGATGATACATTCCTATCACATACCTTTTGAACTGAGGTCCAGGGACTATGTAGTCCTATAATTCAATTCTCAGAGACATACGTCTATGGATCATTTAAGACACCTCATCATGCCTAGGGATGATACAATCCTCTCGTCAACTTAGACAGAGTCTAAGGACCACCTCTCGGAGACATACATCTACGGATCATTTAAGACACCTCATCATGCCTAGGGATGATACAATCCTCTCGTCAACTTAGATCTGTCTAAGTTGACAAGAGGATTGTATCATCCCTAGGAATGATGAGGTGTCTTAAATGATCCGTAGATGTATGTCTCCGAGAGGTGGTCCTTAGACTCTGTCTAAGTTGACGAGAGGATTGTATCATCCCTAGGCATGATGAGGTGTCTTAAATGATCCATGGGCGTATGTCTCCAAGAAGTGGTCCTTAGACTCTGTCTATGTTGACGAGAGGATTGTATCATCCCTAGGCATGATGAGGTGTCTTAAATGATCCGTAGACGTATGTCTCCGATAATTGAATTATAGGACTACATCATCCTTGGACCTCGTTTCAAAAGGTATGTGATAGGACTGTATCATCCCTGGACCTCGGTTCAAAAGGTACGTGATTGGGATTGTATCTTCCATGGACCTATGTCCTAAAGAGAGCGGGATTGATCATCCTGTAATATGATTGTGTGTATTGCAGAGTATGTTGATGATCGTGCAATGATGATGCTGATGATCGTGTGATGACGATGTTGATGATCGTATGATGACAATGCTGATGATCGTGCGATGACGATGCTAATGATCGTGCGATGGCGATGCTGATGATCGTACGATGACGATGCTAATGATCGTTTGATGACGATGCTGATGATCGTATGATGACGATGTTGATGATCGTGTGATGACGATGCTAATGATCGTGTGGTGACGATGCCGATGATCGTGTGATGATGATACTGATGATTGTGTGACGACGATGTTGATGATCATATGATGACGATGCTGATGATTGTGTGATGACGATGATGATGATGTTGATGTTCCAGTATCTGGTTGAGTTACTGATGATGATGTATTGAAGAAAGCTTCCGATGATTCAAACCATGTTAAGTTTAAACTAATTTGACTAGCAAGATCACTGAAAGAAACATAATCACAAGATAGACAAAGATATTACCCTGGGAAACCCTTATGGGGTAGAAAACCCAGCAAAGCTTTCCTCAATAAGATGATCAACGAAAATACAAGATGTGCTCCAAGACTTGACCTCCTTCTCTACCTCCTATGTAGACCTCTCAAACACAAGTAATATAAGTATTCTAAGTATAAGTATCCTAAATCTAAGTAATCTAAGCATATATAAATATCTAGGTGTAATAAACAGGTATCCTCATCATCGACCTTGTTGTTGATGAGGGCAATCTCATCATCAGTGACTATATCACTCCCCCTTTCGAGGAAGGTCCTTCTGAACTACACCAAGCTTGTCTCGGAAATATTCAAATTTCACTCGAGATAGAGGTTTGGTCAATATATCAGCAATTTGTTCCTCAGTGCTCACATACTCGAGTTTAATAGCTCCTCTTTGCACCATATCTCATATGTAGAAATATCAGATCTCTATGTGTTTTGACTTATCATGGAATACTGGATTTTCTGTCATCTTAATAGAACTTTGATTGTCACACATGATCACAGTGGGATCCATTTCTAAGTCAAACACTCCAGATAATAGTTTCCGAAGCCACACTGCTTCACAACTAACAGAGTAGGAAGCTATATATTCTACTTCAACAGTACTAAGAGCCACACTAGATTATTTCTTGCTAAACCATGAGATCATGGCAGATCCAAGACCATAGCATACACCTGATGTAATCTTTCTGTCTGAAACACTTCTTGTCCAATCAGAATCTAAGTAACCATGTAATCTGAGTTCATGACTTCCAAGATAATATAGACCAAAATCTAATGTACCCTTTAGATACCTCATTACATGCTTTACAACTATTAAGTGAACCTTTCTAGGTTATACTAGATACTAACTCAGGGTATTTACAGCAAAGCATATATCTAGTCTAATATTTGTTAAATACATCAATGACCCAATGATTTGTCTATATAAAGTTACATCCACTAATTCTGATGAGTCATTAACTAATAACTTCAAGTTGGAGTCCATGGGAGTGGCCATGACTTTACACTCCAACATATCAAATCTTTTTAGAATCCACACAGCATACTTACCTTTATTTAGAAAGATTCCTTTTGGTTCTTGCCATACTTCTAGACCTAAGAAGTAGTGCATTAATCCGAGATCTTTCATCTCGAATTCTGAAGAAAGCTTCTTCTTGCATTCGATAATTTGATTCTCATTTCCTGTTAGAAATAGATCATCTACATACAACAGTAATATAACAGGTTCATCATTCATAACTTTGAGGTAAATATTAGGATCAACTTTACTTTTGGTAAATCCCATGCTTGTTAAGAAACTGTCAATCCTTCCGTACCAAGCTCTGGGAGCTTGCTTTAATCCATACAAATCCTTTTTCAGCTTGCATACATGTGTTCTTCCATCTTTAACCTCAAATCCTTGTGGTTGTTCTATGTACACTTCTTCTTCAATCACACCATTTAGGAAGGCTGTCTTAACATCCATCTAGTGTAATTTCCACTTCATCATAGATGCAAGTGCGATGATAGTTCTAATTGAAGTGTACCTAGAAACTGGTGCAAATGTTTCTTCATAGTCAATTCCCTCTTTCTGAGAGAATCCTCTGGATACAAATCTTGCCTTATATTTTTCAATGCTACCATCTGCAGCATGTTTTATCTTGAATATCCATTTGGAAGAAACCACACTTTTATCTTTTGGTTTGGGAACTATATCCCAAACATCATTTTTCATTATTGACTGGTATTCTTCTGTCATTGCTTCTACCCACTCTTTCTTTTGAGCTGCCTCTTCATTGCTAGTAGGTTGTTGATCCACAAGATCACACATCAAGGCCACATAGTTTGATACTAGCTTTGGTTTCTTTCTTTCTCTAGTGGAGCCTTCAGGAGCTCCATATTTTTCAGCTCCTTGAATAATGTCTCTAGCCCATGCTGGCCTTATTTTTCTAGATAAATTTGTAATGGGGGGTTCTTGTGGTTCTAACATGTCATGGTCCTCTGGTGCATCATCTTCAGGGATGGGTACAGCTTCTGTGTTTCTAGGAGATGTATCTTCTTCATAGATTTCTCCAAGTTGGCACTTCCTAGATTTCTTGAGGGTTACTTCTTCATCAAATGTTATATCTCTACTTATTTCCATATGATGAAAACCAGGTATGTAAATTCTGAAAGCTTTGGATGATTCACAATATCCAACAAATATTCCCTTCTTACCAGAAGGATCCTTCTTGGTTCTCTTTTCTTTTGGAATGTGAATGTACACAGGACATCCAAATCTTTTGAGATGACTTACCTCAGGCTTATTTCCTGTGAACACTTCTTCTGGAGTCTTGAATTCAAGAGCACTATGGGATAGTCTATTTTGTACATAGACTGATGTCCTAGCTGCTTTAGCCCATAGATACATGGGTAGATCTTGGTCATGTATCATAGTCTTTACAGCTTCCATGATAGTTCTATTATTTCTTTCAGCAACCCCATTTTGTTGGGGATTGTAGGGAGTGGTTAGTTCCCTCTTGATTCCAGCTTCCTTACAAAAGTCTTCAAAGTCCTTTGAAGTATATTGTCCGCCATTATCTGTTCTGAGAATCTTGAATTTCTTTTCTGAGAGATTTTCTATTAAGGCCTTGAACTCTTTGAATTTTCCAAAGACTTCATTCTTTCCTTTTAGAAAGTATATCCAAGTCTTCCTTGAATAGTAATCAATGAATGTGAGATAGTATTCAAACCCACTTAGGGATGTGGTGGGCATTGGTCCACATACATCTGAGTGTATTAACTCCAGAATTTTCTTAGTCTTTTATTTCACTCTTTGGAAAAGGGTTCTTGACATTCTTCCCCTTTTCACATCCTTTGCATGAGCCATTATGGTCAATCTTTAAGTCTAGTAATCATATGACCACCTTGCTCACATAGGGTAGGGCCTTGTAGTTAATGTGAGCAAGCCTTCTATGCCATAGCTCACTAGGGCTAGTGGTTTCATGGACAAGGGTAGCTTCTGGGTGACCCTTGAGTTTGTAAAGACCTCCTTTTTCTTCACCAATAACAATTGCATCCTCAATTGATTTTCCTTTGGTTCACATAAGTACTTGTCCATCAATAAATGCAATTCTAAAACCTTTCTTATCTAGTGCTGAGATAGAAACTAGGTTCTTCTTCAAACCTGGTACATATAAAATTTCTTTCATCTTTAAAGGTGTTCCAGAATCAAGCTTGTAGCTTGCTTCACCAATTCCCTTGATGGGATATTGATCATCATCTCCTGGAGATACCTTTTGTGGGGAATACTTTTCTTCAAGTCTTGAGAGAGTTTTCTTTTGACCTGTCATGTGCTTTGAAGCACCACTATCAATAAGCCATGTATCTTCTCCGGGAGACACAGATCCAGATAGTGCAGAAAATAGAACATACTCTTTTGCATCTTCTTCTTCATTCCTTCTAGATCTTTTCCTAGGGAGGGGCCTTTATTCTTCTTCATCATCTCTTTTGGATCTTTTGTAGTGAAGATTTTTCTTCTTCTTTGAAGGACAAAATCTAGCAATGTGTCCTTCTTTATGACAATTGAAACACTGGAAAGAAGAGAATTTTCTTCTTCCTTTCTTCTGAGATCTTTGTAGAGATTGAGACTCCTTGTGATTATCCTTCTTGAAGTAAGATTGATTCCTCCTTCTCTTAGTGTGTGTAGCCAAGGCTTGGTCATCCTCCTTGAGAAGGGCTTCTCTGTTGGCTACCCTAACTTCTTCTTGAACACAATCCTCCCATACTACATCAAACTTCATACTTTCTTTTCTGGCACGCATGGTTTGTATAAATGACTCCCAAGGTCTAGTGAGTCCATTTAGAGCAGTCATTACAAGTTCATATTCATCAAGAGTATCACCAATGGCATCTAGTTGTTCCTTTATTTGGGAGACCCTTGAGAAGTAGTCTTGAATGGATTCTCCTTTGTGCATCTTGGTACTCTTCAACTGAGTTCTTAGGTTCATCTTCCTATTGATGTTCTTTCCTTCATACATTCTTCCTAGGGCATCATACATTTCCTTTGGAGTCTTCTTGGATTCCACTTGGGGAATCAAGTGGTCTTTAATAGAATCAGCAATGATTCTCTTTTCCCTAATCAAATCCTTCCTATGCTTCTCTTTGGCTTCATCTTCTTCAGGTTCTGCAACTTCATCCTTGATATATTGAGCAAGATCATTCTCTTCAAGAATGAGACCAATTATGTATTTCCATGCCCGAAAATTCTTTATACCTTCAAGCTTGTCTTCAAGCTTAGTGCTTGGAGCCATATTCTCTTGGGGGAGTCCAAGAGATAAGAGATACAGTAGTACTTACCAGGAAACTTTACCTTTTCACTTTTTCCAGATCTGCAACAGAATTTCTAGTTTATCGCACTTTTGGTAAAAATAGGGTTTGACTTTCTCAGAGTTCTACCCAACCAAAAGCCTCGATCCAGGGCTCAAAAGATAGATCTTTAGAAGGGTTATTCAACCATGCAACCAAAATCCAAAAAATACTAACTTTTGCAGAAACCCTAATTTTGGCAGAGAGAGAGAAATATAATTTCACCTTGTGAAAGATTTTCTATTCAGGCTAGCTCTGATACCATGTTAAGTTTAAACTAATTTGACTAGAAAGATCACTGAAAGAAACATAATTACAAGATAGACAAAGATATTACCCTGGGAAGCCCTCATGGGGTAGAAAATCCAACAAATCTTTCCTCAATAAGATGATCAACCAAAATACAAGATGTGCTCCAAGACTTGACCTCCTTCTCTACCTCCTATGTAGACCTCTCAAACACAAGTGTGCTACTTTCTGAGCTGAGCAAGTGTGAGATAAGTGAGGAGAAATCTCCTCTACTTATACTAGTTCCTGACTGACTAATTCCCTTATGGGGCCGACCTCTCCCAATGAAGTCTAATAACCCCTAATTAATTAAATCAGGGCCGACCCCCACATGGAGGATCTAATAACCCTAGTTACCACAATACATCGGAGGAATAAACATCTCCGGATACATAATAGGATCACCTCGAAGGGATGAAACATCTCCTGAATAATAAAGTACAAATATAATATTCTTAGAAGTTACAATATTCAACAAGAATTTCATGGTTGCAATATAAAATAATATTGGATCAATTTTAACCTTGGCGCGCATCACCCAAGCTTGGCTGAGGCACATCACTCAACTCTGAGAAGAAAAATATCTCAAGACAATAATCAAATGACCAAAATATGCGAGAGGATCACACTAGCATTATTTTATATATTGGATAGATTCATGAAAAAGCAACTTGGCACATGTGAGTGAATGAGTGCTCCTTCCTTAAGAATATTAGCAACATCATTGCTTTGTGAAACCTTCCTGCTTTCCAAAACATTCCTTGCTTTGTCATTTTCATCTGCTTTTAGAAACTGCACCCTCCTTAGCTTTGTAGATGTTTCCTTCTTTTAAAAACTGGATGCTTTTCTGCACTTTACTTCTTTTTTCACTTTCTTGCTTTATGCTCTTGCCTGCTTTTCACTGATTTTGCTAGTTTCCTTCTTTTTTCCTTACACCTTGCTTTTATCTTCTTTCTTCTTGTTTCTATATTTTCTCAAGTGAGTGGGTGAGGCCCACCTTATCCTCATGCGCCCTCCTATCCACATGAGGGCCTCACCCACTCACTCAAGGTGGGCCTGGCTCAAAAATTTCCCAATTAATTAATAATCCTCCCAAGCAACTCAACTTGGGAATTTAATATCTTCAGGTGGCCCACCTTAGTCCAATTAATCTTCAATTACACCCTTGGACATATTAATTAGGAAAATTTCCACCCTTAACCATCAATTTAATAATTTTAACCTAGGTGACTTAGGCCAAAAGTATGTCTTGGACCATAGCAAAAATCGGGAACATGACAAATCCTGCCCTCCTAAGATTGCTTGTCCTCAAGCAATTTAGTTCAAGGACTAACAATGCATCTCCATCCCAAGCATGCTTATGAATTTTTTACCTCTCATCATATTGACGACCATAGAAGTCACCAACTCTATGCACCACAACTGAAATAATCAGAATCATGGATCTAATCAATTTAATGCAAATTAAACATATGCTCTACTCAAAGCATGCTCTTGAAATTCAATGTATCTATAAACTCCCCAATTAACTCAGAGAGGTTCCATCATGTTGTTGCTGCTAAAATTTGATCATAAGTTGCTTATCTCTTTCCCAAGAGTTAGATCCATCATACGGTTTCCCATGTAAGGAACTAAACCACTACTCAACAAATATGGATTTTAGGAAATGTAGTCTGGCTCACCCTCCTAGATCCCACTGACTATGATGCTTTCTCCTAAACTCAAATGCCATCAGGAACAAACTATCTATTGATGTATATGTAACTTCGGAATGTATTTCACATATATGTATATTGTTTTCCTATAGAGATGTTATTATTCCTCTATACGGAAGTGTCGTCATTTATATTGTAAGTGTTGTAACTTATACTTGATGGGTTATTAGACCACCCTATTGGGGGTTGGCCATGTGGTTCAAAGGGTTATTAGACCACCCTAGTGTGGATCGGCCCAGTCAGCATTATGTTAAGTGGTTAAGTTGAGGCCGACCTAGTTGAGTAAAGGTCAAGTCAAGTTAGTGTATAAATAGAGAGTGTGTCTCTCTCATTTTACACATTCTATTCTCTCACTCACACTTTGGAGAGTGGTGCACTTGTGGAGGAGGAGGCTTTGCTGCTAGGGGAAGACTATCTCTTGTATTCTGGTTGTATCATTGCTCTATCTATCTCTGAGGAAGTTATTGGGGTTTTTCACCTTTATGGTTTTCCCCAAGTAAACTCTGTGTCTCTTGTGTGCTTGCATTATTATGTCCATGATTGATATGCTATAGATTTGCTATACATGTTGTTCTCTCAGTTAATATCCTAGATCAGATTGAAGTAAATTCTGAAAATTTAACATGGAATCAGAGCTAGCCTGAAATAAAGCATGATATGGCATGTATGACACTTGTTGCACTTACGATGCTAGGGCTTGATATAGCAAAAACTAGTCATTGTAGCACTTTCACTATAAATCCATTTTGGCGATGTTTTCGGATCTGAAACTTTTACAGGTCGAAGATCTGATCCCCATGTACCTTGTTTCCAAAGGAAAACCTCTAATTCGTTGTAATTTGTGATTTATGATCTATACAATATAGGGTTTCTGCCTCTTCCAGATCCGAGTAAAAAACAGGTGACCTTGGGAAAAAGTTCATAACTTGGGCTAGGAATCTCCAAATGAAATTTAGTAAAACGTGACAGGTAGTACATAGATTGTACTATCTCAAGAACAATTTTCAAATGCCGAAGTTGAACTAGTGACACATGGAACACCGTATAAGTTCGCTCTCCTCTATTATCCCATAAACAGGTCACGTTGCAACACTTGGTATAACTCTCTCTCAGAAAATCCAATTGAGGTCAAACATGTCGGGATGGAAAGATAACAGGTCAGGCTATCTCAAGAAAAATTTTCAGAGACCAAAGTTGAACTAGTTACATGTGGCACTCTGTACAAGTTCTCTCTCCTGTATTATCCCATAAACAGGTCACGTTGCGACACTTGGCATATCTCTCTCTCAGGGAATCCAATTGAGGTCAGACCTATCAAGATGGAAAGATAACAGGTCGGGCTATCTCAAGAAAAAATTTCAGACCCTGTGGATTGAAAATTTTGGAGTTACACCAGAAACAATCAGGTACATAATTCTGTCAAAACAAAATTATTTTTTAGCACCTCCATTCATGGCTTCCGGAATTTAGGGCTTCAGAGAAAGTTGGAATTTTTGTAATCGGAGACCACGACTGAATGATACTCATCAAAATCAAAATTTAGAGACCAAGATCGGAATTTTTGGTTGGGAAGAAGGTTGGGCTTGATCAGACCCTAGTTCTGGACTTTGATAAAAAAAGTGGAAAATTAGGGCTTCTGCAAAAATGGGAATTTTTGAAATTTGTGACCACGGCTGGAAGCTCCTCATAAAAATAGAATCTTAGAGATTTGGATCAAACCTTTTGATTGGGAAGAAGAGTGGGCTTCATCAAACTCTAGTTCAGGGTCACGTCCAGTGAATCTGGAAGTTTCAAAGGCAAAATTAAGGAGTGAAACTTTGCAGTTTTCAAATTATGAATATACTAGCTTGATCAACTCATCAAGGCACATATTTCTATCCTTTCGGAAGTTTGAAATTCAAAGCTTGAATTTTTGGGGTTTCTCTGACAAACCCTAATACAACTCTAGATCCAGTTCCTACAAATCAAGTGGATTGGTTTAATCCTAGAAGAGGATGGATTGGTCACCTGCATAAGTGAAGAAGTTCCTGTTTCAGAGGGAGATGAGGCTAAGGCCTTACATAAGAAGATTTCAAGCAATCTCGACAGGTATGACTCATCCAGGTATGTCTCGATATTTGTTCATGATTAAGTTTATGGTATGTTTGTCTTCATGTTATTACAGTTAGTACAATCTTGATTTTAGACTTGTCGTATCACCTTAATAAAATTATGAATGCATGATAGAAGATATTCATTGATTAGGGTGTTGACACTTATGATTGTACTAATGCATTGTGGTGTTGTATGAGGTTTATGTTGTCTGCTAACATGAAAGGTACACCAAGAAAGACAAATCATGTTTTGGTTCAAGAACACATGATCATGATGACATGAGGACAAAGATTCATCCATTGTCATGGATCTCATAGAAGATCCATTTACGAGGTATGTATAACTTGGTTCTATAATGGTTAACCTATGAGATATGCAGGTTACTAGCACAAGTCACTGAAGAGAACCAGATGACATTATGCGGGTATGTTAGACATAACTAGCTAGCATGCTAATCCAAGTATATTTTTCCTATATCAAGCTAGAATCCTACCTTGTGTTAGGATCTTATACTTTTGTGTTGTTCATAATGATTATTCATGAAGTCATAGGTTTGAATAGTCATGGTTGTATGCATATTATGTTTCTTACCATAATTGATGATATGACTAACCAGAAGAATCATGAAGGTATAGGTTTGAGTAATCACGGGTTTTATGCATATTATATCTCTTATCTTGATTGATGATTTAACTAACCAGAAGAGTCCTATGATCAAATAAGAATATGTATGAATAAAAGAAGACTTCCTTGAAACCTTGAATACTAATGTTTATTATCTGTGTTTGAATTGATCCTAACTATACATGCTTGAGATTATTGTGTTTTGATAATATTAAGATTATACTAATGAATATTTGATTATGTATGAGACCTAGAGGATAACAAAATGATGATACTAACAAGCATGCATAGGGATTGAGAATGAATATAAGTTCAAGGACAAGTAATCCAGGAAGCAAAGATCAAGAGGGAGTACACTCCAGTGGTTTATGCAAGGATGCAGATATTCAGAGGGAGTTGACCATCTCTCTACATTCCACAACAGAAAGGTGTAGGAGAAGCTACTTCAGATTAGGACTCCAGTAGCTCCTGCAAAGAAGCGAAGACTCAGAGGGAGTCCACCCAACGAACAAACAAAGATAAGTATTTTAATTATCATTTCTTGCATATTTGTTTGTTTAAATAAAATTGTTCAATGATGTATATGCTCATATTCCTAGACTTAGGATATGTATTGTGCATATTAGAATGATTGCATTAATGAACAGTATACTACTAATATACATGGGTAAGTGTCCTATGGCACTCTACAACATTCCATTTCTACTTATCTAGAATGAAACCTCTTTGCTGGCATGTTAGGAGTTGTGCACACTCTTAACAATGTTCTGGTAGAGATTGGAAGGAATCTAGAAGTTACGGAATATGGATAAATGTTGTATTGAAGCATTGGCTAAGATAATTGCATGACTGTATGACATATTTCTTTATGTGTAAGAATTTGTTCTGAAAACTATGAGATGTTTTCTAATCATGCAATTTAACTTGTTGTGTAGGAAAGATCGTATACCATCACCTACAAAAGAAGGACTACAACTTTTGTTCAAGCAACAAAATTATCTATTGAAGATATTGAAGTTACCAGGATACGGGAAGAATGCCATGATCCATCGATCATGAAGAATGATGTTTGGGATATGGTCCCAAGAGCTGAAGGGAAGTCTTTTGTGACTTCCAAATGGAACTATCAGATCAAACATGCTGTAGATGGCAGCATAGAGAAATATAAAAGTGATGAAATAGAATATACACCAGATGGATTTCAAGACAACCTTCTTGAATGGTGTAGTCATATATGTGTGCAGAACTTGGTAGGATAGACAGCTTTCTATCCAGTTTGGGCTTTACCAAGAGTGAAGCAGATTCCAACCTTTGCTACAAGGTTGAGGAAGGGAATCCTGTGATTCTACTCCTGTATGTGGATGACCTGTTTGTAACAGGAGATGACAGATTGATTGCCGACACACAGCAGAAGCTTGCTGCCGAGTTAGAGATGAAGAACTTGGGGATGATGCACTATTTGTTTTTGGCATGGAGGTGTGGCAGAGTGTAGATGGAATCTTCCTTGGACAAGGGAAGTATGTAGTAGAGATCCTGAAGAGGTTCGGGATGATGGACTGCAAGGATATGGCCACACCTATGGCATCGAACCTGAAGCTTCTGTGTGATGCTTCATCTGATCCGGTTGATGTCATGATGTATCATCAGATGATTGGGTCCTCTATGTACTTGACGAACACGAGAACAGATATTTGCTTTGCGGTGAACACATTGAGCCAGTTCCTGACGGATCCGAGAGATGTTCACCTAGTTGCTGTAAAGCATATTCTAAGGTACCTAAAGGGTACATTTGATTATGGGCTCAAGTATGATGCGAATAAAAAGTTTAACCTACAGGGTTATGTTGATTCAGATTGGGCAGGAAGTGTTGCAGATAGGAAGAGCACTTCTGGGTGCTGCTTCAGTATGGGATCAGGTGTGATCTCTTGGTTTAGTAGGAAGCAGTCCTGCATAGCACTGAGTACATCCGAAGCAGAGTATGTTGCGACAGATGAGCAGGTTGCAGATGTATTGACCAAGTCGTTGGCCAGAGTGCAGTTTGAGTACTTCAGAGAGAGGCTTGGTGCACTTCAGATCAAGGTTCCTTCCAAAGGAAGAAGTGATGGACACATTTGTTGAAGCCATTCCAAGCATGTTGGAAGGAGGATCCTTCACATGGCTGTGGATGTAAGCGCTGGATGATGAGCATCAGGATGATGTTCTAGTTTATGCTTTGTATGATCAGTTGGATAATTTATATGTATATGTATGTACGCATCATGTTGGATGCTGGATATGATTAGTTGGATCATTTATATGTATATGTATGAATGCATCATGTTGGATGCTGGATATGATCAGTTGGATCATTTGTATGTATTCTGTATATGCGTCACGTTGTATGCTTGGACCATGTATCTGTATATGTATTAGGTGGATACATTGTATGATTAGGTAGATCATGTATGTGATATGTATCAGGTATGATCAGGTGGATCATGTATTTGTATTTGTATCAGGTGGATACATTGTGTGATCAGGTAGATCATGTATGTGATATGTATCAGGTATGATCAGGTGGAACATGTATTTGTATTTGTATCAAGTGGATACACAGTATGATCAGGTGGATCATGAATGATGATATGTATCAGGTAGATACTTGGTATGCATCAGGTGGATGCATTGTATGATCAGGATGATCATAGATGACGAGCTTCAAGATGTTGCTCTAGATGACATGCAGTAAGATGTTGCAGTGATGATGATCAGGATGATCATGTGTACATCAGGATGATGTATGGTGAGTATCAGGTTGATACTCTATGGCCATGGAACAGGTTGTGCAGATAAGCATGTAATTTGTGCCTTGGGAGATTTGTAGATAGTCTTTCGAGGTTTTGCCTATGGCATGTAATTTGTACCCTGGGATATCTGGCAAATGCTCATTCGAGGTTTTGCTTGGGAGGACATATAATTTGTGCCCTGGGATATTTGCAGATAGTCTTTCAAGGTTTTGCCTATGGCATGTAATTTGTACCCTGGGATATCTGGCAAATGCTCTTTCGAGGTTTTGTCCTATGGCATGTAATCTGTGCCCTGGGAGATCTGATAGGTTGAGCCATGTGCTTGTAATCAGTCCTGGGATGCTCTTTCGAGGTTTTTCCATGACCACATGTAATTTGTGCCCTAGGAGATCCGATAGGTTGAGCCTTGTGCTCGTAATCAGTCCTGGGATGCTCTTTCAAGGTTTTGTGGTGACCACATGTAATTTGTGCCCTGAAAGATCTGATAGGTTGAGCCTTGTGCTCGTAATCAGTCTTGGGATTCTCTTTCGAGGTTTTCTTGTGGGGTCACATGTAATAAGTCCTGGAGATCTGGACAGGATGAAAAAGGCCTCAGATGCTCTTTAGGGTTCTTGCTAGTCAAGAGACTCTTTTAAGGTTTTGTGATGCACGTAATAAGTACTGAGATTTCCACAGTATGGCCAGTGATGATGAAGACCTGCAGGTGGTGGGCCTACATCTAGTATGAAAAAGGACTAGCTCTGTAGAAATTCCTATGATGAGTAGTTTCAGAGATTGATTGAGATAGCAGTAGCAGTGACGATGATGATGACTCGATGACAATTATCCAGCGATGATGATCCAGAGAAGATGACTTGTGCTAGAAGACCTGTGTCGAGAAATACCTTCCTAGTTAAGAGGGAGTGTTGATGTATATATAACTTCGAAATGTATTTCACATATATGTATATTGTTTTCCTATAGAGATGTTATTATTCCTCTATACGGAAGTGTCGTCATTTATATTGTAAGTGTCGTAACTTATACTTGATGGGTTATTAGACCACCTTGTTGGGGTCGGCCCTGTATAAGTCATGTGGGTCAAAGGGTTATTAGACCACCCTGGTGGGGATTGGCCTAGTTAGCATTATGTTAAGTGGTTAAGTTGAGGCCGACCTAGTTGAGTAAAGGTCAAGTCAAGTTAATGTATAAATAGAGAGTGTGTCTCTCTCATTTTACACATTCTATTCTCTCACTCACACTTTGGATAGTGGCGCACTTGTGGAGGAGGAGGCTCTGCTGCTAGGGGAAGACTATCTCTTGTATTTTGGTTGTATCATTGCTCTATTTATCTCTGAGGAAGTTATTGGGGTTTTTCACCTTTATGGTTTTCCCCAAGTAAACTCTGTGTCTCTTGTGTGCTTGCATTATTATGTCCATGATTGATATGCTGTCGATTTGCTGTACATGTTGTTCTCTCAGTTAAGATCCTAGATCAGATTGAAGTAAATTCTGAAAATTTAACACTATTAATCCAAGGAATGACGATATCCCATGGATTATGCAGCATTCTTCCAAACATATTGATCATCTAAAACAATGTGGCATTCCGAAGGATTCCATGATCCCAATACCAAGTTGAAATATCTTCACTTCCAATGATTCTGAAAACTCTCACTATGTACTTGCACACCCAAGCCTTGTGTGCATGTGTATTGAAGGTATCTAATGGCTAAAACCATGTCTTTGTTGCTGCTCACATGCCAGGGAAATTTCATTTATATATAAAAAAATCTTCATTGTAGAAACAGAAGAAACCTTTACCTCCCATATTCTTCATTTCAATGATGCCTCTATCCACCCAATCAATGGATGAATAATAAATATTGTTTTATGATCCACATGAACTATTATCAGCCATATCCTCTAGAGTAGGATCTACCTCCCATAGGGTCAGTCCATGGTCCTCCTGATGCACATCTAGCTCTCGGAAAACTTCCCCTATGACTATTCTTTTCTCAAGTACATGCATTTTTTATTGCTCTTCTTGCTCACAAAATCTCCCAATGAATGTAGTGTAAAAGAATCTCCTACCAAGGTGAGAAATATTAGTGTACCCTTGGATATTCATCTCTGTTATGTATATTTCTATACAATACTTGGATAAACAAGAACACATGCTAATTGATCCAAATGACATGTCTTCGACTATCATTCCCATAGATGAGTCCTCCTCCATGCCCTTTTTCATACCAACAAGCGCTTGGCCAAAATATTCTACATCTTTGTTCTCCTTAAGCACTTGCAAATCTGAATTTACCTCATGTTCAACTCTCACATGAGGATCCTCCATCAAATCCAATGTGTCACCTGCCATGTGCAAATTACTCTCTTCCATGCAGGATGGAGGGTGTGATGATCTCAACCCCTTTCGAAGTTGATCATTTTTCATTCTTTATTCTTGAAGGGCCCATTAAGTGATCCTCAAAGAATCATATTTAGACTCCAAATCATGAGTGAGATTTTCAATCTCCTCTTCATATTCTAATGAAGCACTATGATGCATCTTCACAAGCTCAAGAAGATGATATGTATCAGAAAGTAGCTACAAAAGTGCACCTCTTATGTTTTTCATTGCTTCTTGAATCTTTTCCAATTCTTCAATTCAATACTTATCCTCCATTCTCCAACAACAATGTGACACCAATGCATTACTGCCATGCAAAGTGCTCAGGAACTTCCTAATCTCCTTTTCTCTCATATTCAATGGCCCTGCAAGGAAGTGTGGTTCTTAAGGATGAACCTCCTCTTTCTCAATGAGATCAACTTTACCATGTAGTTCAAGTGGTGACTAAAAAGTTGATCCTAGAAAAAAAAATTGGTTACAATCTCTTCATCTTCATGCTCAAGGGAATTTGTGCTTGCAACAGTTTCTTCAAAACTTATCTCTATGTCACCCATATAGAGACTTGAGCATCTATCGGTAGGTGCTCTTTCAACCATGTCCAGAGTGTCACTTCTCTCTCTGGATTTTTTCTCTGCAGTATTGGTGGTAGGATCTGGGGTATGAACACCTTACTCTTTTGTTGAACAACCCTCATTACTAAGGATTTCAGATATGCCTTATTTTGGTTCACCATTTAGAGAACTAGGTGGCTCATGGTTCCTCTCTTTAGTGACTAGGATGGTTCCTCTCTTTAGTGACTAGGAATAAACTCTCCAAGTCACTCAATGTCTCATCGACAACATAGTGTTTCCTTCCAAATGTGATATCCTCCATCAAGTGAGCATCATGCAAACTCCCTTCCAATGGTTCATCCATGTCACTGCATTCACCCTTATCACCAGAGATCTGAGCCCCAACACCCAAAGACTCAAACATGCCAAGCTTCTCCTATGATTTGGCTGCAAATTTATTATGAAACAAGGGAATACAAAAATATGAATATTTACCATTCCTTTCCATCATATTTCTCTCTTCATATGGTGGAGCTATGGTGCCTCTTCATGCCACCAAATATCCCGATTTACATCCAACTGATGTGTGCTTGTATTTTGTTTCATTATGAAGCTTGAGTGGTGACTGTGAATCAGATTTATGTTCTTCTTTTGGATCTGATACAAAAGATGTCTCACCGCCATCAATAGAACTAATCTCCTCTGAGGTGATCTTGAAATCCTCAATAAAGAAGCTTGAAGATCCCAAAGTGGAATCTCTTTCCTCATTGTTAACAACCTTAGCACTTTTTGCTTGGTCTTGTGCTACACATGATTCTTCTTTCTCTTTGCAAGCTTCCACAATGCTAGGTTCCTCATGATCATTTAATGGATACCTTTTGATAGAGGGCCTCCCTCTTTCTGAATCAAGTGAATCTTTGGATGCTCCCTTAGTCACTGGCTCATTTGGTGTAGACCATGGTGATGCTTCATTCTACTGCAACATATGCTCCACTTGTTGCGCACACTATTGACAATATGAAGAACTCTACTTTGATATGTTCTACCACAAGGATCCTCAATTGAAAACAAACTTTCAACTTTGAAAGTACAGAAGTCCCGACAAGGAAAGAGCTCTTGGATCTCCTTCCTCAATGTGTGGTATTCTATGATGTACTCCGAGGGATTAACTCCTAGAAGTTTTCCCCCATAGCACATTTTACCATATACAACACTAAAATATGATGGATTGGGACTTGTTTTCTCTGTGCACACAATTTCACACAAAGAATCATCATCCTCATTTCTTGTTAAGCCTCCATCAACATAGAAGACTTCCTCATCATCCCATTCAAAATTATCACTGGTTAGTGCTAGTCTCATGGATGCAAATTATTCAAATTGAGAGATAAATTTCCACAGTAGTAGAGGAAAGTTATATGATACCAATGTAATATCCTTTATCAGGTTGGAGATGATATTATCCAAAATTTAAAACTTATAACACAATTGTTCATGAGCAAAAACTAGTTAACAAAACTAGTTGGAAAAGAGATGGTCTAGGGCACAAGAAGACTCCTCCAGGATTAGGAATTTGAAACATTTAGTATCTGAAAAATGTATGGATGAATGTGTAGCAGAAAACATATCATATAAAGGGCTAGATTATGAGCCCTGTGCACAAGGTACTGGGTCTATTTATGTTTCAACAACAGTTTTCGCTGAGGTCTACTCTAAGGCTTCCTGGGCACACCAACATATGCATACTAAACTCATTTTATCACACCTGAAGGTAACCAAATGGATTATATCATATATTAAGCTCCTAAGTAGGTGTTGGACAAGAGTTTCTGAGAATTTGGGAGGATCTAGTTGAGTTTGGAAACAAAAGAGGCAAGGGCGCTATCTTGGACTACTCAACTAGTAGTTTTCCAAGTTCTTACAAACAAGATTAGATGCCTTCAAATCCTTATGGAAATGATTGGGTTTGCTTAAGTAATGTCCTGGGATTCAAAAATGACCATTAGAGCAGAAAAATGGCTCATACATAGCTTTGAATTACAAGAAATGTAAAACTAATCAAGAAAAAGTGATTAAAGAGCTAGTCTTGACTTTACTTGATTCAAAGTGCCTCAGAGGATTACAAAATTCAATTCTGAAGTATATGATGAATCTAACATGATATTATTAACAACATCAAATACAAATTAAGAGTCCTGAGCATAAATTAGAGGAGTTTTAATCTTCAGATCTTCACAGAGTCTCCAATGCTAGAGAAATCTTACAAAATTAAGAGAATGAATAGGATACAAGGAGACGAAGGAAAAATTATGCAATGGATCTGAAATAATAATGAATTCATATCTGGTAGTTGCATCTGGAGGGCACACTGATCTTCATGAGATTCCCAAGGGTTCATTCATCAACTGAAACTTCACACGTGCTCTCCTCAACACTGAAACCTTGGCTTTGGTGAGAATGGTTGTATCTTGGTCATCCGAACACATTTTTCAACAAGAAAAAATGCGTTTATCACTGGGAATGACCCTCTAGATGCAATGGAATAGGTCTCACAACCAAAAAAGGATCATAAATTTTGAAACCAGAACCACCATTTCATCCCTTCAACATTGTTCCCACTGAATGAAGGGAATGAATAGAGATTTTGAATTGGATGCTTGGTATTCATTCCTATGAATCTGAAATCATCTTGAATGGACTTTATGACCTTCACATCAAACTTCCATGGCTACAATAGAACATAATACTAGATCAATGTTAACATTGGGGCGCATTACCCAAGCTTGGCTAAGGCACATCACTCAACTTTGAGAAGCAAAATATCTGAAGACAATAATCAAATGGACAAAATATGTGAGAGGAGCACACTAGCATTCTTTTATATACTGGATAGCTTCATGAACACGCAACTTGGCACATGTGAGTGGATGAGTGTTCCTTCATTAGGAAGATTAGCAATAACATTGCTTTGTGCAACCTTCCTGCTTTTCAAAACATTCCTTGCTTTGTGATTTTCATCTACTTTTAGAAACTACATCGTCCTTATCTTTCTGGATGTTTCCTACTTTTCAAAAGTGGATGCTTTTCTGCACTTTCCTGCTTTATGCTCTTGCCCGCTTTTCATTGTTTTTGCTAGTTTCTTTCTTTTTTCCTGCCACCTTGCTTTTAGCTACTCTTTTCTTGTTTCTATATTTTCTCAAGTGAGTGGGTGAGGCCCACCTTATCCTCATGCACCCTCCTAGCCACATGAGCACCACCACTTGCACAAAATTTAATTATTCATGATAATTAATCAAATTAAAAGAATTACAAGTACTCCAACATTAAAATTATTAAATATCTAACTACTATAGGCCTGGCTCCAAAATTTGCCAATTAATTAATAATCCTCCCAAGCAACTCAAATTGGGAATTTAATATCTTCAGGTGGCCCACCTTAGTCCAATTAATCTTCAATTACACCCTTGGACATATTACTTGGGAAAATTTCCACCCTTAACCATCAATTTAATAATTTTAACCTAGGTGACTTAGGCCAAAATTATGTCTTCAACCATAGCAAAAATTGGGAACATGAAAATCCATCAATTGCTCTAATAGTCCTTGTGGAAACATGTCTCCCCATGCAACTTGGTGTCCTTTTACCATCCTATCCACCAATCACAAGTGACCTTTTATAATCATGTGCAGGGATGCTACCCCCAACACTCGAAGAATGGGAGTTTCCACTGCAAGAAAAACATGTCTTTGAATATGGCTCACAAGGAACTACCCTAAGCTCATCACCGCAACATCTCCTCCACAATATTATTCCACTAGACCTATGATACTCTGCTTATCCCCCATTTTAGGTTGGGTCGCCTCAATGGTCCCATGAGGAGATAGACCTATCAAAAAGTAGAATTCTCATTTTGTAATTATGAGGTCATGGTATCATACTCGGAAGACCCCTCAATCAGGGTCCCACATCCGAATGATCCTCTACAACAAAAAGTATGCATACCAGAGAAAGGGGCACTTGAAGAAATTCAATATCCCCACATCCCAAAGTGTCTGAGTGGCCACTAAATCACGGGTCACCTGGGTCACAAACTCATCATAGTGGAAGTCTCTCCACTCGATTATGTGTGCCATCTCAGTCACTCACAAACACCTGCATGCACAAACAACATTACATCAGGGTTACCCTTGGCATCCAAAATTCCAAGTGAGCCTTAAAACATCATATAGCAAGGAATTTTATGAAAAACCTATAATGGTAGCATGAAATCCTTAAGTCTAAGTTATGCTTAGCATGACTATATGTTGTTCCCCCCATGTGACCATAGTAGCATTGGACTTATTCATATTGGCCTCACTATTAGAGAAACTGTTCAAGAGACAGTTGTTCTACACCAACACATGGTTGAGTCGTTATTTCCTCACGCAGCACATGGAAACCATATCTTTCCTATGTGGATGACCACATGCAATTCTCAAAAATCACATGTGGTATATAGAACATGATAATGAGTTATCCCACACATCCACGTGGGAAAACCCAATATCGCGTGTGATCCCCCTTTAGAACATAAAAGGGAACTATGGCCCTAGGGACCAAAAACCCTAAACATTAGACCACCCAAAATGACTAGGATAAGGTTTAGGCTTACTTGCATCTCATCGCTCAGAAATAGGATGGTTGGATCACCCAAAATGGATGCAAACAACTTCAGATCACCAAATATGAACAAAGTGAAAATGAACTCAAAAAATGGGCCCCACGCCTTTTATAGAGTTTTGACCCAATCTTTAAAACTTCACCACGACCAAACCATAGATCCATTTGATGAACCACTCACACCACCGAAATCAGCATCTCGAGATCTCCACAATGGTTATGCCTACACTTCCAGCTGAGAACTTCCCTCCAATAGTAATTTTTCATGTACTTCATAGGTGCGTTATGTTTTTGGTTGCTATTTTTGCATTGTCAATACCTTTGTCATTCTCTTTATTACACTTTGGTATTTACGCCATGTGTGTAGGATAATGACCAAGAGCCCACAACCTCTTATTTTTGTATTATAAGAAAAAGACTCCACCCTCAGCAATGACGTTGGACTTATATGATAGGTATCATTCTAAAACTAGAGTATAGGAAATGTTTTCCCTCTACTTAGATTGCATTTACAAGTATTACCACTGATAACCATAGGGTCCTCATTCCTAGTAACAATCTGCCATCAACATCACTACTAAGGATAGCATGTTTCCCCCATGGGTGTGCACAGCACTACACCCATGTCATAATTTGACACCCATGATGTCAAACCCCCACAAGTCTAATGAAGTTGATACACTTTGAACCAATCAACCTCTAGTTCATCATTTTATAGTTGCGCATTTACTCCCCCACCTTCAGTAGTCGATGCCATCAAATCCCTTGGCACATGTTACGATCAAGGCTCACAGTTGACCACTCATACCTCCATGAGTGATCTACCATCTGTAATATTCCTCGTATCATCACCCCCGCCAATACACCAATGGGCCCCCCACCCTCCAAAGAAACCAATTGTGTTCATTTATTCCCCACAGGAACACTCTGCATAGCATTGATTCATGGGGCACCTGTCTTTGCATTTGTAAAACAACCCCCACATCATCATGGAAAAGGTTCCCTGACTCACTCAAAAACGTGGGAACTCTACCCATCATCAAATCAATTCCTCAGTTCACCAAAAACCACAAGAATCCCACCCATCATCAAATTGGTCCCCCAACACCCTCAAAGCCATAGGGACCCCACCAACTATTCTTTATGTACAAACAATTCCTAGTCCACTCACAACTGTGGGAATATCACTATTCTTTTGGGAAACAGCCCCTAGTCGCCTTTGATAGATATCGTTGAGTCTCCCTATCCCCAGCATTATGAGTTTTGTCAATCACAATCACCATCAGTGTCTCGCCCCCAGCAAAACTCTTCATCAGCAGTTTGTCTCCCTCCATTACACTTTGTTCCTTATTTGAAGAATGCTTACGTCAATTACTCCCCAAGTTGACCTCAATCAAAGGAAGTTATGATCCTCACACTTACCAAACAGTCTTGTGTTATGTATGTAAGTCTTACAGTTGGTTACAAAATGATCTTGGTTCTTAGGATAAGACTCTCATATTATCATGTACTTTAGATCTCATTAACATCAAATCACCATATTCTAAGAGTTGCAGACATTGTGTTTGTGTTAGGGTCCCTTTCAATCAAAAATAAGGGATCAACTTGAACTAAGTAGGGAGTGTCCTCAATGCTCTCTAACTTAGTAGTCTCTCCTATGTTCAACATCATCACCTCTATCACATGAAGGATAGTTGTACATTTCGAAGGTAGCAGTGTTCACATTTACACATCATGGTAGCAACAACACAGTGAGGCCCATCATCTAGCAACCTCACTGCGATTCTGGTACCCCACCCCCGTGATATTATCATGGTCATAAGTAGTTCTACTTCTTCAGCACCTGTACCAACATCTCCAGGTTCATTCACTCTTACATGGATTGAAGCCATGTTTGTCCATGTCCCAATAGTATTATGAGTTGACTCTTCGGTCTCCTCCTATTGTAGTCATATTGACAGATTTCACAAGCATGGGTATTCCTCACTCATTTGTATAAAACACTACTCTTTGTTAGAGCTTCACTGATTATCACCAGCAATATTCCCCCAAGAGAACCTTCCTTCCACACTCTCTTAATAACTTCCAAGAACAAGGGAAAACACGAAAGAAACTATAATGAATTATTGGATCTAAAGCACCTCCCAAACCTCATACATCAGGGGGCATCTATTAATGCCTAAATTTCACACACATGTGACATTTTGGATAATATTGTAGTAAGGCATCGTCAACATATAGCATGCATCCCATCGAAAACATCCTCATCATATACAGAAAGCAACATGAGTCCAACAATGCCAAAAACCATTCAAAAGAAGAGACAGTGCGGCTACATCCGTGATAGATCAAGCTACATCCTATATTCTCAGTTATATGACCATGCTATACTAGCACATTTTTCTTTGAAATCCACATGACTGTAAAAAATGGTAGGACCACAACAATGCATGGCACATTGAATGCTCATGAAAGCTCCATCACCTCCAAGAACTCAAATTTGGCTCCTCATATACTTGGTTCATTGAATGGCCCCCCTTTGTGTACTTTGGAGCTAGATCACGGAGTTAATGATTCCATATTTGGATCTAGTTGTTTCTTGGCCACCTCTTGGCCCATAAAAAGAAACCATGGGAATGCATCTAGGAAGGAGAAATCATAGTAATTTTATGCTACTAGAATTGTGTTGGAAATTCTTCCACCTCTTCCCATACCTACTAGCATTCTTCAAGCTCCCTTGCCACCTTCCTCCAAGGAGAAAGTGTTGCTCCCATTGTTCTATCAAGTTATTTAGCGTTTACTGTGGACAAAAAGGATCTCCCTAAGGGATATTGTTGGCTTCCCTTGAAGCCCACACCTCCTAGGTGACACTACATGTAACATCTTAACCATTGGGAAATCTAAATTGGTTCTTGCATTTGCTTCTTGTTGTGGTTTATATTTCCTCACTCGCTTTCAAGTTATTTTCAAGTTTTTGTTTTATTTTGTTTTGTTTTTACTAACAAGAGCTTGTAGGACCAATTTGGGGTCACTCACATTTGCTTTCTAAAGTATAATACTAGGCCTTGTTGAAAACCTCAAAAATTAACCAACAAGAGGGATGATTAATCACCCTTGTGTCATTTTTCCCTCAACGATTTGTCTAAATCATGCAGGATAGTTAAAAAATTATAAAATAATAGATTAAAAAATAAATATATAAATGTGCATAGATATTCACTTGTAATCTTTCTATCAATAATATATTGAATTCTTTAAAAAGACACCAATACTAGTGGTACTACAACATATATGGGATATTATAATTATAATAATTGATTCCATTTATGCGCTTCTTATGAACTATGAAAATTATTTTATATGCAAGTTAATATTTTATAATATTTTATAATGAAAGGGCAAGGGATGCCAAAACTCATTTATAATGATAGTAGAATTGTTCATATTTTTCCACTCAACAAGTTTTCTTTGTAAGTATCAAAAAATTAATTAAAATATTATAAATGAAAAGAATAAATCTTTTGGAAAGAATTCCTTGGGTTCTTTGTTTCATTCTAAAGTTTCAATTATTATTTTAGATAATAGTTTCTTTCTATAATTTTTTTAATAATAATGTATTTCTATAAGACACAAGATTCTTAGTTATTTTTTTAGTTAATAATTTCTTTCTAGCTGCTATAGTGAGAAAAAAATCTTAACACACGAGAAAACTTTAAGAACCTTTGAAGATGGTGGGAGAATGATTAGTAACTATGGTGTCATTATACAACTGAATTGAAATATAAATTGCTAAAGTATGGTGCCATTATACAACTAAATTGAAATATAAAATGCTATTGCACTCAATATGTTATAAGACAACAAGATTATTTTAATCGAACCTCAATCTAAATTGCTTTCTCTTTTTCTCCTTCCTTTTCATTCAGGGAAGGCCCTACCGAATTTAAGATTCTGATGATTAGAGTCTGGGATTTCTTCCAAGAATAACAAACTTGAAAAAATGAACCATATAAGTTTGGAGACAAAGGCTCACCCAAGTAGCATTATCATAGAGGCACCTCACTCACCTGTATTAACTCTTTATCCTACCATTACCTTAGGAATCAAGGTAAATAAAGCCCCTAAATGCATGAGAGAAGCTTCCCACTTAGCTTACTTCTTTATTATTAACATGCATCATTCACTCATGCATGCATAAAACTATTGATTTACAGAACAAGTGTTCTGATATAATTCTTTTTCCTAAAATAACACGATTGTTAGTGAAACAAGTCTTGATATTATTCTTGATTATTGATTCAACTTTTACACTTACTCCTAGCCAAACACTTGTTTCTGACTAAACACTTGTTTCTTAATAGAAAACAAACACTAAAAGCAGAAACTTACTACAATGAAGCTCGCATTATTGATATGAATGAAGGTCTTAAACCACAGATATTATCATGTTTTTCGAATTCTGATATATTCTTCATATATAAGTTTTATGAACAAAGTTTGATTTTATTTTAAGAACTATTTATTTACACATGGGAAAGAACCATATTTTATTTATCTCTTGTAAATACATTGCTAAAATTTATTTTATTATTTAAAATATTATCGAATTTACTTATGATTGACAGGTGGAAGAGATTAAAAAAAATACAATGGACTTAGAAAAATAAGAAAACGGTACCTTAAAGAGGTAGAGCTAGAGCAAGCTCATCATGTAAAGTTTCAAAATCACATTGTAATCCTCATCTTAAGTGTCAAAATCACATTGTAAGCTTCTCTTCTCGTACCGAAATATCTTTTCTTCACTTCTCAAATTTGCATTGCTGATTTATGTTACTTTAATGGATTTGTCTTATTAAATTTTTAGTAGATTTTAATTTGGCATGAATTTATATAGCTTGAGTATTATAATGGGTTCTTCGTGGTAGGACCTGGAAGGGTTTTGTTTAATGTTTATGCATATATTTGGTTGGAATTTGCCTACCTTTTTCTTTCTTTTAATTGATCTTAATATCTTTATAGAGAAAAAATAAAGATTATTTTCAGTTTATTTTTCCTTCCTTTCTTTACACTAAGTAAAATAAACTCATTTGATGTTATTTATCGCTTGTCAACCATTTTACGAGGAAGATCGTTTCTCCATGTACAAAAATATATGGTGCATATAATGGGAATATCTTTTTCCAAACTAAAATCTCTTCCTATGATTGCTTCCAGGGAATTCATTTGGTTTGCTGGTCTTCGTTCAATGTATCATTGCTCTTTGAAGGTGCAAATATGTTACAATGTACCATCATTACCTCTTAGAAAGGACAATAGTATTTATGTTACAACTATATTAATTTTTCCCTTTATTATGTCCTCGATAAATAGTTTTTCGTTGGGGACAATAGTTGGCATGCGAGGACAAGGTGACGGTGTTTGCAAAGGTTGTTGGCAAAGTTGGATTATTAAATATTTTGTGTTTTTTTTAAAAGGTGATTTTCCTGGGCTCTTATTGGTGCGTCTTGTGGTGGCGTCGGCTTAGGGTTGTGTGCCCTAGGCCTCGGTGACGTGGTATCATCACCTATCGTTAATGTCGTTGGTGAATAGTAAATGACCAATCTTTCATTTCTCATTTCGAATTGGGATCATTTGACGTGGTGTTGTTCTTTCGGTATGGTGAATCTGTCTAGGGGTTATGGTAAAGGATAGGCTCTTGATTTTCGTAGAGCCATCATAGATAGGGTGGTTGGGTCTGCTGTGAAGAACCTGAAACAATTAATTGATGAAATACACGATATATCAGATCGCAGAATATTTGTATTGATCGTGGGCCACTTCGAGGGGACAACCTCCTTTGAGCAAGCTCAATACAAAATAACTTCACGGTGCCTTCATTGGCCTCAACACAAACTTATATACTAAGTCTATGCCCAATACTATGTGTGAATACCATGGAACATATAATACTATAGGATAGCTTACAAAGCATATGCGTCCAATACTATGGGTCAATACCATGGGCTAATACAAACTATGGATCAACAAATACTACGGGACGACTTAGAAAGAATATGCATCCAAGAACAATATACTAACAAAGTAAAGAGAAGGGTTGAAACAGGTTCCCAACATCCCCTCTCCCTTAGAAAAACTTTGTCCTCAAAGCTTAAGATGTGGAAATTGATGTGGAATCTAAAGGAGTGGTTCCCCTATAGCATCCTCGGGTTGCATTCCGTGCCATTGAATTAATACCTCTGTGATAGATTGAGAGATAATCTGATGCCTTTTGAGTGTCAAGGAGGATTGCTTGGAAGGTTGTAGACAAAGAGGAACCATATCACCTATTTGAAAAGTGCACTCAGAACGGTGTTGATCGGCTTGTTGTTTCATTCGAATTCTTTCCATGTGAATATTGTCCTACAAAATGAGAAGAATATGATCATTGTTTCGAAGAACCGAGCCAATTGCCTGAACTGGGGAATTGGTGAGGTTGTATGGAAGAATAAATAGCAGTGCCTATCTATAGATTGCTTCATATGGTGTCATTTTAGATGTGGTATTGTACCACCGGAGCGCTTCAAGGAAATCCATAGAATAACTGTCCAAATCTGTGTAGGGATCGGAAAGGGTTCGAGTAGTCCCGGAAGGAGTGACGTTTCACCCTTGTTGACCTAGAAAGTATCATAGTCAGCCACCATCTGTTGAATTGTCATTGTCAATCCCTACCAAAAAAAGTTACATTGTTCTCGATCATACAGTTTGAGGAACCCAGAGTGGCCTACCGATGGAGAAGCAGGGGTTCATAGAAGACATAGCCCTATTGAACAGATTGTAACCAATTTGGAACAAGCATAGAAATATCTGAAAGAGAAACTGGGTCATCAAATGTGCGAGAAGGAGCATCTACCACCAGATTGTTCTTACCCTTCTTGTAAGTGGTCGCATAGGCATAACCCATGAGTTGGCTAACCCATTTCAAGTGTGCTAGGGAGGAGATCCATTGTTCTAGGAAATTTTTCAGACTTGATGTAGAAATAATTCCCTAATAGGTATGGCTTCCACTTCTGTACTGCATGCAAAAGATCCATCATTTCCTTCTCAGATGTAGATGCGGCTAAATTCTTACTGGAAAGGTCTCTTGAAAGCGGTAATCCTAATGGTTCAGCAAAGACACCTGCATATCTATCCAAGGAAGTCGTGGAGATCGTTGATGGGTGCATCTAAATGGAATGGAGCTAAGCGATGACACCATGTGAATTATTCTTAAGGATCTTTTCCAGGCGATGTGAATTGATGATGCAGAGATACCCTGGTTGTAATCCCGTAAATCTGTGTTGTTTCCCATTGAATGAAAACTACATCCAAATTTCAGCAAAATCCCATAAGATGGGGCCAAGTGTGCGTAACCATTGAATGCCCAAAACCATATCTCATCCACCTAAGGACAACGAAAACATGTCAGAGCGCAGGTTATAATCTTCCATAGAGATACGCACATTGTGCCACTTCCTCTTGCAAAGTAAGGTGCCCCCATTGGCAATCATGAATTCAAAGTTGGAGAAAAGAAGGGACAAAACAATCAGCCTGTTTGGCAATCCAAGATTCAATGAAGTTATGAGTGCTACCAGAATGAATGAGTATTGTAAGAGGGATCTTCTTGAAGTAACCCCTGACCCGCATTGTTTGTGAGTTGGTGACTCTAGCTAAAGCATTGAGAGATATATCTGGGTGGTCATCCGGAGATGGAGGGTCAACAGGCGGCTGCTAAATGTTGACCTAATCATCTAGTGTATCTGAAGCTTCTGCACCAAGTTCAGACATAGGTCGAGAATCCACATCTAAGAGATAGAGGTTTTGCTCAACACATCTATGTCTCCGAGTAAATTTTTCATCACAATTATAACAAAACCCTTTTTCTTTATTTGCCCACATCTCTGCTTAAGACAAATGCTTGATAGGAGTTGTGCGAGGAAATGGCATGATGGGAATTCGTTGGGAAACCATATATTTGAATGGAACAAAAGTGGATTTGGAGCGTTGTTGGAATGTGATCTTGTCCTCCACTAACTTAGCCAACCCGAGGACTTCCATCATTGTCTTGGGATAGAACATTTTAACCTTTGAGCGGATTTCATCCTTAAGACCACTAATAAAACAACTCCTGTAGAATTCATCAGACAATCATTCTATGTGATTGGATAGTTTCTAAAATTGTGTCTGATACTCTCTCACAGTGCCAAATTAGCGAAGTTTAGTGAGTGCTCCTGTGAAGTCATCAAAAGCACTAGGACCAAATCGTTGCAAAAGGAGTTGGCAAAAATCTGTCCATTTTAGCTCATCATGAGCCTTAATGTACCAATGGTACCTTTGAAGGGCTTCCTATTCCAAATGAAAGGATGCAAATGGAACTTTTTGGACATCAAAATTATTCTGCAAATTGAAATATAGTTCTTCCCAGTATATCCATCCAATCGGATCATTACCATTGAAGTGAGGACAATCAAGCTTCGGCCCACGAAAATTGCTAGAAGAAGAGAACACAGTGTTCATGGCTGAATGCTGAAGATGGAGGCTGACAAATTTTTCATCCAAATCTCGGAGTTTGGTTTTGAGGGATGCAAGTTCGTCCTCCATGATTTGTGCTCCTGCACGGGTGACAACCATAACCAGGAGTTTTTTTTGTGTGTGTGAATGAGTAGAAAAACACAAACATAAGGTTATTTAGTAAAATGAAATTTGGATTTGGGAAAAACTCTTATGGGTAATTGGGGTTTGACTAGGTTTTGGACACTTTTGAATGGATATGGAAGCAAAAAATGTAGATTTCAAAAGCGAGGTGAAAGAATGAGAAAATTTGTCAAAGAAGAACAAAGAAGAAGAAATAGGGAATGAACACGGTTGAAAAAATTGAAGGTGATTGGGTGAAAATCGAAGAAGTTATGGAAAACCCTAAAAATAGACAAATGTGGGATTTCTGGCTTTGGGAAGTGGAATTTGGGATAGGGTCCTCAGGAATGAAATATGCAGAATGGGATTGCAGGGGTTTCAGTGAAGTTTCAAGGGAAATGGAGTTAAAGCAAAGGAGATATGGCGGAAAAAACATTTTTTTATTTTTTTATTTTTTTCAGAATGGGTCTGAAATGGCTTTCGGAATGGATAGAAAACAGCTAGACCTGAACCGACTTCCAGAATGGATCTGAAAACGGTTGGTTCTGAAACGGCTCGAAATGGATCTAAAACGGCTTTCGGAATGGATCTAAAATAGCTGGATCTGGAATGATGTGGAAGTGATCGGCAACAAATGGATCTGCAACGGCGCAGAAATGGTTGACAACTATTCAACTGAAAATAGATATGGACCCCAAGTATGCTCGACTTCCTAACGGTTCAGGGGTTTCACTCGGCCACCAATGCTATCTGACGGCTTTCATATTGGGGCAATACCTCTCAATCCACGGCTCAGGTAAAACTGATAACGGCTTTTCCACAAACGACAACACTTGGTTTACCTCACGGGTGGGAACTATTCAATCAGGTAGGGGTCATTTCCCTTTTTGCTGGTAGGTGCTCTCAATGGGCTAGCTACTTCGGGGTTCCTATGGTAATCCTCACAATGAGTTTTAGGGCTTATTCCCAAGTACTTGCCATATTTAAGCAGATAGAGATTATTCCTAGATCCGAACCTAAAATAGATGCAAAAAAAAAATTTGGCAGAAATTCCACCCAACAAGCCCAAGAAAGTGCTCTGATACCAGATGTGAAGAACATGCAATAATTAATTGATGAAATACACGATATATCATATCACAGAATATTTTTATTGATCGCAGGCCACTTCGAGGGGGCAACCTCCTTTGAGCAAGCTCAATACACAATAAATTCACAGTGCCTTCATTGTCCTCAACACACACTTATATACTAAGTCTATTCCCAATACTATGGGTCAATTCCATGGAACATATAATAGTATGGGATGACTTACAAAGCATATGCGTCCAATACTATGGGTCAATACCATGGGATAATACAAACTATGGATCAACAAATACTACGGAATGAATTACAAAGCATATGCGTCCAACAACAATATACTAACAAAGTAAAGAGAAGGGTTGACACGGGTTCCTAACATCTGCTTTGATAGGTTCATGCTATTGTAGGTTCTATTCTTCTAGTGTGTGTGCTCAACTGGGTCTTCGACTGGTATGTGATTTAATGCATGTGTTTTTTCCTGGTATGGAGACCTTTCTGGGCTTCCTCTTTCTGCGGCTGTTGTCGGCACCGGAGGTCGGGATTTTGCATTGTTCGAGCCCCTTCTTAGAAGGATTTTTTCATTCGGATTTGGTGGGTGAGCTGCGAAGGAGTACATTTAATTGTCCTTTATTATTTCCATATCTCGTTTTTCCCGATTTTGAAAGGGTTTCATTTATTTCAAGGAGGTGGGCGGGCATACTGAAGCAGGTATGGTTGCATAGGTATTTTCTCTGTGCATGTTATGTGGCCCTTGCTATGTTTTGGAGACGTGGATTCTTTCATGTTGTGGGGTGGTGTTCTCATTTTATTGCTTCTCTGTGTGGTTGTTGTTTTCTTTATTTGGTGTGTCCGCTACTAGTTTGTTGCTGTCCCGGCTGTCTGTGAAGGTGGTCTCAAAAACCGTGAGTTGCGTTGTGCTTGTGTATCTTGCTTTGTTCATCGGCGTCCTTCTATGGATGTTTCCATTCAGGCCTTCTTTTCTCTTCATTGCTTATGCACCTCTGCGCATTTATTGTTCCTGAAGGAGTTGTGTCATGTGTTTCTATCGGAGGTCATCGTTCTAATGTACCAGGTAAGTTGTGCTCTTTTTTGATGGGGCTTCCTATAATATTCTGGGGTAGGATTTTGGCGACCAAGAAATTTGTCTTCATTGTGTGCAGGCACTCAACATTCTTTATTTGTTTTTCTTTTTTCCCCTTTCCCTATTCATATTCTAAGAGCAATTTTTTTTTTTGGATTGTAGGTTCCTCTTCGGTGCTCTCTACAGGTGCTTCGGTTCTACGTTCGGTGGCATTTGCTATTGACGATGAAATTCGCCCACATCCTCACCATGGTGCTTCCTGTGCTAGCTTTCTAGGTGAGTACATTTCTCTATTTCCTGTCTTGCCTGCCTGTTACTAAAAAATACAAAAACTTGCTTCAAATGTTGTTTACCCTGTGCTGGTGGTTGTAAATGTTGTTTACCCTATGTATGGAGTAATCTGTTGTTTATCCTGTGCTAGTGGTTGTAGTAGGTCTATAGCTTCTGCTTTTGTTTTGGATTGTTTCATGGTACTTACTCATTTTCTATAGGTTTTCTACCTATTAGGTTGCAATGACATGGTGTTTTGATTGTTCAACATTGAAGAGTTTTTTTTATTGTTTTTCCCTGGTTCAATGTAAAATGGATGCATTTCACTATTTCCATTGTTCAATCAATTATTCTTGTGCACTTCTAAATAGAGAGCAATCGCGTTACCTTATGCTTAGCAACTTCTCTTTTCAATAGCCTATCATCTAGATGAAGTGAAAACTTGGCAATAGATTTTTATGGGTGTCCTGCGTGTTGAATGAGTGAAATGTATCTCCTTCTGTTTCGAATTCTACACCAAGATCCAAACCAGTGCTTAAACCCTACCATGAATTTTGTTGACTTTGCATGCAATTAGGATTTTGTTTTGTTGTCTCCCTAATTTTAATTTTATGGCCCTTGTCCCATAGGGTTTTGTCCCATAGGGTTTTATTCTTCATTTTGATCTCTACAAGAATTGCATTTACATAGCTTATGACTGTGAGCATCTTAGCAATTTTTTCAAGCAACATGGGAAGGAACTTAGTCTATTTTCCAGTTATTAAATTTAATAAGAATTAAACTATCATATTAGAACTATTTCATGTCTCTTGAAACCACAAATCGATCCCATTCAAGAGCTCCACCTCCTACTATGGGGTCCATGCAAATTCAACTATACCATGCTTTTGTAAAATTGTATGGCGTTGGTTTTATTGATTGTAGTAATTTCTACATTTATGGTCCATATAAAAATAGCCTTCTATTTCCTCGACATCAAACATGACTTTGATTATATAAGTGAATCAAAATCATTGCATATTCCTACTAGAACAATCAAGTTGTTCCTTGCAATGACCCTGTAGATCAGAAACATTGGTCTTGGATTTTGTTCATATTTTTTTTCCCTTCCCAAAAGATTTTGAACTACTTTGGTTTCAATTTTATTGCATTTATATATGTTTTTTTGTACTCGAACCCTATGGACAAAGACACTAGTCAAGTTCATAACAATATTATGTTCTGAATGTCTCTTTGCACATTGAAAAATGCTAAGCCTGTATCAAATTGTGAAAATATTTGCTTCATTGAATTTAGTAACTAATAAAGTGATAATTTAGGTTAAAATAGCATATTCATTACAAAATAATCTCAAGATATATTAGAATGTCTTCTTCTCAATTGCATGCATGCTTCTTTTTCCCTGTGGAGTTCTCTGATGGAAATGCAAGTTTTTCCCATTTCATGTGCCTTGCTCTGCAATTGCAATGTATGGTTGCAAAAATAGTTGACTAGTCTTCTTTAAAAATATTTAAAGCGATAAAAAAAGAGAGAAATTCATGGGTTGTGGAGCTATGGCAAGGTGTTTTTTGAACTTGGATAATGCTTTCACAATAGCCTGATCGCAATAAAACATCGGCAGACTCAAATTTTCTACAAACATTGCTTGATGTCATGGAGAATAGAACAAGAACAGATTTCAATTGCAACTTTTAGATAGAGAAGCCTGTGTTAATAGGCATGGTATAGGTATTGTTTTTCTTTTTCATTGGTTTGTTTCTTTCTTTCATTTTGGTTCTATTTGGTTTGCAAATGCAATCGAATTTTTCTCCTTGTCTTTTGGAAGAGACAATGATGGCTTTCAAAAGCTGTGGCTCCTACCCATAGGGACCTCCAAATTGAACTGTCCCATGTCTTTATCAAATTACATAGCTTTTTCTCTATTGCTTGTAGTAATTACTAAAGTCATGGTCCATATGAAGACAACCTTCTTATGCCTTGACATGGAACATTCCTTTAGGTTATAGCTTAATAAAATGATTGCATACTTATGCCAACATTGTGAAATTATTGCTTCCCATGTGCCTGTAGATGGAAAACAATAGTTTTGGATTTTCGCAAAAGTTTTTTTATAGCAGATTATCATGGATTGTTTTCAATCTCATTGGATTTATATCTATTTCTTTTAATTCCATTGCTCTTGAAAAGGGGACTATCCACCTTGATAAGGTCATCCTAGCGCTATTGTCTCCTTGCATGTTGAACAATGTTAAGTCTATGATTGTGCAAAAACAAAAAATACTACATTGAATGTAGTTATTAATAATGCAATAATAAACATGGAAATGACATTCTCTTTTGAAAGTGATCATAAGCTACAATAGAATGTATACCTAGCAAATGCATGTGCATGCCCTTTTCCCTATCGATGCCTCTTATAACAATGCACATTTTTTCTTTCCTTTGCATATGCTTTGCTCTTGACTTGTACTGTGTGTTCATAAAATAGTAACTAGGCTTTTTTAGCTAGACTTAAAGATATGAGGGGGGGGATAGTTAAAAAAAAAAAAAAAAAAAAATTGTTTTTTTGAATGAAAACATGTTTGATTCATTGTAAATTGATTTCAGTGTCAATTTTAGATATCTTTATCATGAAGTTCCTTACACTCTGTTGGCAATGTGCAGCAAGCAATTTTTGTCAATGTTATTGAAGCCCGATTATGCTATTGTTAAATGCACTTTTGAACATGGCTTCCATTTTTGCCACAAAAAAACTACAACAACTACACTTTCTTGTTTTTTACTGCTATACAAAAAGACATATAGAGGCAAACAAATTCATGTGCATTGGCACATTGAACATAACAAATTCGAATTTTGAAAGAAGCTTATGCAGTTTGCCACTTTCAGTGGCTATAGCAAATAGCCTTGAAATTTTTGAAGTCATGGAAGCTACAGATTCTCAATGATTTGTCTTATTTCGATCCCACAAAAAAAACACAACAAAAACATACTAGGATGGATGTTTGTAAACATTCTATAGTTTCTGTGTATATGGTTATTTCATGTTCTAGATGCATTTGCCAATAACAAGGAACTTTTGTCACTCCACTTTGCATACACAATGTCTTTGAAAATTGCACATGGATGCAAGACTATGCCATGGCATTCGATTAATATAAAAAAACTTTGCACTTTTTGAAAGTTATGCTCTTCCACTTTGCAAATTGTTCTTTAAACTTTCGTTTGGATCTAGAAACTCTCTTTAATCATTTCACAGTGACTATATATATGTAAATGGCTATAGATTCAAGTTGTCTATCATGTATTTTCTAATTGCAATCATTTATTTAAATGTTGTTTATAATTATATTTTAATTATTTGTTTAACTATTATTTCATGATGTTAATGATACTCTACACAATGGTGAGATTTTCTATTGTTATTCTTGCATTCAAGAAGCTATACTAAGAAGCAAATGCATTTTCAAAATTGGTTTCATTTATGATATTTTCACGTGGTTTTCAAAATTGGTTTGATTTATTTTTATTACATTTCAAGATTGGTACAAGCAAAGTGGATCTAACTTATTATCTTCTTGTAAAATTTATTAACATGTTCTTTTTCAAAAGTTGGTTACATCCATCTTTTGTTATATTTTTTTAAAACTACTAGACATGTTGATGAAAAAAGCTTATGTTGAGGAATTGTATATGAAATTTAATTCAAATGTTTAAAGTTGATATAGGAAGTTTGTTTCGGGGTTTATATTTTTTTTTTTTGTAAGTAAGATGGACAAAATTCTATTAGAAAGATCATAGAGTACAAAAATATTACAAAGAGCCCACCAAGGAGCTAAACAGACCAGAGGCACACCCCAGTGGAAACAGGATGGCCAGCTCAAAAATACAACTCAAAATTGCAGGTATATCAAGTACCCAGAGGATCCCACAAAATAAGCAGCCTAAGGAACCAGAGAGAGCTTATAAAATCATTAAAAAGTAACAGTGATAGCCGATATGCATCGAGACGTCTGAGCCCGGATGAAGAAGGGTGTCCAGCTATACGTCCTCCAAAACGGGAAGCTTGTCATACTACAAGAAAATGACGAGCACTTACAGAGAAAGCATTCATCGACTAGTCAGACCTTGAGGTCCCATGCTCCTCGCTCCTTGCGGTTGGCGAGGAATGAATGTTGAGGTCGTCCATTAGAGCTTCCAGGGTGCATGTGTTCTCTATCTCACTCTGTTGCAGAACTTTCATGCCCTCAATTATCTCTTTCATCTACATAATTGTGTTCTCCCGAACTTGAATTTCGCGGGCTAGGAGGATTATGCATGCCCAATAAGGGTTAGCAACAATCTGGTAACCCAGATTTGTCTCAACCTCATCCTGCAAGGAAATCTCCATATGGGCAATCTGGCCTTCAATGGTGACCGGGGTTTGCTCAACATATAATTGTGCCCAATCAAAATGCAAAGGATTGGAATCCTCATGAGTGCTAGCATGAACTTCAGATCCTTCCCTAGTGTGTATTCCCCAACTCCCAAGATTTCTACTGAATCCCTGTCGACTGGAAAGACGAATGCGAGGGGCCATAATTTTCAAAAAGAAAGTGCCAGAGGAGGAGGAGAATCCACCAGCAATGTTAAGCCAACTAAAGCACAGGTGAAACCAGAACAACATAACCAAAAACTGGGAAAGGAAAACAGCATTAACGGTGCGTATCTGGCTTCCCTCGTCATACTTCGTGAATTTATAAACCGGGACCCTGCATCTGGAAATGGAATTCGTACTAGACCATAAATTCCCATTAGTTCCAATAATAACCCTTATGTACTTGCCAGAGAACTCGCATGCCCCAAATGTGATAAGCCTGTTGAACTGGATACTAACTGTACCATCCCATCCACTGAGAACAAGGCTACCATCACCTCTGGATTTCATCTTGTTAAGGTAATAAAACTTACATTGATCATGCCCGTCCTCTTGGAGCGAATAATAAAAATGAGTAATATAGATGTGACCGGACATACGCGTAAATGAAAGACGTCGCTTAGCCATATTAAATACCACCCTGGTGAATGACTGCCCTTTGGTATGTAGCATCAATAGGAGCCTGATCGTTGCCACGCATCAGGGGATTGGCTGCAAGTGTCTCTTCCACTATTTCACCATGTGGGACTTCATCCACGTGTTGTAAGGGTTCTTCCCAAGGAGGAAGATCAACGGCTGTGATCTCCTTGTAGCGATGTCAAGCCACGTGATCGCACACCTTGACTAAGGATCCAGCTTTGAAGGGAAAACGAGCCATCACCCCCATGTTGTCCAGCTCATCATCCAGTTTATTGCCATTACGCCAAACGTGTATAAACTTAATGGCCGGAGAAGTTTGTAGGATTTGCTGGAGTTGGTTTAGCCTACACTCCCATCTCCAATTGAGCGAGACCTTAGAAACCACCACCCCTCTCTGGATGTGTCCTGCCATAGTTATCATAATGCTGGACTCCCCTTCCACTACTAGAGGTAACCATCTCTTCATTAAAGCCCATCTTATACCATTTACCATGCCTTCAAGTTAGGCTACATTATTGGTTGTTTCTCCCAGGTTGCCCCAGAAAACACCCAACACAAAGCCGGAGCTATTCCTATTCCTTACTGCTCCCCCAAAACCAATCGGGACCGGATTACCTTTTGCAGCTTCATCAAAGTTTAGTTCCAGAGTTCCAGCCAGAGGAGTTCGCCATGAGTTAGGACTCAGAGGTTTTACTCTACTATCATGTCAATCCATAGGTGCTCAAGGTAAGCTGAAAATACCCCATGCATTTAGAATAATTATTTTAGTAGGATCAACATGCCCCTTTTGTGGGTGTAAATTTCTAATGCAGATGGTTTCCTTTAGGTGCATTTCAATTATTAGCCAAATGGTCTCCATATTTATGTGCTTATTTTAAAAAATTCTTAGGTTGCGTTCCTTCCATATTTCCCAAACCACGAATCTAAGGAACAAATCCCAGATCTGGTTTAGAAGTTCGCTTTTGAACGGGTGTACTAGCCAGTTTGCTAGGGTTAAATCCAGGCGACCACAAGTTCTCGCTGTCTTTCTGAATCTTTCCTACCCCCTGCACTAGAGAGACAAGGCCAGTGGGCATTCATCCAGCAGATGGTTGATAGATTCACTTTCAAGCAAGCGTATGCAGCAGCATGAGGGCCCTGAGAAACCTTTTTTCCATAGGTTTTCCCACATTAGAATACGATGATGAAGCAGCAACCACCGAAAGGTGGCAATTTTAGGCCAGTGATTGAGCCATACTTTTTTCCATTTTTCCTCATGAGGCATTCTATTGTAACCCTCCAAGAGGGCTACCGCTTCAGCACTATTAAATTTCCCAGTATTAGAGTAACCCCATCTGATTTTGTCCGATCCTACGGTCACAGGGAATTGGCATTTGAGCAATTCCCCATAAAAATTGTCAAGATTTTCTTCTGGGGTTAGATTCTGCCACCACTGTATCGGTTTCCACTGTCTGACTTGATTTTCCTCAGGGCCCATTTCCCAGAAGTCCCGAACTTTCTCCCACAAGCTACTCTGTAAATGTTGGACTAGCTCTTGGTTATCCTGCATCTCCACAATTTTAGGGAATTGCTACTACGCATCATGCAGAAAGGATGCAGAAGCTCCATCTCTTATCTCCCAAAAACTATGTCCCTTGACTAACTCCCGGTTCAGCTAAGCCAACTTCCATATGCATGACCCAGGCTTATTTTCCATGAAGCGAATAAGGTCCTGCTTATGCCAAAAGGGTGCATATTTCTTGTGCCATAACTTCACCCAAGTTTCCTCTCTATGCGTGATCCATCTCCACCAGATTTTGGCCCATAACACTTTGTTAGTGCACTGAGGGTCCCTCAGACCGAGGCCACCAGCTCTTTTTGGAGTACAAACAGTTTCCCATTTCACCAAGGCCCTCTTGCTCAGGTCATGAGTACCACCCCACAGAAAATTCCTTTGAATATTATGAATTTTTTTTAGAACAACTTTGGGAGCAACTAACACAGAGAATAAATAGACTGACATCGCTTAGAGGACAAATTTTACCAAAATGAGCTGGCTAGGGAAGTTCAGGGCCTGGTGCGTCCATAGTTCCAATTTGTTCTTGAGTTTGTCAAGCAGGTATTTCCAAGACATTTGACTAATTATGGATTCCTACAAGGGTGCCCCTAGGTATTTAGATGGAAGCCGTCCTTTAGAAAATTCTAGAATTCTTAAAATATTCCTGCAATTAATTATGGGGGTGTTGAAGAAATAAACCTTCGATTTTTCTTTATTAATCTCCAAGTCACTGGTTCTAAGGAAGATATTTAGGATGCCCTTGATGTTTTTAGCTTCAAGCACCGAGGACGGTCCCATGAGCATGGTGTCATCCATGAATTGCTGGTGGGTTTGGGGGGTTAACCGATCACATAGAGCAAGACCATGGATGGCATTACTATTCTGAGCAGCCCGCAGCATTCTGCCCATGCCTTCTGCAATAATAATGAAGAGAAAAGGGGATAACGGGTCCCCTTTTCTGATTCCACGGGATGGAGGAAAGGGTTGAGAGGGAGTACCATTAACCAATATGGAGAAGAAGGGGGATGAGACTAAGCTCATAACCCATTCAATCCACATATTACTAAAGCTTAAGGCTTTAAACATCCCTGCAAGGAAAGTCCATTTCATCCTATCATAAGCTTTCGATAAATCCAGTTTGAGAAGCATACCTGGGATTTTCTCCTTCTTAACCGAATGGATGGTTTCATGCAATAAAATTATGCCATGCAAGATTTGGCAGCCTTCTACAAATCTAGCTTGTTCTGGCGAAATGATCAAGGGAAGGAGTGGATAGAGCCGATTAGCTATTACCTTAGTTATGATTTTATAAATGATATTGCAGAGGGCTATAGGTCAAAATTTGCTAGGGTCCCTCATTCCCGTATCCTTAGGAATGAGCATAATAAAGGTGGCATTAAGGGATTTGAGGATGCCACTGGCATGTCGAGAATCTTCTACAATGGCCAAAACCTCTTATTTCAACCAGTCCCAGCAAGAGTGAAAAAAGTTGGTAGTGAAACCATCCGGTCCGGGGACTTTGTCATCTGCCATTTTTTTAACCGCTTCATCAAGATCTTCCATTCTAATATTGTCCATGAGGATCTTATTATGTTCTTCCATAACTAGACTCGAGATATGCCTGAGAACTTGCTCCCTTTCCATGCTTCTATTAATATTGGGTTCCTCAAGCAGATCTTGAAAGTGGTCATTCAAGGTCTGCTCCAACTCAGGTTGAGTTTCCACCACGCTGCCATCCTCTTTTTTGATCCTAACCACCCTATTCCCATGGTGATGTTGAATGGCTGCTTTGTGAAAGAACTTAGTGTTCCTTTCCCCATATTTCAACCAGCGACTCCTGGATTTTTGCTTCCAAAGGATTTATTCTTGATGATCTTTAAGGTTAAGTTCTTGCAGAAGGTTACGTTCTCTTTCTTTTAGCTCCGCTAAATAGCCATGCACCATAGCCACTATTTGTACCTCTTGAAGTTTAAGATCAAGTAGCTTCTTAGCGTGGAAAATATTCTCGAAGGTTTCTTTATTCCATTTCTTGATTTTACCTTTGAGGTATTTTAACTTTTGTTGGAATTGGTACATCCTGGTTCCTATGAATGGGGGGCAAGACTGCCACCACTGTCTCATTTGATCAGGAAAATCGGGGTGAAGGAGCCAAAATTGTTCGAATCTAAACAGCCTTCGGAGGTTTTCCCCTAATCTTTTCCATTCCAGGCTTATCAGCCAGTGGTCAGATCCAACCGATGGGAGCACCACGGCTGTCAACTCCCCACCACCCATAATAATGGATTCAGACACCAAAAATCTGTCTAACCTGGATGCTCTACTTCTGTCCCCTGCTCTTTTGTTGTTCCAGGTATACAAGTCGTTAGAAGTTTTAACATCGATCAATTCTAGAGTTTCAATAGCCTCCGAGAATTCCTCGTTGTTGGGGTGCAAACAACGAAGTTCCCCCCTATTTTTAGCCAAATTTTGAATCAAATTGAAGTCGCCTCCTATAATCCAGGGATGGGTACCAGTCTCTCTTTTGAGGCTCCGCAGGGAGTTCAAGAAAGAGTTCTTAAGGTGTACCATTGACGATCCATACACATTAGACAAGAAAATTCTTACACTGGTTCCTAAAACATGAAATGAGGCTGATAAGATGAATCTTGAGGCCATCATGTCCGTCAAACTAACCTCATTTGGATTCCAAAGGATGTCGATTCCTCCAGCCGTTCCGATGGCATCAATTGCCATTGTTTCACACTTTTTCCAGACTTTCTTCCCTATGGATTTAAGGTCTGCTTCAGAACATTTAGTTTCCTATAGGAAAATTATAGTGGGCTTCTCTAATTCTATCTTCCGTCTTAGGAGACGGGTCTTCAAAAGACTCTTATAGCCTCTGATGTTCTAGGATGTGATCTGCATCTTATAACCTATTAGGGGTGGATGAAGCTAGGGCCGCATCAATAGTAGGATACTAGCCTGAGGCCACCAGATTCCTTCCTATCATTTGGATTCTCTGCATATTACTGCGTCTCCCCCTTTTTTCGCCCCTGCTTAACTTTTTTTCCTTCGGATTCCTTAAGAGGTTCAGAGTTTATACCCAGGTATTTGTGGTTCTTGGTTTTGATGATAGCTTTCTCTAGGAGAGAGACTTGTAGTGGAGTAATTGAAGTAGTATTCTCCACTATGCATGCCACCTCCAGGCTCTCCAGATCCAGGTCTCCCAAATCCATTTCATCTCCTCCTTCCTCTAGTGATGAGCCTTCTTCCCCCATTTTTTCTATCGTTGGCTCCTTGACAATAATCTTCATCACCTTTTCAGGGGGTGCTTCAATTTCTTCCTCCCTGTTCTCCTTAGCTATTTCTTGAGCTTCTTCTTTTGTTTGCAGCGCCTCATACCTGTTGTGGATCATGGTTTTCTTTTGTATCTCTGGTCCGCCTGCCTTCTTTGCTTGTCGTTTCTTGGTAGAAACTTTTTTGAAACCATCTTGATCTTTACCTTCAACATCTAGCTTCCCTCCAAACTGTTTATTCAAAGGATAGTCCCTGAATAAATGACCATGTTCATGGCATCTCCGGCAGTGGAATGGGATCTGTTTATAATCAATGCCCTAGAACCAATATTCATCCTCCTAGGTAATATCAATTCCTTCCGAGAGGTCTTGGGATATATCCATATAGAGACAGATTCAGGCATATGAGGTGTATCCCATCTTCTTTGTTTGTTTAGATACTTTGACGAATACCCCCAATTCATTGCCAATCTCCGTAAGGATTTCATCCTTCCAGTATTCAGAAGGTAAAGAGTATAGTCTTATCCATACTGTGGCAATTGTTAAATTTTCTTTATTCGGGTTGAAGCGCTCCTTCCAAGGACAGAGATACAGCCCTGCAGAATTGAAGAAATAAGGTCCATTGTCAAATATCCTCGTTCGATCCTCCTCATTAAAGAAAATCACTGTGAGAAACCCTTTGGACCCTAGTTGTAGATCATAATGTCCCTGGGGTTTCCAGGTTGTATTGATCCACCATACGAGCGCTTTTTCAGCCAGCCAGATTCCAATGAATTTCCCAATTAGTGCATGTTCTTTCATATATTGTATATCAGTTCGGACTCTATCCGATTTTATCTGTAGTTTGGGGATCTTTTTTGCCTTTGGAAAGCATTACCCAGGCTTTCTGGGTTCTGCCATCCCCTGATCTGAATTGGCCACTCTGCTGGTCCCTAATTCTGCATTCCCTGTCCCAAAGACAGGGTCCTGTCTCAGATTAGTCTTTTTCCCTTTGTCCAGCAATCCGGTCGAGGCCAAAGCCTCATCACTGGTAGTCGTGCTCATGTCCTTTCCAAATCCACACTTCGAGGAGGCACTGGTGGCCGCCGCCATCCTTAACACCAAGCTTGAGGTACACAGTTCAGAAACCTTCGAAAACACCGTCGCACCTTCCTCCTTCCATCCTCTTCGGGGTTTATATTTCTTAATCAATGGTAGTTATAAGGTTTTTAATATGTAAAGAATTATAACATGTTTTTCTAAGATATAAAAAAATTCATTGTATTGGCACCTTTAAGAGGATTCCAAAAACTTATTGAAATTGGTTTCATTTTCATTGCAAACTGCACAGTACATGCGCCCTATCAATGCAAACACCCAGCCACTGCTAGTGCAATGTCGGGGACATTTCCACTATGTGGCTCTTGTTGTCTCTATCACTTTTCAAAAAAAATCAATTTGTTTTACAAATATTATAAGATATTTTTGGATCTTCAAACTCACAAATGCAATTGTACATGTCAACTCTAAACAAAATTATAATAATAAATTATAAAACCAAGTACATGTTAGCTCCAAATTTAAATTAGTTACATTGTAAAATACATTTATATAAATATATATCAAATTTCAATTTAAAATTCCATTCACGCATCCTTGGATAATAAATAATTTTTTTCACAAATAATTACAAGACAACTAAATCTTTGTGTATTACATTGTCTTGCCTTGATTTTATTTACAAGAGAAACATATAATTAGAACATAATCACTACATATGGATTAAGATATATATATATATATATAATGAATGAATGAATGGGCACAACTTTTACTTATTTGTAGGATTTATGAGATATCATTTACAACACAAATCCAAATTGGAATATTTGGCCCATGTACAATTATAATGGAAAATATATTAGATAATATATTGTTAAGTTAATAATAGAACAATGAGTTGAATATTAGTTTTTTAATAATTACATATTAATCAATAATTGAGTAAATTTATAAGCACTATTAGCTAAAGGGAAGATACATGACCATCTAATGGATATTTATGTTATGATCTAACATCTCTCTAATAGTATTGTTAAGATGTATTGATTTCAATGATATTACATTTGATATCATATCATTCATTATGGTATTGCTTCAATTTCTTGAATGTTCTTTTTAGTATTGTTAAAATGCATTACTTACACTTACACGCATTATGATTGATCTTGATCTATGTCCTTACATGGATATTTGTGTTATGATTTAACATCTCTCTAATTTTAAATATGTGCATTGAGAAATGCAATATGATTTAATAGTTTTGTTGAGATGCATTGATTTGAGTGACATTACATTTTGTATGATATCATTTAGTTAAATAGTCACAACCCTAATATGATTTAATTAACATATAAAATCAAGAAATCCTAATTTGACTATATATTTGCATCTACTATTTTAATGTGAAAATTTAGTAATCGAAATTTGCTATTGCTTTGATTTTAGGAATGTTCTTTCTTAGTATTGTTAATATGCATTGCTTACAACAAGGGACATATACGATCTATATATGATCTATTGATCCATGTATTTATATGAAGATTTGCATTATGATATAACATCCCTCGAATTTGAAATTTCTGTATGCGGAAATGCAATATGAACTAATAGTGTTGTTAATATGCTTTGATTCCAATGATATTACATTTTGTATTTTATCATTCAGTTAAATATACAAGTAAAATCAACATGAACTTTCATACAAGAAAATTTCCATTAAAAAATGTGGTTTGAGAATCCATAAGTCACAATGATTAACATTGGAGGAAACAACTATAAATATTAGAAATAAAGAGAGACATGGTCTCACATTTACAACAATACCTCGAATTAAGTGAGAATGGTATTCAAATTCAACCTCCTTTCACATATGATCGATATGAGAAGATGGCAAAGGGGGTAAGAGTGACTTTAAGAAAAGCAGAAGAAGACATATTGAGATTGATCACTTATTAAAGTTCACCATTTTGATCTTATATATATATATATTGGATGAGATGATTTCAATATGGTAATTTTGGTTTTTAAGCAACATTGTTTTGATGCGGCTATTGCTGATCCACTCAGTAGTTGGAATTATTATCGGATGCTAACATCGACTGTGACAAGTCATCGACTTCGACACAAATTTGACAAGTTCCGAATTCAACACAACTTCGACAAACTCAACAATTTTGACAAGTTCAGTGACCTCAAAAATTCCGCGACATTGACATGCAGGGTCCACTTGCAGCTTGCGACTGTCACACTGCAACAGATTGTCTCTCTGTCTTCCAGTCGACTATAATGGTTGAACTTCTGAAACATTTCTAACTTCTCTTGTAACTGAACGTAACGGGAAGGCACCCAAGCGTCTCAACACTCTCTATAGAAGCATGTAACATATAAGATATCATAGATCTTATCTTTGAATTGACAAGTAATAGAGAAGATCAGTTCACATTCCTGCATATTGTCTGTGTGTATTTGTGTTTATCTGTGTAGTATATTCCTTCTTTGCTTATTATGTTTCTTAAGCTTCCACCATAACAGAACTGACTCATTCAGTCGAACTTGTGTCCCCCTCGTGCACCTAGGCACGTGCGGATCATTGGTATTAGAGCAGTAGCATAAGCTTTGTTCATGCTTAAGTTTTGCGTAGAAACTTCCATCGAAGTTACCTAACTTATTCCTGTTCAAACTCGCTTGCATACTCAACAATCCAAGCAGATACTACCTCCAAAGATGGCAGGAGAAACATATGATAGACATGCAGTTGACGAGACGACACAACTTATAGAGAAAGCGTTGGCTCAACAACGAACTGAAATGTTCGCCCAGCTCAATGAGATTCTCACACAATTTTCTTCAACATTAGGAGGATTCTCGATAAGATCTCACTCCGAAAAAATCATTTTGTTCAAAGTGAAAATGAATCTGGATATACCGAATATAGAAGGCAAGATTAACGCAGAATCCGTCGACAATTGGGTATAACAATTGGAATCCTATTACTCTATGCATCAAATCTCGGAAGCCGAAAAGATCATCATTACATCCTTAAAGATGTCAACATCTGTGCACTGCTGGTGGGAGAACCTATCGACAAAGATGGATAAAAGAGGAGACCCCATAGAGACATGGGATAAATTTTCCGAATACGTCTGAAAAGAGTTTTAACCGCCTAAATACATTGAACGGCAATATAAGAAGTGGCAGCAGCTAAGGAAATGGAAATACCAGTCAGTAAAGAGTTACATCAACGAGTTCTATCAACTCATGGCTAGACTTGGCATTCAAAAAGAAGAGAAATTGCTTGTTCTGAAGTACATCAGCGGATTGTCCCAGTACATTCAGCAAGAGATGGAATTTCTGACTGTCAACATGCTCGCAGATGCATTCCACTATGCCAACAAACTTGAAACCAAGCATAAAGGAAAAGCATGCTTTGAGAAAAAGCCAACATCGGGACGACCACGTGACAAGAAGGCATCAGCTGACTTTGACAAGTTGAAATATTCTCAGCCAAATCTGCCAAATCCATATCACAACAAATATCCTTTTCACAAAAGGGAACGTAGCAAACAACCCCCTACTAAGAAATGGTGTGATTACCACCACTCATCTTGGCATGATATGTCTGAATGCAAAGCTCAGAAGACCTTTTTGGAAAAAGTGTCAAAATCCGACGTGTTCGACAAGACTGTGGTAGAATTTGACCCAGAACCAATGACCCTTTTGACATCGACATCGAAAAATCCAGCATCCTCGACTATCATCGATGAGGAGGAACGAGAGCGCATGTTTCATACACAGATATGGGTCCAAAACAATCCATTACATCTGATTGTGGACAACGGAAACCAAAAGAACTTTGTTTCTGAAGATCTCATGAAGAAACTAGGTCTTGCCACCACTTCAGATCCTCATCCTTACAACATCGGTTGGATGAAAGATGGACAGGAACTGCGGATCACCCAACAATACAAACTCGCATACTTCATAAAGCTTTTTGAAGATGAAGTACTCTGTGACATGGCACCACTCTCCGTAGCCGACACCTTGTTTGGGAAACCTTACCTATGCGATTTCCATGGAAGTTATCAGTCACGGCCTCAGAAGGTGATTGTCAGAATCCGAAATAAATGGTACAACATACCAGAATGCTGACCTACACCAACAGTCTTATTGATATATGCTAAACAGACGAAGAACCTCATCAATCATGCTCAGAAGTTTTCATTAATCATGATCAGACCGCAACATTCTAGGAAGACTACAGCAACTAGTCGACTCACCGACCTGTGCAGCTCCCGACATAAGTAGTTGATCGACAATGTTCTTGACGAGTATCGGAGTTTATTCCAAGAGCCCAACAAAGTACCTCAACATTTCCAGGTAAAACACTCCATTGAAATTGCTCCTGGTTCTTCTTTGCCTAACACATCTATTTACAGAAGATCCATTCTCGAAAATGAAGAGATTCGCAGACAAATCCAAGATTTGATCGACAAAGGTCATATCCGACCCAACTCCTCTCCTTGTGGAAGTCCAGCAATCCTCGTTCCAAAGAAAGATGGAACTTGGCACGTGCATTGTTTACCGATCCATCAACAAAGTTTCGGTAAAGAATCGCTACCCTCTACCACGGATAGACGAGATCATAGACTGTCTGAAAGGTGCTAAATTCTTTACTAAGCTCGACCTCAAGTCTGGATATCATCAGATTCCAATCGAGCCCTCAGATGTATGGAAAATTGCTTTCAATACCAAGCAAGGATTGTTTGAATGGTTAGTCATGCCTTTCGGGTTTGCCAATGCACCTACGACCTTCATGTGATACATGGATAACATCCTTCGACCTTTCATCGGAAAATGGGTCATTGTCTATCTCGATGACATATTGATTTTCAGTCGATCATGGGAAGAACATATCGAATAACTTCGACAAGTCCTCGACACTCTCCAGCAACATCGACTCTACTTGAATCTGTAGGCATTCACGTCGACCCAAAAGAAGTACAAATACTCAAAGATTGGCCCATTCCTCAAATCATTCAAGAACTAAGAAGTTTTCTTGGTTTGGCGAATTTCTGTCGATGATTCATACTCATCTTCGGTCACATATCCTAGCCCTTGAATCAGTTGACGAAAGGAAATGGGAAAACTATCTTCAAATGGACATCGACACAACAAGCAGCTTTCGAATAGCTCAAACACAAGCTCTGTACTACACCAGTACTTGTGTTACCTTATTTGCATCAACCCTTTGAGATTGAGATGGATGCATTGGACTATGCCTTGGGCGCAGTGATCACTCAGTCTGGTCACCCAGTCGCTTTTCATTCTAAAACTTTTAACGACACAGTTAGAAGATATTCGATGTACAAAAAAGAACTGTACGCCATTTTGCAAGCTCTCAAGAATTGGAGGCATTACATCCTTGGAAAGGAAACAACCATCCTCACTAACCATAATCCTCTATAGTTCGCTCCAACCCAGTAAAAATTACAAACAACTCGACAACTCAAGTGGATTAATTACCGACAACAATTCCAGTTGGTGATTAAGTATCGGAAAGGTAAATCCAATACCGCCATCAATTGTCTAAGTCGACCACCCATTACTCTCATTTTCAGAGTGATGAGTATGCAGGGTTATGACACCACCACTTGGCCTCAATTGTATGAGGATGACAACGAATTTTCATCAGTCTATCGACAAATTCAGACCGACAAGTCATCGACCTTCGACTATTTACTGAAAGACACCTTGCTATACAAGCTTGGACAGCTTTGTGTACTGACCGGTGAGCATTGAAAGCAACTCATTTGGGATGCGCACTACAGAAAGACTGATGGACACTTTGGAGTAGCAAAGACACTTGCTATCCTCCAGAAGTATTTCTTTTGGCCTACACTTAAAACCGGCATCAACAAGTACATTCGATCATGCGTGGTTTGTGCCATTGCTAAACTGCCTAATCGACGACAGGGATTGTACACACCTTTTCCAGTTCCTAGTTGACCATGCGAATCTAGTTCTATGGACTACTTGATGGGATATCCTACTACCAAACATCAACATGACGCAATCTTAGTAGTAGTCGACATATTTTCCAAGATGGCCATTCTCATTCCATGCAAGAAGACGACAACAGTGCAGCAGACCGCTCAGCTCTTCTTCACACATGTTTGGAAACACTTTGGTTTACCGAAAACCATTACTTCCGACCGAGATGCCAAATTTGTTGGCATCTTTTGGAAGACTCTCTGTAAATAGCTGGACACACGACTTTCATTTTCAACAACTTTCCATCCTCGGACTGACAGATAAACGGAAGTTGTGAATTACTTGTTAGTAAAACTGCTTCGCACGTACAACCACAAGCATCAACGAACATGGGATGAAAGTATTCCATACATACATCACATCTACAATAGCACTTAGCATAGCTCTACGGGAAAGAGTCCATTTGAGATCTGTTACGGATTTCAACCCTCAGTGCCTATCGACTTGATCAGCTCCTCGACACAGTCGAACCCTGACACCGACTACAACCAGCGGGAAGTTGATAAAGCCTTGAAGTTTCGAGATCAAATCTGTGACATCCAGAAGCAAGCATAGGAAATGTTGCAACGAGCAAACACGAAAGCTAAGGCCCAACACGACAAACATTGTATTCCTCATTCATTCCAAATTGGGGATAAGGTTTGGTTACATATTAAGAAGGAACGTTTGACTGGTCCATACAAGAAGCTCAAACCTTTGTGATATGGTCTGTATATTATTCTTCGATAGATTGGAGAAAACGCTTTCTAGCTCAACATTGCTGCATGCTTGGGTCTGCATCCAATATTCAGTGTGGATCTACTTCGACCATACCATGCACAACTGTTGGAACATAAAGACTTACCAACAGCAAAACCTGAAGACATCCATTCATATGTTTAGGAACCTCTTCCTTGTGACACCATCATGGGACAACAGGTATGCCATACAAGGACGAACACAATTCCCTTGTTTCAGGTTGCTAAAGCCGGACAGCTCCCATCCCAAGGAAAATGGTACTCTGCTACTAAACTGACTAACAAGTTTCCTCACCTGACTGAGCAAACAATGGGGACCATTGTTTCTTAAGGAAGAAGGTCTAATCCACTCAGCAGTTGGCATTCTTGTCGGATGCTAACATCAACTGCGACAAGTCATTGACTTCGACACAACTTCGACAAGTTCCGAATTCGACACGAATTCGACAAACTCATCAACTTCGACAAGTTTAGTGACCTCAACAATTCCACGATGTCGACATGCAGCGTCGACTTGTGGCTTGCGACTGTCGCACTATGACAAATTGTCTCTCTATCTTCCAGTCGACTATAACGGTTGAACTTCCAAAACTGTTCTAACTTCTCTTGTAATTGAACGTAATGGGCATGCACCCAAGTGTCTCAACACTCTCTATATAAGCATGTAACATATTGTAACATACGGGATATGATAGATCTTATCTTTGAATTGACAAGTAATATAGAATATCAATTCACATTCCTGCATATTGTCTATGTGTATTTGTGTTTATTTGTGTAGTGTATTCATACTTTGCTTATTCTATTTCTTAAGCTTCCGCCATAACAGAACCGACTCATTCAGTCGAACTGTTGTCCCCCTCATGCACCTGGGCGCGTCTGAATCAATTGCTATTGGAATGAGCATAGATCCATCTTAAAAGGGGTTTGCACGTTAAGATATTTGACCTCTTCGTACTTAATAGAGCTAGAATTTGGATCAATATATGTTATATCTATCTTTTTCCATACATTTGTTTATACTTGCCTTACAATTTTTTTATAATTATTTTAAATTTTTACTAAATGTTCATCTTCATTTCCTTAATTATTTTAGCAATGAGCTTTTAATAATTCTATATTATGCATAAAATAAATTAAACGCTATTAAATAGTTGAAATTTAAAAAATATAACTAATTATTAAATATATAAAAAAATTAATTATTAAATTTTATAATGTGAGAGGGAAAACCCAATCAACATAAAGACTAATGATTGATCAAGATTCAAAGAGATGATTAAGTACGAAATATGTATTATTTTTTCAATTTTGCATGTCATGGATATGTAGTGTATTCTTTCCGGCTATGATGATTTGATAATTGAGTACGGGTATGCTTGCTTTGCCTCATCATATTCAAAAGGTAAGATAAATATATAGAGCACGACAAATATTATTTTAATATAAATAAATAAACAACTTCTTCTCTTGAATTGCCATAAATTAATGTCATAATAATTCCTACTCTCTTCTCAAGATAAGGACTTCTTGCATTGTCAAATACTAGGTTAGATTTATCATGTCTTTTCAATGATAAAGTTTTTAGATATGACTAAATTTTCTTGGTTCTTGTTTCTAATATTTTATTATTTTGTATAAATATTAAAGTTATTTTTATTATATTTTAGAGGTAGATAAAATACAAAATTATTAATATTTATTATTTATTATTTTAGATTTCAAAATATTTTACTCCACAAAATTAAACATCAATCAAAATATATCACTTTATAAAATCAAACATCAATCAAATGTGTGTATGATTATTAAAATTAATCGAAACGTCCAAAGCCCCTTGTACGTAAAAATCTAACCCCAACGTGAGGAATATTGATATGTCGTGCAATCAATCTTTTGATGAAAATGGCCCACCCGATGAAAGGAATATATGTGCAGATTTTATTTCTTTATTTAAATCAAAGAAAAGTTAACTTTCTTATCCGTCGTGCATTTTGACGTTAACAGCCCCCCAATACACATTGTCACTTCCCTTGATACCAGTACAAAATATGAATTTGAACCCTTTGAAATGAAATTCTCTAATATGAACATGTAAAGCTTTAAAATATGTGAATAAAATAATTTCATAAATAAGCATACATGCATTTCGCAGTTGAAACATTTTCACTGTGGCATTTTTATTGAGGACTTTCAAGTATATCTAAGCATTTTGAGGTATTTGAGTGAATCATGAGTAAAAGTTGTTTTTTATTTTAATTATAATTTATTTATTTCAAGATAAGATTAGCACAATAATATTAAATAGTCCTAATGAATATATAGAAACTGAAATCTTAAAAGATAGTGGTAACATTGGATAATAAGTTTGTATCATTTAGGAATAAGATTTAAAATTGAGACAAAATAAAATAGTTGGTTTGGAAAATAAGTTGTAGATAATGGAATAATGGCAACACACCCAAACATGAGGAGAGCATGAGGAATATTGGTCCGGGTATGTCCTACAATCAATCTTAAAAAATACGCCCCACCTGTTATATATAGAGAGAGATTTGATGTCTTTTTTTAATCAAAGAAAAGTTGGATTTGTTATCCCTTCAGCTTTAGCTTTATGAGGTCACCTACTCTCCTTATACTTTGTCTCTTTTCACACATTTTCAACGTTTGTACCGTGATGTTCAGAGTTGTTTCTGTTCTCAATTGTAAGCATCAAGGGAGAAGTATCAAAAATGAATTTGATATATGAAAATGAAATGTTTTTAAACCTACAAAACTTCTAAGGCCTAAGGGAATCGTGATAGATGTAGAAAATTATGGTTATATTTAAATTTATATTAAATAATAAAATTGACTAATGAAAATGCAATTATTTTGTAATCTTTGAGCTAAAAGGAAAGTATAGAATTAATATGAATGGTTTTAGTCTTCATCAGGGAGGGGTGATGTTGAGTTATGGTGTAGGGGCGATGTTTTTGGGATATAATTTTGAAATTTATTTTGAATAGAATCAAGAAGTCTCTTTGATAATTTATCTTCTTTGATAAATTATGTAATGGTTTAATTATAGAATCAAGAAGTCTCTCATGTTTTTAGACTTGATCGTCAATATCTCAGGAAGTCCTGTTTTTTTGGTCAAGTATTATGCTGTCAGCTGAAAGAACTATGCTTTGTCTTGCTGAATTGGACCTTAGTGTCAAAGTATCCATACCATCTAGAAGTCAACAAAGGCCCTCCCAGCCATAATCAATATGTATTTTTGTCAAAGTCTCACTTTAGTGTGGATTTGATATGTTGTCTTGATGTAACAACTTTGATTCCTTGAATAGCAAGTTGTCATTTTTTTTGGTGTGGAAAAAAAATAATAATATAAAAATGATTTAGATAATAGTTTTTGGTAAATAACTGTTTTACTTCATAATTAATTACTTAATGTAACTTTTGTCTATTTGTAGGATTTATGTGTTATTATTTACAACACAATGTGAAATTGGACTAGTTCACACCTTGACTATTATAATGGAAAATATATTGGATTGTGTATTGCTAAGTTAATAATAGAACAATGAATTAGATATTAGTTTTGTAATAATGATAGATTAATTTCCCACGGGGTGTAGAATAAACGGTGAATGGGTGTACTGTTAAGGAACTCCTTTTGTAAGGTCACCGGTTTGAAACTCCGTGGGTACGAGCCTAACAAAAAAAATGTGGATTAATGAATAATTGGGTAAATTCCTAAGTAAATTACACTAGGTCCAAGACCCACACTAAAAGAAATGCCGGAGTCTTTAGAAATACGAATTACACGTCTAGCTCCACACAAATTGTGCCCCTATTGCTTTGCATGGCTCCATCAAAGAAGGCTTTAGGAAAATAATTCAGATCAACATAAGGAGGCTCTCTTACCTTTTTCATCTTCTTTGCTTGCAGGAAAAATGTTATCATACTTAATATATGGTTTACACATACAAAAGGTGGATAATCTTTCTCATCAAAGAGACTCGAGTTCCTCACTCGCCATATGTGTCAGTTAATGATTGCGGGAAGGGCTCTAAAATCCCCCACTGCCTTATTATTACACCAATTTCTAAAGCATTCTTCCACTGGCGAACCATACAAGATATGATGCACTCCAATTGAATCTTCAATTCCTTTCCAAACCATTTTGGAAAAAACACAATTTACAACTAAGTGCACATTTGATTCTTTTGCTTCCTTACACAAGTAGCATCTTCATAGCCCAATCTACTTCAAATGTTGCAAATGGTCCCAAGTAAGAACTTTGTCTGAGAAGAGAATCCACAGGAAGAGTTTAGTTTTCATGGGGCATTGTAGTTTCATTTCCATAATATCTTCTTGCGAACTATATCGGAGGAGACATGTCAGATCAGTTCAGTTCATCCTTCGATGAGGTGACTTTCAAGCATGCCTTTAGGGAACACAATCATGAAGCGGATAGCCTATTCGGAGGTGGTATATCCATGAAAAATGGTAAATGATTGATTACTCAAAATGGCGAGTAGATGACTGGTACATTTTGAATCGAAATAAGGTATGTCAAAATGAAATTCATGACCCTAAAATATATTTTGTACTAGATTTAAAACCTGCTATTATTTTGTCATGAATAACGATGGTGACGACCAGAGGTTTGTTGATTCTTCTTTGGATTAAGATCGAGGAGGTTTAGATGAGTTCTTGATACAATGATTAGCTAGAGGCCTAGGTTGTGTTGATTTGTAAGTCTATAGGACTGAGATTTGGTAGATTTGTTTTGTGAGCTTTGTAAGAGCCCCCGTTTCTATTTTTAGAAGGCTGTCAACTTATGAAAGTTTGTTGGATGTTAGCCAAAGGCTTGATGTTTTGAATCTTGAAATTCTTGGAAGCTTTTACCTAAAGCTTAAGTGACCAAAAGGACTACTTACAATTATGCTTACAAGTATATAAAGAATGTAATGTTTTTTATTAATGAAAATATTATAATTTTTTTCTAAAAAAAAATAATTTATCGTATTAAATATTTTTTTTAATATATAATATTAAATATTAAGGTAAATAATCATTATAAATTTTATACACAACAAAGTTTAATAACCAGCATATACTAAATATTTACATATATATGATTAGCATGATTAATAAATATTTAGATTCTATCAATCAACAGTGTAGTAAGCTATTTATAGGTTGGGATATACCTAGGTTTTCCTGAGTCCAATTTTCTTCCGTGATTGTATAACCAACCCATATGTCGCTGTCGTGATGTTCAGACTTATTTTTGGCATAACAAGATGATCTGTAAGAAATACCAAAAATGAATTTGAATCTCTCCTTACACTTTTGTTTCTTTTCATATAATTTCTAACATGTGTAACGTGATGTTCATACTTATTCTCGGCATGAGTACTAAACATGAATTTGATGTCTGAAAATGAAATTGTATAGTTACCTATAAGGTTGAAATTTTCAACTTACAAAAGTGCTGCTATAGGGTATTGTGATAGATATGTTTGAAAAAAATGGTTAGATTTAAATGTAATAGTTTAATTTGGATTTTTTTCTATCTTTGGATATATAATTTTTAGTATAATTATAAATTTATAATTTTTTATTGTGATTTTTTTATTTTTTAATCTTAATAATTGATATCTCTAATTTCCATTATTTTTTTTTATGAAAAAATATCAAAAATATATTTTAAAACATTTAGAATCTAATTTTTTATTAAACAATAAAATCATCTAGATACAATGCAATTATTTTGTGATCTCTAAATTGAGAGGGTAAAAGTAATATAGTAAATGGTCTTGGTTTGAATTGTGGTGTAGAGGTGATGTTATCTTAAGGATCTAATTTTAAAATTTAATTTGAAAATATTCTCATTAAATCCAAATCTTAGAAACCTAATTTAATAAATAAGATTAAATATTTTCATAAACTCTACAATGTTAAAGTCCAATCCTATAATAAGATAGAGACCAGGACAATGTATTATTGTTTTAAAAAAATAAATGCCTAGACATTTGTGGATCACATTCTAAATTCTATTAAAATAAGATTAGATATGTTCATAAACTCTACACTATTAAAGTCCAATCCTATAATGAGATAGAGACAAGGACAAGGTATTATTGTTTAAAAAAAATAAATGCTTCGATCACACTATATATTCTATTCTAATGTTTTTACTTCCGCTTAAAGTAATGATCAATTATAAAAAGAGAATTGATCATAAAATATTTGTATATTCAACCATGCTCAAAATCATTTAGTTTTAAGTTTAATTAACTTGTTAACTTAAACTAAAGGGTCATGTAATGCCTCACACTCCAATTCTATTTCTATATTTTATATGATGTTGAATACATCTTAATAGAATAATCAATGCATGGAATGATTTAGATTATTAGTCTATGTATTAGGTATGTGCATGCTAGTTACATGTCCATACCTCATATGCATGAGTTAGTATGTTTATTAGTTATTAGGGTTGGTGCAAGGTAATGATACTCACTTATGACGCATTAGTTGCGATGGATTTCCTAGAAAACAGAAATCCGACCATTAAAATGAATTTTTAGAAGTACCTACGCAACTTTTTAGAACATGGTGTAAAAGATGAAATGTAGAGAATCGGATCAGGTTCTGGAATATATAACTTCTATTTATCGAAAATAGGTATACTCCCAAAAAATGGCATTCTTCTAGGTTTGGTGTGTTATTTTTTTCAAAAACATAATGCATATGTTTGCTTTAGGCCCTGGGTTTGGTATGTAAACTGTCTAAATTCTAAGGGTTTGGTATGTAGATTCTAAGTGTTGGTTGAGAGCTTTCCCCATTCATGCTTCATGCATCCCAAATATAAATATTGTGGCCTAAGATAATATATTTTGGCACTAAAGCATGGACTAGTCCTATGATCTACCCATTGTTTTCCAAACCTCTAAATGGAGGCCATATATAATTACAAAGCGAAATATTGCCTATTTAGGGAATACATGATAGCTTACAACCTCTCAAAATGTAAATATTGCCTACAACCTCTCAAAATGTAAATATTTTGGCACTAAAGCATGGACTAGTCCTATGATCTACCCATTGTTTTCCAAACCTCTAAATGGAGGCCATATATAATTACGAAGCTAAATATTTCCTATTTAGGGAATACATGATAGCTTACAACCTCTCAAAATGTAAATGAGGTCCAAAGGATAATATGATGGCCTAAGACCTTGGATTTTGATATTAGACAACTTTATATGCCATGAGGAACATCCTTGGTGTGCCAATCATTAAAATTGTTACCAAATTTTACCACACTCCATTTACAAGTGAAGGATTCATTATAAATGACTTATTTGATGGAATAGGGACCCATGAATTAACCATCCATTTAAGAGACATGTTCTATGGGTTAAGATCCTATATTTTGGCCCTACACCATGGGTTTTATTATAAAACATCACTGCCATGAGAACCCCTTCGGGGAAAAATCTGAAGGTCTTGCCTTAGTAAGGCCATAGAGTTAAAGCTTGAGTCTATGGAGTAATGACCTAAGGTATTTCTTTAGTATTATCCCATCATACACTTCTAAATACAGAATCAACTACACATCTCATCAATGGGACTTGCATGTTGTTGTTTTTTTTTGGATTGACATGTGCATCCTCACTACTCTGGATTCCCTTAATTTTACTGGAGTAATATCTCTCCCCATAGTGCATTCATTAAAAATGTGAGAATCTTACCCCGTAGGGTAGGTCAGTTTAGGAAGAAGATGATGTGTATTGAGCAACTGCCTCAATTCCGACTACGTGAGCCAACTCGATTTGTTTTCAATCCACTCCCCTTTTGTGTGTTGTAATTGCGAGTGACTTGTCTCGCAGAAGGCTCATCAATAAAACCAAGTTAGGGTAACATCTTATTGATATAGAAAGAAAGCACCCTGTTATTCATGAATGTGCATCAATAAATCCAACTATGGAGCAGTCTCAAGCAGTGGGTAGGGTTAATGGCTTATTCTCTATCAAAGAAACGAGGGTAGGTTTAATGTCCTTACCAAATTCATTGGGCCCTTTTTTTGTCTCTATCGGTCTCTTATCCGAATGTGGTCTCTGCTAGAATGCCTTCTCTAGGTGCAGGTCGATATCCCTTGGACTTCCTCCTCCAACTGGTGCACCAATCTCTTGATCTCGAATGTGTCCTCCACTGTGCGAATCGATCCCCTCTGTTGTCTACTCCTAGAATTATCACTACTATTTGTTTCTCTTGGTGCTCTAGACGACCTGCGTGGGAATCTATTAGTTTTATGTTGTTTTGTATTTTGGATTGCATATTTTATATTTTTCTTTTTTCTAAATGTAAATTAATGTAATTTAAACAACTTAAATCTCAAGTATCTAGTCCAAGTGCAATGGGTGATAGGTTGAGAATGTAACCCATTGCTAAAATCAAGACTTAAACCACCCTTTTTATTGAATGGAGGGATCAACTTGACCCCTCTACCTCAACCATTGGATTATGTTGTAAGTACAAAAAGAAAGCCACACAATACTCTTGTTGCCAAAAAATCAAACCCACTAAACTCTAGGGTTTAGGGTTAGTGTCTATAACATCTTATTCATAGTTTAAAAGTGTGGTTCCATGGTCATCAAGGTCATTATAAACATAAGGAAATGATTATAAAATCTATAGGACTCTTATCGCATCACTCACATATGTATGGTACACAAAATGTCATAAAACCTTATATCATATGTACCACTAGAATCGATTCCAAAACATGATATAATTCATCATATTATAGAGGTAAATACCTCATTGAAATCTCTAATCTCATTCATAAGGTTTACATAGCACTATATGTTTTTATCATTCACATGTTTGCAGGGATATGGGGGAACTAACTACCTTCTTCTCATAAGAGACCAATGTTAAGAACAAAACATGGTACAAATCAATCCCTAACAAATATAACTATATAACATAACCATTAATAACATTAACATTAGATTCCCAAACTTTCCATGCACAACAACACCACTTGCCAAGGGTATGGGGATTTTGAGTAGTCCTTTCTTTAAAGGGGAAAACAAAAGTTTAGCTCAATCAAATAAATCATTAAACATAATGATCATCATATTAAACCTTATTTGTCATTCATAATAGTTAATACCCACTTAGGCCATCATTCCAACCCTCAGAACCCCAATTTCATTAAAGGAGGGACAAATAGGTTGCTACAAATCATGCGCATGATTTCTATGAGAAAATATATTGTAAATAGGAGGGTTGGCATGCATTTCCCAAGGAAAAATAGTGATCATATGGGTATTGTACTCCTTCATAAAAGTTGTGTGCACATAAAACTAAAAACTTTGGTTTTTGAAAGCTATTGGAGGTCTTTTAAATAAAATAATTCCTTGAGGGATTGACAAGGAAATAATTATACACAAAATAATCCTCCCAAATAATTAAATAGAGTGTGTACATAAAACTTATCCTCATATACACTTAAAAAAATTTAGGAAGAAAAATATACACTTATAGGAAAAACATTCTAAAATTGAAATTGTCAAGTGGAAACCTCTTAGCAACTAAATAGGTGGTTTCTTGAGGTTCATATATTTCATATTACAAATCTTAAATGGGAAAAGGAATTATTATTTCAGAAAATCCTGTTGTAAAACACTTGCATGCAAGAATTTGTAATGCATTTTCCACGCAACTTGCAAACTAATTGATCATTACAACAACCACATCATCCACTAACATCTATAAAATTATCATGGAATGTTATCCCGATAATTAATGTAAATATATCCTTCATCATAAATTAATGAAATCATAAACAAAGAGAAGAAGAAATACACTTATCTTTAAACAAATTTAACCAAGGAAGTAGACTGTATAATGATTTCCAATCAACACAAACAACATAAAGATTCTCATGTATGCATTGCATTGAAATATCATCTTACAAAATTTAGATAATCCCCTCATATCATTTAGGAATAGGGTGTGTAGATTGTATAATGATTTGTAATCAACACGGGGATAACTTTGAAAAGGAATGGAGATCAAACATGTAATTACGATTCAAGCATATTGACCTTTATGGCCATGAAAAATCCATAATTCATAGGCTCAAAGCATTTATGAAATGTATTAATAACTTTTGAAGAAATTTTATGGGTGTTCTCAAGTACAAGAAAATTGTTCTCATGACTATTAAATAATGCCATGCTTTGGAGTAAAAGTGGGAACAAAATTAAGGTTTTCCATAACAAATATTAAGGAAAACATATCTAATTAATTATTTAAGAATTACAAATCTATTGATATTCACGAGAAGGTTAATTGCTCATATATTCCACATCAAATCAGAATTGTGAACATGGAAATAGGGAAATTGTGGGTATGCCAAGGAGAATGATTAAGGACAAAAATCTCTCAAATGACTTCTAGGTTGAAGGTGTTTATACAATAGTGGCACTAGGACATGAGAAATATCAAAATTCAATAGGCATGGAGTAAAATAGAAGCATACGTAAATATGATGCTCATGAATAAGTGGTTGAAGTATTGAAGGAATATGCCAGGTTAATATGATGCTCATGAAGACGAAGATGATGATGATGGTGGTGATGAGGATGATGGTGATGAGGATGAGCATGATGGTGACGAAGATGAAGATAAGCATGATGATGGTGATGACAGTGATGATGGAGATGATGTAAATGATGATGACGATGGGGATGATGACGATGATGTGGATGATGATTATGATGGTGGTGGTGGTGGTGGTGGTGGTAATCAAGATGATGATGATGAGACATTCATGATGACCATTGGTGGAAATGATTATTATGCAGAGAGGACATGAGGAATCCTTGAGTCTTGAAACCCTACCATACGGTCGATTCCACATGTGCCTAGTCTAACCATGTAAAATTCCAATGCATATAAGCACAATTTGAATAAATTTCAATGTTGGCCCCGTTCACTGCTCACTATCCAAGTTCGATGAAGATGATGTTGGCGATGAAGACGATGAAGATGATATTGGCGATGAAGACAATGAAGATGATGTTGTTTGATTGTTGAAATGTTTTTTTGAGTCACGTTTGATTCTAGAAACCCTCCCACACCATCAATGCATGTGTCTAGTCTAACCATGCCAAATTTCAATCTATACAAGCACAAATTGAAAAACTATCAACATTGGCACCGTTCAATACATTAATTATTCTATAGGTTTGTTGTTTTATTGTCAAAATGTTTGTGTGAGTCATGTTTGAGTCTGGAAACCCTCTCACACCGTCAATGCATGTGTCTAGTCTAACCATACCAAATTTCAGCTCATACAAGCACAAATTGAAAAAATTTCAATGTTGGCCTTGTTCAATACATTAATTATTCTATAGGTTTGTTGTTTGATTGTTGTTGGGCCTGGCCCAAGTAAGGAAATTTTGATGCAAGTCATCTTTGGAGATGCAGCTTAGCTCAGATGAAGACATTTTTGGTAAGACAGTTTTGGATGCTGCGAAGTTGAGTGTAGTGCAGTACAGGCAGGTAAGGAATTGCGCAGTTGAGGTCCAGTTCTGCGAAGGTGTAGCACCGCGAGGTGCCAGGAGGGAGTCTATTTTTGGTAAAGGATGAAGGGAAGCTCTAGATGAGAAAGAGACCTGGTTCGGTTGAAGTACTCCATGATCCCAGTAGGCCGATAAGGAGTGGCACGGAAAGAAAGCAACCGGTCACATGAGTAGAGGAAGCATGATGTGAGCTGGCTGCACAAAGCTGTTAGAGAAGGAACGGCTGGGTGAAAGTGACAGTTGGCATGTGGTCAACAGGGAAAGATGAAAGCGACGTGACCACACGCAGAGGATGTCCACGATGGAAGATTCACTATCAGAGCTATCAAGTCCGGTTAAGGGAAAACTATGACAGTGTTGAGAAACCTTAGGGTTTCTGCCTATGCATTGTAAAGACATGGCCTATGGGAATGATCTATAAAAGGGCACATTTTGTAAGGGAAAGGGTTAATATTGAATCTTCATTGTATAATTTGAGCAATACTTCTTGTTTTGATGGAATCCATTGTAAAGGCTCTGCAAGCTGTGTGCGCAGAGGCCTATTGAGAGAGAAGAGAGTCTGCAGCTGAGTGCGCAGACTGGAACTATTGTACCCTTCCCAAGATAATATAACAACAGTTCCTGTGGACGTAGATCCCATCCTAGGGGTGAACCATGTTAAATACTGTGTTGTGTGATTGTTTATGTGTGGTTGAATCTGTATGTTTCTTACAATGAATGCTTGAGATCTCATTTATAAGTTTATGTGCTTTGCTTTTATATGTATTCGCCACAAGGATAGAGATGGGAATAATATGTTAAGTATCACATATATGGATGAAAGTTAGATGCATAAGTATTTCTAAGTCTTTGAATGCATAAGTTAGTTGGATAATCACTTCAACAAGTGGAGTTCGCACCATGCGATTCACTTGAAACGCAGCACCGGAAGTGTGCAATATATTGTGTTTGTCATATTGCATAAGTCATAAGATAAATAACCTAAGGCAATTGATGAAGGGATAAGAAACTTTAAGTATAGTCATTGAGTTGGTCAAGTCCAAAGAGGAAGCGTAGTTATCAGCTGCGTTGTCCTGTCATAGAAAGGCCATCTGACATCGCATAGTCCTTGGATGCGCGATAGCCTAAGTGTCAATCGCGAAGAAGGTGAGCTTCGCGCAGTCCGAAGTCCGCAGCGCGATTCCTGCAGCGCGCTGCTTGTCAATCTATTTTAAGCACTCATCACCTGGTTGTGGAAGCCTGATTCCGCAGCCCCCCATAACTTCGCATCGGGTGATACCTCAGTCTCTTCGCAGATTGTTGCCGAAAGGGCCGGTGAAAAGGGGTTTTTTTGGTTCCTTGAACCACAAAGAACCTAGGTCTTTATAGAAAACCTCAAGACAGTTATACAAGACAAAAATTGTAGAAATGTTTGATTGAGTAACGTTTGAGTCTGGAAAACCTCCCACACCATCAATACATGCGTCTAGTCTAACCATGCCAAATTTCAGTCCATACAAGCACAAATTGAAAAACTTTCAACGTTGACCGTGTTCAGTACATTAATTATTCTATAGGTTTGTTATTTGAGTCGCGAAATGTTTGTGTGAGTCATGTTTGAGTATGAAAACCATCCCACACCATCAATGCATGCATCTAGTCTAACCATGCCAAATTTGAGTCCATACAAGCACAAATTGAAAACATTTCAACGTTGGCCCTGCTCAACAAATTAATTATTCTATAGGTTTGTTGTTTGATTGTCAAAATGTTTGTGTGAGTCATGTTTGAGTCTGGAAACCCTCCCACACTGTCAATGCATGTGTCTAGTCTAACCATGCCAATTTTAGTCCATACAAGCACAAATTGAAAAAATTTCAACGTTGGCCCCATTCAATACATTACTTATTCTATAGGTTTCAATTTTGTTGATTGATTGTCGAAATGTTTGTGTGAGTCATCTTTGAGTCTAGAAACCCTCCCATGCCATCAATGCATGTGTCTAGTCTAACCATGCCAAATTTCAGTCAATCACAGTGTATATTTCATATTAACCATCATAAAAAATGAAGTAAATAGTGAAAGTTTGTATTTAGTGTCAAAACAGTCAAGGTTTCAAGGGATGATGATGATGATGTTGGTGAGGAAGAGGGTGATGACGATGATGATGATTATGATGATGAAGATGACGATGTTGATGATTATGATGATGATCATGACAATGATGATGATCATGATGATCATGGTGAAGATGATGATGAAGAAGATGATGATGATGAAGATGTTGGTGATGAAGAGGGTGATGACGATGATGATGAAGATGACCATGAAGATGACAATGACGATGACAATGATGATGATGATGATGATGATGATGATGATGATGATGATGAAGAAGATGATGATGATGAAGATGTTGGTGAGCAAGAGGGTGGTGACAATGATGATGAAGATGACAATGAAGATGACGATGGCGATGATGATGATGAAGATGATGATGATGAAGAAGATGATGATGATGAAGATGTTGGTCAGGAAGAGCATCATGACGATGACAATGAAGATGACGATGATGATGATCATCATCATCATCATGACGATGATGATGATGATGATGATGATGATGAAGAAGAAGATGATGATGAAGATGTTGGTGAGGAAGAGGGTGATGATGATGATGATGAAGATGACGATAAAGATGACGATGACAATGATGATGATGATGATGATGGTGAAGAGGATGATGATGAAGATGTTGGTGAGGAAGAGGGTGATGACGATGATGATGAAGATGATGATGAAGATGATGATGATGACGATGATGATGATGATGATGAAGATGATGATGATGAAGAAGATGATGATGATGAATATGTTGGTGAGGAAGAGGGTGATGACGACAATGATGAAGATGACGATGAAGATGGTGATGATGAAGATGATGATGATGAAGAAAATGATGATGATGAAGATGTTGGTGAGGATGAGGGTGATGATGATGATGATGAAGATGACGATGAATATGACGATGAAGATGACGATGACGATGATGATGATGAGATGATGATGATGATGATGATGATGATGAAGATGATGGTGATGAAGAAGATGATGATGATGAAGATGTTGGTGAGGAAGAGGGTGATGATGATGGTGATGAAGATAACGATCAAGATGACGATGACGATGATGATAAATATGATAATGATGAAGAAGATGATGAGGAGGAAGATGTTGGTGAGGAAGAGGATGATGACGATGATGATGAATATGATGATGAAGATGATGATTACGATGATGAAGATGATGATGATGAATATGTTGGTGAGGAAGAGGGTGATGTCGATGATGATGAATATGATGATGCCGATGATGATCATCAACATCATCATCATGACAATGATGATGATGATGATGATGATGAAGAAGATGATGATGATGAAGATGTTGGTGAGGAAGAGGGTGATGACGATGATGATGAAGATGATGATTAAGATGATGATGACGATGATGATCATGATCATGATCATGATGAAGATGATCATGATGAAGATGATGATGAAGATGACAATCATGATGAATATTATGATGATGATGATGATGGTGGTGGTGATGACGGTGATGATGATGATGGTGTTTGAGTTTGGAAATCATCCCACACCGTCATGCATGCATCTAGTCTAACCATGCCAAATTTCAATCCAATCCAGCACATATTTAAAAAATTTCAACGTTGGCCCCATGTAGTACATTAAATAATCTATAGGTATGGTATTTGATGTTCAAATATTGGTTACTGTCAGTCATGTTTGAGTCTGGAAACCCTCCCACACCATCGATGCATGCGTCTATTCTAACCATGCCAAATTTTAGTCCAAGACAACACAAATTAAAAAAAATTCAACATTGAACCCATGTAGTACATGATCAAGCACGCCATTTGGGTTAGCATGATAATTGTGCATTTTCTTACTAATATTCTCTTTGTTTCGAGAATAATTTAATATTCTCTACTAAACAGGGCCAACTGAGTGAAGGTGGAAGCTCTTATGGCCCCTCCCCCCCCCTCACATCACTCTCAATTCCCCATAACCTGACAAAATCTATGTAAAAAAAAATTAAATGTGTTTTTTGTCATACTTTATAAGAAGTAATGTTTCTAATTATAACATATGCCAACATAGAGGAAAATGGAAGAAACACTAAGAAGCAATTAATTTATACGTACCAATAAAATTCAATATTTCTATCGTAATATTAAATCAAAATATATAGAGTAGATATATTAAGGAATACCTCGTACACTTCAATGGACTTGATCATCATATTCTTAATCCAAGTCATCATCTGTATCATCCGATCCAGAGTCAACATTAAAAGGATTGGCCATATCATTATTGTCATTTATGTCAGTTACGATCATCATGTCATCGTTGATATCATCTTCATGGACATTATCTGCTACATCATCTGATTCAAATAATTCTTCGACATCTTCTTCTAGAACATGATCATCTAACTCATGTTGATCATCTTCAACATCGTCTTCTTCTTTGAGACCCTCTTCATTACCTTCCTCTACATTATACTTTTTTGGCCTTCCCCTTGGATCGTGTCTCACAACAAATGACCAACCTAGTCTACATGGAACCTCAAAGTAAAATACCTGTTCACATTGGGTTAGAAGAACATAGGGATCCTTTCCTGGCTCAAACAACCTTGTATTAACCATGGTAAATCTATTAAAATGTTCAATAATAGTTTTATCGGGATCATGTTGATTCAATCGTAACCTGTACCATTTGACAACGAACATAACTACCTTGAAGGAGTTAAAGCCACACTGAATAATATCTTCCAAATACCCATAGTATCGATTTTCTGAGAGTTCTAGATTTTTGTCACTTTTAGAGGAAACATTGGTCACCTCAAAGACTGCAGATATCCCACAATATGATTTTTTCTTCATTTCATCCAACTTTTTGATGCGATATCTACAACCATTGCACCACATAGACTTATGGTGTTTTACCTGTAACAAACCATACACGAAAATATTACATAATGATCCAATATTTATGATTAAATGCATGTATTTATGCCATAAAGGGAAAAAAATCAACGTGTACATCAATATGTTTGCAAAAAGAATAAATTGTGTGGTTTATTAATATGCTTGCATGCTTATCTTTTAAACCATATGCTAAATCTATTTCCCTTTGTGTAAGATTTCTATCTCCATTTTGATGTGCTGCTTTAACCAATGAATCCACACCTTCCCATGATATTCCATGACCAGATTGTTCACATTGTTCAATCCATACCTTCATCCATTCAAGATTCTTTGCAATGTATAAATGAAGTGCATCTCACTCTTGACCAACTGTTTGATGACAATAAAATTAAAATTCAATACAAATGTATATTCACTTAACAAAGTATACACTCTTAATTGATGAAATATAGAATATGTATCATACATATACATAAAAATAAACAGTCAAATGTATTATATTAGCTTTCACCTTCCTCGATCTACCTTTCCCCTATGGGTACTCCCCTTTGGAATTGTTATTGGAGTCTGGATCACAAATGCGACGTAAATTGAGCTTCGATGCTAATTGAGGAAGATATTCACTAATATACAACATGTTTTGGTAAATTGTATATCCCTCCATCATAGAATCCTAAACACATGCTCGTTGTCTAACCAAACCCTTCATAAATTTCAAGTGCGTCTCAACCATCCACATGGACCTTGAGTGCATAGGTCCACAAAATTCAATCTCCTCAACTTGGTGTATGAGGTAGTGTTCCTGTGCATTGAAAAATGTTGAAGGTAGATGCTTCTGCATTTCACACATGAGATGAGAAATTTCTCTTCTCCAATACTTTATATCTTCTTTATGGATTTCTTTAGATGAAAACCATCTACAAGTGATGCAACCCAATCATAAGATTTAAAAAAAAAACATTATATTACATAACATGAATTGGTGCACAAAAATCAAATATATGTTCTACGATGAATTAAACAAACACTAAGCACATGAAAAAAATCGCTACTTACCTCATGTATTTACCAAGATTATATATAACCTGTTTGACATTGTTGTTGAAGTTGTCCGGGAGAGAGAGAGGTAGAACATACTGTAACAATATACAAATCGTTTCATTTAAAAAAAGAGTAGACAAAAAAAAAACCAACAATATGCAGTACTAAAATTAAAAAAATTATATGCATACCATAATAATTACCTTCATGAAGACATACCAATAATGCATTTGCACCCCCGCAAAATCACCTTTCTTTCTTATGATATTCTTCATGTTCACACAAAATCCGGTGGGAAATTTAATTTTTCGCATGACTACTTTTACAACATTACTTTGTTGCTTCGTTAACATCCATGGAAGTGAGCTTATATTAATTGGGTCTCCATTGCTATGAAATTGAATGAAGCATTTTATTGCATGGTTTCCTTCTTGAATGTCTTTGCAAATTTTAACAATTTTTTCTTTCTCACTCCTTCCATCCAATATTCACCATAATTTTTCAGTCACATTCTTTCCGATATGCATTGTATCAAATAGATGAGAAATTTGTAGGTCCTCATAGTAGGGAAACCTACTGAATTGTTTAGGATAACGTTTCATTCCTCATGGAATCCCGTTAATGCCTTCATGACGATCACGACGACCATCATGAATCGTAGTTTATATTAAAGAAATTACAGTAAAAAACACAAATAAAAAAAATACATAATATTTCATGATATGCGATGATTCATACATACCTTGAAGATTTCTATTATATTGCAACTTCCATAGGCGAGCTGGCATTCTCTACAGTTTTAATGCAGTCTCTTGCTTCCCATTGAACATATGTTTTTCAATAGTTCGATACCTATGATTCTTAGAGAGGAAGTGCTTATACCTAACTTGAACAAAGAACTCTATTTCAAAAACAACCTCAAAGGATCTTATGAAAAGATGAATTTGGTTGTACTAGAAATAGAATTGAAACCAATTATATTCCATAATAAAGTGGAGTTCTTAGGCCCAACTTATGAACATAATTTTGATTGTTTTCTTAAAAATATCAGTTGGGATTTCTTTGCTCAAGTTCACGCTTATTGAGATGTTGATAGGTGAATTTGGATGGTATTAAGGTGTCTATGTCTCGTTCAATTACTATTGGGACATCTTAATTATTAAAGACTCCTATGCCAAGATGCAGTGTACAAACAACTGTTCTTTTATGAAGAAAATACCATACGATCTTGAACTTATCATGAGTCATGGTTAGTTGGGGCTATGAAGACACAAAGGAACTTGGTTTTGAGAAGTTGTCTCCCACTATTTTTTGGAATTGGAGAAATTTTATTTATGACCAAAAGCAACCCAGTAATTTTTCAATGTAATATCTGTCAACCCCCCAGTTGCATTCAATTTCATAATCACTTTTTTGAAGATTATAATTCCCCAATCACAATCAATAATGTCTAGTGCTTGTGATTCTTAATCTAAGATAAGAAAATATAAAATTAGTTTACAGAAATTAGCCTAAGAATGGTTTAATGTAATCTTTGTTACCCCTACAAGTGCACTGATTTTCATAATAATTGTAATTATATTTTCAAAATAGTGTAAGACTAAATATACATTACTACACAATACTAGAGTTTTAGTTTCCTTTGCGTGGTGTATATACCCTAGGCTAGAAATTTTTTACAATCAAACTGTAACAATGGAGCATGTTTATGAGGGAAATTTCTGGCCATGGTTCATCGGAGGATTCCCAAGCCACTATGAATATATCTATGTTCTTATATTGGATTTGTACATTATTTCTTTTCTCCTAGTATGGTTTCACTTTCTTAGATGGAAGAGATTCCATTAAAAACAAATTTGGACAAAGGGGCACTTCAAGATTACAATAAATAATTTTATTTTCCTAGAAATGCATCTTATTTATATTACATTATTGCACACTAATTCTATGGTAGAAAAATGGAAGAATATCTAGACTTATCTTCACTTGAAACATAAAATTTTTGGAGCAAACCTCCACATATAATCTTTGCAATCTAAAAACAAACCTTATCCCTCTCCTAATTTATTGTTAAGGATCACAACCATTGATCCACTCAGCAGTTGGCATTGCTTTCGAATGCTAACATCAACTGCGATAAGTCATCGACTTCGACACAACTTCGACAATGTTCCGGATTCGATGCGACCTCAAAAAACTCAACAACTTTGACGAGTTTAGCAACCTCGACAGTTTCATGACGTAGACATGAAGCGTCTCCTAGTGACTAATGACCTACGATAGATTGTCTCTCTATCTTCCAGTTGACTGTAATGGTTGAACTTCCGAAACCATTCTAACTTCTCCTGTAACTCAAAGTAACAGGAAGGCACCCATGCGTCTTAGCATTTTATATAAGCATGCATAATATTGTAACATACATCAATCGGATCGATCTTATTTGATCTATTTGTTTGCCAGTAATAGAGAAGAATAGTTCGCATTCCTGCATATTGTCTGTGTGTATTTGTGTTTATCTATGTAGTGTATTCTTCCTTTTCTTATTCTATTTCTTAAGCTTCCTCCATAACAGAGCCAAATCATTCAATCAAACTATTGTACCCCTCGTGCACCTGGGCGCGTGTGGATCATTAGTATCAGAGATTTCAGTTTTTGTTCATGCTTAAGTTTTGCATAAACATTTCCAACAAAGTTACTTGACTTATGTCAGTTCAAACACGCTCGCAATCTCAGCAATCCAAGCAGACACTACCTCCAAAGATGGCAGAAGAAACATACAATATACATGCAGTCGATGAGATAGAACAACTTATTCAACAAGCACTGGCTCGACAACGGACTGAAATGTTCATCTAGTTCAATGAAATTATCACGTGATTCACTTCAACATTCGGAGGATTTTTTATGAGAACTAACTCCGACAAAATCAGCCCCTTCAAATTGAAAATGAATTTGGACATACCGAATCTAGAAGGAAATATTGATGCGGAATTAGTCGACAATTGGGTACAACAATTGGAATCCTATTACTCTGTGAATCAACTCTCAGAAGCTGAAAAGATCATCATTGCATCCTTAAATATGTCAACATATGTACACTGCTGGTGGGAGAACCTCTCGAGAAAGATGGATAAAAGTGGAGACCCCATCGACACATGGGATAAATTTGTTGAATACATCCAAAATGAATTTTACCCGCACAAGTACCTCGAACATGAGTATAAGAAGTGGCAGCAACTAAGGCAATGGAAATAGCAATCAACACAGAGTTACATCGACGAGTTTTATCGACTCATGGCTAGACTTGGAATTCAAGAAGAAGAGAAATCACTTGTTCTAAAGTACATCAGCGGATTGTCCCAGTAAATTCAGCAGGAGATGGAATTTCTGACTACCAATACGCTCGCAGATGCATTCCACTATGCCAGAAAACTTGAAACTAAGCAGAAAGGAAAAGCATGCTTTGCAACAATGTTGGCATCGGGACGACCCCCCGATAAGAAGGAACTATTGGCGGATATTTCTACCCTATAGTTAGGAAACTAAACTATCAACTTGGTTGGGGTGACAGGTAAGTGCATTAATGCTATTACATAGATGTTTTAGAAAAGAAATAGGTTGTAGATTTAGGGAACACACCTTTTAACCATAGTCTGATCCTAGCTTTGACTCGATCCCGTGTCCAGTTTCCAAATCTACTTTTCCTTCAGCAAACCTGCAACAACAATACCTTCCTCAAACATTTTGGGCAATATATAAAGCATGAAATAAACAAAAACTATGTTTCATATTCAGCATTGACCAAAATAAATCCAACTTAAAATGCCATTTCATAACACATTCAGATTGGAACAAGGAAACACTTCAACCTTTATTTGTCAAAATTAGAATGCAGTACAAATATACCTGATAATGAAGCAGGCTCTTGCAACTAGATTCTGGGTTCTGGCTTTCTTCTGGCTTGGATATCTTCTGCAACAACTTCTCCAATGCAAGCTTCTTCAAAGTTTTTCCATTAATCAATCTCACTAACTCCAATTTCTAACCCTTCTCCTTTAACCTTCTTGGTATTTATAGGTTCAAAGAAGCAGTTCAGGTCGAGATGTAGTTATGGAGGAAGTTGGGGGAGTTAGGAATTTGCCATCAACTAATCCTCCTCGATGAATTAATATATTTTTTAATCATCTTTTAAGATACACGCGACTATTACTCAGTGGAGTAGCGTATAGGGCGCTACCCTATTATTCAACAACTAGCGCTCATTCAGTTTTAAATGTCGAGCGCTACTTTGCTACGAAGGAGTAGCGTATACATTGATATGAGCGCTACTATTATACACTGGAGTCGCGTATGGGCGCTAGTCTATTTAAGTGAAGTAGCGCTTATACCTCAAAATGATATTTTGTATGTTTTCCAGTATTTTCAGGAAATAGGATGAGTTGTCATATGGTCCAAGGTCAACATGCTCCTCCATCCAAGTTGTCCTTTTGTGTGATCAGCAGCTCAGGGTGATTACGGACGGAGAGGTGCAATTTTGACCTATAACAGATTCCCCCTAATGTGTGAGGTCAGAGGGAAACGATGGCCGAAATACATTACAATCCAAAGCCAGAGGAAGAGCACAGAACCGCAGAACAAGTCACAAGAAACCTGCAACAAAGATCAAGGTCAGCGAGCAATTACATTGTTGACATCGTATAGATGTGCAGTGTGATACAATATGATCTTCGATACATAACAAGGAGATGTATATAAAATCATGGCCACTTGAGATACAAGCGTGGATCCATGTCAAAGTGAGAGATCATAGCCATAACCACAAACTGGATCTATGTCTCATGGAGAGCCGTATATAAGTGAGGCTCAGTCTTGCGCAACTTGGGTGATAAGAAAATGAGGTAATGTCATCAAAAAATCCCAAGGTCTTCATCCCACAATAACCCTCGATACAAACCCAAACCATGTGAATAGATGAGCTGACAGTCGAACATGGAGGGAATCGTTTGATTACCGGTCATTGATGTATACCGTTAACAAACGTGAGGACTTCCACCGATAATGATGATGGGGTCCAAGGTACCAAGTACGATTCGCCAAATGTGAATAGTTGGACTTGGAGTCGAACACTTGGGAATCCTGTCGAAGAAGAGACATTGATGTATTCTCATCATTCAACAGCGAGGAAAATTGCCACTGGTGACTGCAATCTCCAAGGTACTAACCGAAACTCTAAACTTCAATCCCAGAATAATGATTTGGTGTCGATGGGAAGAAGTCTGTTGGAAGGGAGGCCTTAAGGCATCCTCCATCATCCAACTCGAGAAACACTCAACTGGTGAGAGCTGATATGGAATAACAAAACTGACACTAGGAAGGCCGACACATGAGGTCAAGGTAAACTGCAGAATGGCCGACACAAGGTATATCCTTGAACATTGAGCACGACACAAAAGTGACTCAGGCAGTTTCTGATATAATGGGGTAAATAAGTCTGAAATGTAAGAGACATTAACAAACCCTCCATATGGTTGGAAGAATAACCAACCGGGGGAGTAAATAACTCGGAGAAAAGGTTCACCCTGAGGCCAAAAACTAAACCCAACCGACAAGATAGACTCAAGTAGGTGCTGTGTTCAAGGATAGGACTTGACTGAAACTGCTTTTGACAATGAAGATATGATATGTTTTCCCGTTCCTTATTCTTTTTAGATAAAAGAATACCCTTCTTGTGGATTTAATGAGTCCAAGAAAGAATGAAAACTCAATAGGTCCACCCATGTAAATAATTTAACGAGCCCATGGGAGGAAGACTCAGTACCTTCTTCATAATTTATAGAGTTTGAAGAAGAGATAGAAGATTACTCTATATGTACTGATCTCTGGATTTTAATATCGAGCCGAGATCTGTTCTTGCTCGCCGGTGTTTTCAATTTTAAGGAGTCTGAAAAACTTAAACAATAACTCCATATATCTGCTCGTGGATTTTAGTATCGAGCCCAAGCAGATTAATGCTCGCCAGTGTTTTCCTGTTTATAGAGTCTGAAAAACTTAAACAATCCTCTTTTCACCTATCCGTGGATTTTATATCGAGCCCGGATTGATCTGTGCTCGGCGGTGTTTTCTTGTTTATAGAGTTGAAAAACTTAAACAGTCCTCTACTTACCCTCTCGTGGATTTCACATTGAGCCCGAGTAGGTGAATGCTCGCTTGGTATTTTCATATTTAGAGAGTCTGAAAACCCTAAAGAGAGACTCCAGAAGGTTCTTTTTCGTATAGTTAGTCTCCTCCCTTGAAAAAGTATAAAACAATGAAAGGAGAACTCTTCTAGCACATACAGGAGTATACCTAGAGTATACCTTTTCCGTAGTTAATCCATTGAGGCCCGAAAAAGGGATAATTCTATACCTGAGTGGATGAGCCTTCGGATACTTTAACGAGCTCGAAGAGGACAAGTTTTCTCGGAAATCTTGTTTAGGTTTAAATAGTCCAAACAAGAGCTTAAAATGACTTAAAGGTTAGCTTCTGGGATCGTAACTTCATGTCCTGCCAAAAACTAGGTTTTCAACAAAATATTAGTCGATGTCGCAAAAATCTTAAATGATATATGAATTTGGAATGTTTAGCTAACTGACAAGATCTATCATTAAGAAATTTGAGCTTAGGAGACGAATCCGACAACAATTGAGTGAAATTGAACTTGGATTAGTTTTAAACCTTATTTTGTGTTTCAATTAATTAATTAGGGTTTTTGAAAGTGTTTGAAACTATGGAAAATTTAAAAATTATGGGTAAAAATTAAAATCCAATTTTATATATAATTTCATTGTTAAAAAATCAATTTTCATTTTGTGTTGTAGGGCAAACATTGGGCACCATTTCACGAATTTCAAATCTCCACCGTGATCGAACGGAGCATCCAATCGCCAAACTGCTTCCACCAAGTAAGTAGAAATCAACCAAACTTGCAGTTCAATGGTCTATTTTTAAAATTTTGAGCAAAAAATGGCCCGAAACGTGATGCTCATAAGATTTTATGCGCGGGCGCTACTGTGTACACACAACAGTAACGTACGAAGGCAATGGGCGCTACTTTGCTCAAACAGAGTAGCGCCTACACGCTACTGTGTAGTATACACAGTAGCGTACATATTTGCAAAGCCATTTTAAAGTGCCGAGACTCAAAATTTTTGGGGTTTTTGTGCAGGATGGTCTTACAATAGAGGGAAAGGGAGCATGAAGACATGGATAGACTAGCCATGCAAGACTCGGCTACCCTCCATGCGCTCCGTAGATGCGGTTTGTTGAAATTTTATCGAACCGTAAACATGCGTGCACTAAACAAGCTATTTCGAAGGTTGATTCAGTATTGGGATGTCGATACTAATACCTTCATCATCCGGGGGCAAACTATAGAGCTTACCGTTGAGGATATATACTTTATTACTAGTCTCTCAAGGAGAGGAGACGTAATCAATCTAAAAGGGACATCTCGTTTGGGTGCACGATCAGTGCAAGAATATGTAAATACATACTGTGTTGCCGGAGCAGAAAAATCGGGAAGCCAAATCCTGATTTCAACTATTGATGGTCTCCCGCTGAAAGTGATAGTGAGCATGATCAACCGGGTATCCGGTAGTGCATCACAACACTTAGCTTCTAGGCATTTGATGCATATTGGTGTACAGTGCTTGCACGGCCACGTTTATGATTGGAGTACTAGCTTGTTGGCAAACATGAAGTATCAATTGACAAGTTGCAAATCTGGAACAATGAAGAATTTTGGGTACGGGAGTATCTTGTGTACTTTCTTCTTCGAGAGGATGCCTACTATTAGTTTGGGAATGCCACTACCACAGGTTAACTCCCGCGAGCCTAGATTAGGCCGTTGGGGCGACATTTTTCTCCGCCAGGGTGGTGGGGAGAGTTACTATTGTTACCACACTGATGACTTCTGGGGGTGGTGGGAGAGGCAGGTTTCCTCTTTTGAGCAGTTTCCTTATGCTGGATTGGATTTCCGTCACGATCCAGAGCTGGTGCTTCCGCCAGGTGGAGCCTGGGGAGATATTGGTATGTTTACTTTTAAGAATTTATTTAATTTTTTCAAATTTTTAAAGTATTTAATTTTTATGAATGAGTTTTGGAGTTCTAATCAAGTGTCAAATGCAGATGTTGGACCTGTTCGTCCCGAGGGCCATCCTACTATCTATATTAGGCCAGCTGATATCACCGCAGCAGAAGCTATGTTGGGAACCCTGGAGAGGAAAATGAGTCGGTTGACTCATGAGATTCCTGCATGCCGCATGGACCAGGTACCTGTTGACATGCAGGAAGATGTTGTTGGGGTGCCCCCAGCATGACTTAGATTACTGCGGAGAGTTGCTAGACTAGTGATATGCTATCACAATGCGGTAGATGATGAGGAGGTTCCTCCTTCTCCGTAGGAGAAGAAAAACATTATATGTATATATTTTTGAGGCTACCATGACCAGCTTTTGTACTTTTATGACTTGATTGGAGAGACTCATGACTCAAAACTCATATTTTTTGATACAGTACTAGTTATATATACAGTATCGGTTATTTACATGTGTATGCGTTTAAATTTTATGTGTGGAATGTTGTTTACAATGTATGATGCAAATGCCAGTCTAACACATAGTTTGCTAATGAATCAGCTAAATTGTTTAAACTTCTTGGAATGTGTTCATATCTGATAGAATGAAATTGTCTTTCCAAAGTCTAACTCGTAGAAAATGACGTAGCAATCCTGGATCCCTGATCTGATAGACACCTGTTAGCTGAAATACAATTAGTTGTGAGTCAAGCCTTACCTCCAGGTACGAAATGCCATGACTAAGGGCATCTCGGAGAAGTTCTATAACTGCACTGTATTCAGCCACATTGTTCGTGTTCGGTCCCAAACAAACTCCCCCTGAAGAAACAAGTTGGTCAGCGGGTGAGTAAATGACCGAAGCTGCTGCAGCCAACTGACAAGTGTGGCGACTGGCGCCATCAGCAAATCCTAGGAAATGTGCGGTTGACATCTGGTACACGAAACGAAACACACAAATAAGATCACCTAACGAGCATAACAAAAACTAACTATACAAAAATATACAGCTATGTTACAAGAAAAAGTATTTCAGCCTAAGCATAATACTTCTTCAGGTACAGCCCATTTCTAGGCTCGACCAACTTATTACCTTCGTAATCTACCAGCTCGTAGGCACCTTTCTTCAATACCTTAGAAATTATATAAGGTCCGAGCCACATGGATTTGAATTTACCGGGTCCTAAAGGTTCTTTGTCTTGATCCCAAAGTAGGACCAAATCTCCCTTGATGAAAACTCTAGGTTTGACGGTTTTATCGTATTGTCCTTTGACTCATTTTTTGTGAACCTCGTTTGTTGTAAGCGCATCTCGGCACTGTTCATCTAGATGTTCCAAGTGTAACAAACGTTCTTCGAGTATTGAAGTATCGGGTAGTAACTGAACTGCTAGTTTTAGCGAAGGGATCTCGCATTCAATCGGCACAACTGCTTCTATCCCATGCACCAGTTGGAAGGGAGAGAAACCAGTAGCAGTCTTAACGTTGGCTCGGTAAGCCCAAAGAGCCGGGTATAGCATGATGTGCCAGTTATTCCGACTGGCATTAACAGTTCTTTGTAATATGACTTTTAGAGTTTTGTTCACTGCTTCAACTTGTCCATTCGCCTGAGGATAGTATGAGGACGAATGTTCTTGTCGAAAACCAAGCATTGTATATAACTCAGTCATCATGCTATTTTGGAAATGACTGCCATGATCAGTCACTATCTCTTTAGGTATGCCAAACCGTGCTATGATATGATTAAATACGAAATAAGCGGCAGTTTCTCCATCTACCTTAACAGTAGGCATTGCCTCTGCCCACTTAGTAAAGTAGTCAATGGCAACGATGATGTAATGATGTCCTCCAGCTGAAACTGGATTGCATGTCATGAAATCAACCCCCCATTTTGTGAAGGGACCTGCTGTGATTACAGGATGAAGAGGAGCTGGGTGTGCCCTCATTTTCTTAGTGAAAAACTGACACGGTCGACAGTGTTTCACTGCTTCTACACAATCTTTAAAGATCGTGGGCCAAAAATATCTGGCATGCAGTATATTCTGAGCTGTTGCCAACCCGGAAAGATGTCCCCCACAAGCTCCACTGTGGGCATCATTTAATACTGCTTCAGCTTCTTCCCGAGTTAAGCAACGTCGTAAAATGGAATCTACCCCATGTCGATATAACGTATCTGAGATAATAAGGTAATTTTTGGCATGGGTTTTAAGCTTACGTCGTTCTTCTCGGGAAAAAGTGGTAGGACACCTCAAAGTCTGGAGATATATTAAAATATCTCCGTACCATGGGTCAGAGGAGGCGATGAGAAAGATATGTTCGTCAGGGAATGATGTTTCTTCCTCAACGCATTCTAGGTCACTTGGAAATTCTGAGATTAATTCAGCGAACACTAGTGATTTTTTCGATTTGGCTGATTGGAATACCAAATCAAATTCTTGTAGAATCACAATCCATTTATTGTATTTCCCACTGATGATTCATCGGGTGAGAACGTACTGGAAAGGATTGACTTCTGCTATCACTGTAGTAGTTTGTAAAAGTATATAGTGACGAAGCCTCTATACCGCATAGACCGCAACAAGTGCTAATTTCTCAACGTGCGAGTATTTAACCTCAGGGACTATCAATGCGCGAGAAAGATAGTAGATAACATGTTCTTGGAACATATCGTCTTCCTGAACCAAAACTATACCAATTGTAGTAAGAGACGCTGCCAGGTATAAAAGAAAATCTTTTGAGTAATCGAGCGGGCTCAACAAGGGTGCTGGAAGAAGTGCCTTTTTTAAAGCTTCAAAAGATGCTTGTGCAGCTTCGTCCCACACAAAGTAGGAATCTTGTTTGAGTAGCCTCATAAAACCTTTGGTGATTTTGGCGTAGTTTATGATAAATCGCCGTAAGAAATTAGACATGCCTTGCAGACTTTGAAGTTGTCGTAAGGTGCGAGGAGGAGGCAGATTTACAATCGCCTCAACTTTAAGAGGGTCAACCATTATACCATGATTAGAGACAATGAAGCCTAGTAAACGTCCCGATTCGACACAGAATACGCATTTATTTGGATTCAAACGAATCTTATATCGTCTGCATCTTTCAAACACTTGTTTGATATCGTGAAAAGCAAAATTCATTGCTCGCTGGAAAGTAGCTCCAGCATTCTTCAAACCAAATGGCATTTTTCGATAAGCAAAGGTGCCCCACGGGCAAATGAAAGCTGTTTTATGCTAATCTTCAGGTTTGATCTCTATTTGATTGTATCCCGAAAAACCATCCATAAAAGAGAACATCTCATGTCCTGCACATGCATCTATGATTTGATCGATAAATGGTGTGGGATAGTTGTCTTTCGGACAAGCTTTGTTTAAATCCCAAAAATCAGTACAAACTCTAATAGTGCCTTGCTTTTTATCAACCGGAACGGGGTTTGAAACCCATTCCGTCATATCAATCGGATAAATGAAACCGGCTTTGAGCAACTTTTCAACCTCTGCCTTGATGGCTGCTGCTTTTCTAGGGTTTACGGGACGGAGCTTTTGTCTCATAGGTTTCGCATTAGGGTATGTTGTGATGACATGCTCCACAATGGTTGGGTCAATACCTAGCATCTCCTCATATGACCAGGCAAAAACGTCGCGGAATTCTTTAAACAGTTTTGTATACAGAGTTATCTCTTCTGGAGAATAGTCTGCACCAATAAAAATATTTTCCACGACCCCAGGTTTGGTGGAAATGTTGATTGGAATCATTCTTGAAATATTAGCCATATTCCCTTCAGCGTAAACAGCTTTTGAAGTAGAAGGAGAAGATGACAAATCAACCAATCCACCGGGTCTCACAGGGAATTCTCCTCTCTCAATTCTGTCTAGATCTGGAAGTATGTAGGACCTATGATGCATATGTTCCCAAGGTTGATCCAGGCCCATCATAACTTCTAAGATGGCTTCATCAGATGGCAAAACCGTATCTAAACAATCGAACGAGTGAGTAGAATTCAGTGACCATGCCGGAGCATAGTCCATATCTGACTTGACAGAGACTGGTGGAGTCATGATATGTTCCATTGCAGCGTGTTGAGTTTCCATATAGGCCACTTCTGCAATGGAGGGAGACACAAAAGGGTCTGACGTGGTAGGAAGGATCCAAGGATCAGTTCTTAAACCGACCATAAATGTTTTAGTAGTGGTACCCACATCAGAACGCATAAAAAGAACAGGGGAGGGGATATCGAAAGTGCCTATTAACGAACCATACAACCCTGCTCCTAAACTCTCCTTAACCGGGGCGGTTTGATCAACCAAAGGAATTGTGGATTCCGAAGAAGTCTGGTGTTTTCCTTGAGTGAAAGAAAGTTGATCAATAGTAACGATCTTACCTTCAAATGGGAACATGACCACTCGAAAAACTGTCGATGCTATAGCTTGCATGGCATAAGTCCAACTCCTTCCCAATAACATGTTGTAATCGAGCGGAGCGTCCAGCACTTGTATGTCAACAGCCACTGTCTTACCGGCCAAAGTGACGTTAAATGATGGAAAAACTCCATGTGGACGGAAAGTTCTGCCATCAAATGCAGTAAGCATTGTGTTGGAAGGAACTAACTCAGGAGAACCTAGAGCTTTCCAACAGGAAATCGACATTACGCAAGTCGATGCTCCCTCATCTACTACAGCTCGTCTTATGGTCATTGGACCATGAACGACCTCAATCTGGAGGGAAACGTGATATGGCAACTGGTATTTGACATCAGTCATGTCAAATCGCGCAGACATGTTGGAAGACTCCATACTCCCAATAGCTGCCAGAAGTGCATTTCGTTGCAATGGACAACTCTGCAAGACTTCTAGAGTAGACATGGCACAAGGGGTTTGGGCTAAATATTCAACCACATTGTAGTTAGAAGCAGCCCGTGTGTTGGGATTGTGCGATGCCCTCTTCAAGACACCTTTCGGAATCTTGGGTATTGGGTCCATAGGTATGTGGAGTGGAGTGGAGGATTCAGGAACCTCCTTATCCTTTCGCTGCGTTTCTGGGGTATAGTTCTTAGCTCTGGTTTGCAAAAGTGCATCTGAGTTGACCATATTTATAAATGTTTGATCAATCGTGGCGTGCGAAGTGCCCCCAGTTTTGGAGGTGCCAGAAGTTGAGCCTTTCTCTTTAGGAAATGGATCTTTCAAGACGGCAGGCTTCTTCTCTCTTAAGAGCTTCTAGGCTTCTTCTAGTAGAGGGCATTGATGAGTAAGGTGGTTTTGTTTGCAAAGTTTACAAGGAAACCTAACCTTCTTCTCTTCCTTGTTACCCTCTTTGGCATTGTATTTTTTGGGCTTTTGTTGGTTCCCCTCTCCTTTCTTGCCCTTCTTTTTGTTGTTGGGCTGCTGAGGGCCCTTTTGGTTGTTCTGAACCTGATTAACAGATTCAGAAGTAGAAGGAGAGGTTGTGACGGAAGCAATGTCTGCAGTCGAATGTTTGACAGTTAAGGCTTGGACCTGTTTGGTCAGTGCTTCGAAAGCTGCAGAGTTAACTGAACCCACTATGCCGTCAGCATGTGGTCCAGGTTTGGGTCTACTCAGATCAGTGTTTGATCTTGGTGCGTCAGGTATAATCTCGTACAGTAAACTAGATTGTGCGTATACAAGGTCTAACTGTTGAGTCCTTAAGATGGCTTCTTCTTCATTGGAAACTCCAGATGTCGCTACTTCCTTAGAAATATAAGGAAGGAGTGATTTCAAGTACCACTCAAGCAGGAACTCTGGAGGGATGTTAGCCTTTATGAGCCTCTTCCGTCTTCGCCACTCCTGAATGTGGTCAGATAGGTGAGTGGCTTTGTTTTGTCTAAACGTAGACAAAAGTTCTGTTCCGACATCATACCAAACAGGAAGTTGGAAATGGTTCAAAAAGACGGTTGCTAGATCCCCAAAACTAGAGAAAGTAGCCGCAGGTAACTCAATGTACCATTTGGCTGCGGGACCAGTTAAGGTCCTTTGAAACAATCTCAATCTGATGGAATCCTCGTTCAACGAATTTGAAGAACACCACAAGTGAAAGGTAGTGACATGGTCACCAGGGTCTTCACCAGCTTTGCCTTCGAATTTTGGAATATCCGAAGGTAATTTGGTGGGAACCGATGGCCATGTGGCGTTATGACACACAGGATCATTTGTCAGTTTCGAAAGGTCTGGCAAATTCAAAGTTGCCAGAAAAGGTAGACGAGGCCGGTAAGATGAAGCTTGATAAGGGAAACCACCCATCGTTTGTCCCATGAATTGTTGGTAGGGGTTGCCCCTAGCCATCTGGTGATAAGGGTTTCCCCCGGCCATGTGCTGATAGGAGTTGCCACCCACCAACTGTTGATAGGGGTTGCCCCCGATTAACTATTGGTAGGGGTTACGCCCAGGTATTTGTTGGTAGGGGTTGCCCCCTGCCATCTGTTGTTGTTGTGAGAAAGAGTTATTAAAATTTCCCCACCCATACGAGAGCTGATTAGTGCTTTGCTGGTTCGTCCACTGTGGCTGGGTGTTAGCCCCGCCATATTGCTGGTTGAAGATGTTGCCCCCTCCCCCTGAAAATAGGGAAAAAGGAACATTATTTGCAGGCATGCTACCCTGATTCAAGTTAGGGCCTACAAAGGTGTTGAAACCAATAGAAGCTGATGTGGACGGTGCAGTCATGGTACCCATGAATGGTATGTTTGCAGAAGCACTTGGTCCTACCACAGGTGTGGAAACCCAAGTACTAGGAATCTGATATAACGGTTGGGAAGTAGAAGGTGGTGCACAGTTAGCCGTACTGCTAGGTCCAACAGTAGGTGTAGGAATAGATGCCATCGTTGTAAAACTAGGCATGCCTAAAGTACTAGTGTTGAAACTAAAAGATGGAGTAGGCACAGATGTGGTTTGTGCCTGACTAGATGTAGCAGTAAAAGAATGGTTAACTGTGTTGGTATTCATACCCAAAGTGGGAGTTTGGGGACTCCCTGGTTCACCTCCTGTATTAGACATCAGATGATCGGGAAACAAATGATCTGCACTGAAAAGGGGCTGCTGGAAACCAACAGGTGACAGAAGCGAAATTCTAGTATTGGTTAAGGGAGGATTAAAAGGAGTGTTATACTCCGCGGAAGTAAGATCTTCCACCTCAATAGTACTAAAATGTTGTTGATCTGTGGTACCTAGTGGTGGTTCCTCAGGAACCTCAATTTCAAGGTTTTCTGTTATAAGTATTTCTTCAAGCAATTCTATTTCAGAGGTAATTTCTGAAGAAATACCGGGATTTACCCGCTGTCTTCTAGCTGGTTGTATAGGTTCTGTTCTAATAGGTGGAAGGTTCTGAATCCTTCTCTATCTACGGAGTTTTTTATTCTCCGTGATTATAAATATAAAAAACAAACTAGAACCTAGTGGCCACTATGACTAGGGGGCAAACAGCACGCCAACTAAAAAAATTCCTAAGTATACAAACCAGTCAAACAAAGGTGCCTTCCAGAGAAGAGTCTGGGATGATTAGGGCCCATAACAGATCAACGAAGGAAGAAAAACAGTTACCCGGGGTCCACAATACAATGACTAAGGGTGCAAGCGCTGGAATCACCCAACCGCCCTCCAAAAGACCTGCACGGGGTTTCCTCCCACGTCTGTCTTAGGTATAGCAGATATACCCTCTGCTGTCACCTGTGTAAGAACCTAGAAGTCTGATACTATGGATACCACAACATCGAAAATTCTTGGGGGAACAGTCACCGGTCGAATCAGAAAGCGTGGGCAGGGTAGCTAAGCCCGAAACTCGAAAGAGTCCCCAATACGCAATCCGATCCTGGCATATGCTCGAACAATAAGTAGGAGGAGTATTCCCACAAACTGATCTCGCAATGACCTACTGCATATGCTCCCAGGCAAATTTTGAGTGAGGTGGGTTTACCTATGATAGTCTCACTACGATTGTTGCGCAATGTGTGATCTTGGGTGGTTTAAAGTGATTTAAACACAAGGCCCTAACCAAAACTAGTTGGTGTAGTGTACCCTAAAAAGAAAAAGTTTCTAGTTCGTTTTATTAATAAATTTTAGGGATTTTATTACGCAAAAGGGATAGTGAGTGTGTGAGCGTGGTTATAACAAGAAAACAAAATGCAAATATAACTCAATCTTTCCTACAACAAAACTTTTTTCATTTTTTCATCTACTTCTTTTTCAAAACTGAAAATCTAAGCAAACTTTCATTAAATTTTTTTTGTTTTCTTTTTAAAATATACAAAATATACTAAGCTATTTTGCAATGGAAAAGACAAGTTCTATTTTAACTTAAAGTACCAATTTTTTTTGCTTTTTCAATAACCGAAAAAGAACTATGCAAAACTGGAAAGCCAAATAAAACTTTTTATGCAAATTGTGGAAGTATGGCAAACGTTCTTAGGCCTATAGCTATCGAAACCTAGCTCGAGAAAGAATTGATCTACAGGTTTTTTACCAAGAAAAAGCCTATAAACTTGGACACCAAGTGGGAGAAAACAAAGGAGAGAACACCCAAGGACTGACCTAAAGTGTCTAACCTTAGCAAGACCACAAAGCCAAGTACAAGTAGACAAGCAGGCTGCCCTACTAACACGAAGAAACTAAGAGGTGAAACTAGCCTACAGCTGTTTAAGAGGCACTTGTGACCAGCAGAAGACAAGAAGTCCTGGAAGATCGAAACTTGACCTAAAAGAAGACACCCTAGAAGCTCTACCAAAGACCAAAAACCTAAACCAAGGATGGGGGTAGTGGAGAGCAGACAACTTCACCACAAACAACAGACATAGGAGTGTACAGGTTTGTAAACGGTCAACAAGCAGTCAGGGTCTGAAAAAAAGTGAAAGTGTTCGTCACCAAACACCACTAAGTCTTCCAAAAAGTCAATAAAAGGTCTCAACAATTCCAAAGGTCAACAAATGGTTTAATAGATGGAAAAAATTTAAGGAGAGGTTCTATGACTTGAATCAACAATTAAAAACCTTATGCAATCATCAAAGGGATCCTACAGCACAGTCAGCAAATCACCACAGGGCTAAAACACAAGCAAACAAAAAATTGACTGCTTCAGGAAATGTACTCTACTGTGTAGTAGAGCAACTCGCGCCCATGCAAAAATGGGCGCTACTGTATATACAGAACAGTAGCGTATAGGCGCTACTGTACATATATCAGAGTAGCGCTCATATTTCAAAGGCCTGAAAACTGACTTTGGAAGGTATAAAAACTGATGAAAGCAGGTAAGACCAAGACAAGGGATACCTAAAAAAGTTCTTAACACATCAAAGAAGTTAAAACAAACTAAAGAGACACCCAAAAACAAAGTTTCCTAAAGCCAAAAACTCTATTCCCCAGTAGAGTCGCCAGTTTGTTGGCGGATATTTCTACCCTATAGTCAGGAAACTAAACTATCAACTTGGTTGGGGTGACAGGTAAGTGCATTAATGCTATTACATAGATGTTTTACAAAAGAAATAGGTTGTAGATTTAGGGAACACACCTTTTAACCGTAGTCTGATCCTAGCTTTGACTCGATCCCGTGTCCAGTTTCCAAATCTACTTTTCCTTCAGCAAACCTGCAACAACAATACCTTCCTTGAACATTTTGGGCAATATATAAAGCATGAAATAAACAAAAACTATGTTTCATATTCAGCATTGACCAAAATAAATCCAACTTAAAATGCCATTTCATAACACATTCAGATTGGAACAAGGAAACACTTCAACTTTTATTTGTCAAAATTAGAATGCAGTACAAATATACCTGATAATGAAGCAGGCTCCTGCAACTAGATTCTGGGTTCTGGCTTTCTTCTGGCTTGGATATCTTCTGCAACAACTTCTCCAATGCAAGCTTCTTCAAAGTTTTTCCATTAATCAATCTCACTAACTCCAATTTCTAACCCTTCTCCTTTAACCTTCTTGGTATTTATAGGTTCAAAGAAGCAATTCAGGTCGAGATGTAGCTATGGAGGAAGTTGGGGAAGGTAGGAAACTGCCATCAACTAATCCTCCTCGATGAATTAATATATTTTTTAATCATCTTTTAAGATACACGCGACTATTACTCAGTGGAGTAGCGTATAGGGCGCTACCCTATTATTCAACAACTAGCGCTCATTCAGTTTTAAATGTCGAGCGCTACTTTTCTATGAAGGAGTAGCGTATACATTGATATGAGCGCTACTATTATACACTGGAGTCGCGTATGGGCGCTAGTCTATTTAAGTGAAGTAGCGCTTATACCTCAAAATGATATTTTGTATGTTTTCCAGTATTTTCAGGAAATAGGATGAGTTGTCATATGGTCCAAGGTCAACATGCTCCTCCATCCAAGTTGTCCTTTTGTGTGATCAGCAGCTTAGGGTGATTACGGACGGAGAGGTGCAATTTTGACCTATAACAGGCACCAACCAACTTCGTCAAGTTAAAATCTTCTCAGCCGACACCGCCAAAGCTAGATCACGGAAAAAATCCTTTTCAAAAAAGGGAACGTAGAAAGCAACCGCTTACCAGGAAATGGTGTGATTACCACCACTCATCTTGGCATGACACGTCTGAATGAAAAGCTCGGAAGACATTTTTCACAAAAGTGTCGACATTTGATGCATTCGACAAGACGGTGGAAGAATCTGATCCAGACACAACGACCCTTTTGACATCGACATCGACCACTCGAGCAACCTCGACTATAGTTGACGAGGAGGAACAAGAGGGCCTGTTCCATACATGGATATGGGTTCAGAGTAAACCATTACATCTGATTGTGGATAATGGTAGCTAGAAGAAATTCATTTCTGAATATCTCGTGAAGAAACTAGGTCTTGTCACCAATCTGCATCCTCAGCCTTACAACATCGGTTGGATGAAGGATGGACAGGAACTACGGATCACCTAACAATGCAAACTCTCCTAAATCATAAAACCTTTTGAATATGAAGTACTATGCAACGTGGAACCACTCTCTGTAGTCGACGCCTTGTTTGGGAAACCTTACTTGTGGTATCACCATGGAAGTTATCAGTCACGACCACAAAAGGTGATTGTCAAAATTTGAAATCGATGGTATGACATACTAGAGCGACAACCTACACCAATGATATCAATGATATCTGCTAAACATACAAAAAAACTCATCAATCATGCTTAGAAGTTTGCATTAATCATGATCAAACTGCAACATTCTAGGAAGACTACAGTGACAAGTCAACTCACCAACCAATGCAGCTCCCGACAGAAGCAATTGTTTGACAATATTCTCAACGAGTATTGGAGTTTATTCCAAGATCCGGATGGAGTACCTCGACATTTCTAGGTAAATCACTCCATTGAACTTGCTCATGGTTCTTCTTTTCCTAACACATCTATTTACAGAAGGCCCATTCTCGAAAATGAAGAGATTCATAGACAAATCCAAGATTTGATCGATAAAGGTCATATCCGACCAAGCTCCTCTCCTTGTGGAAGTCTAGTCATATTCATTCCAAAGAAAGACAGGAATTGGTGCATGTGCATAGACTACCGGGCACTCAAGAAAATTTCGTTAAAGAATCGCTACCCTTTGCCGTGGATAAACGAGCTCATCGACTATCTGAAAGGTGCTAAATTATTTACGAAGCTCAACCTCAAGTCGGGATATCATCATATTCCAATCGAGCCTGCAGATGTGTGGAAAATTGCTTTCAAAACCAAGGAAGGATTGTTTGAATGGTTAGTCATTCCTTTCAGCTGAACCAATGCACATTCGGCCTTCATGCGATACATGGATAACACTCTTTGACCTTTAATCGACAAATGTGTCATTGTCTATCTTGACGACATATTGATTTCTAGTCAATCATGGAAAGAACATGTCGGACAGCTTCGACAAGTCCTTGACACTCTCCAACAACATCAACTTCAGTTGAACATGGATAAGTGCGCCTTTGCGATGAATAGCATCAAATATTTGGGGTATGTAATTGACTCTGCAGGATTTCACGCCGATCAAAAAAAAGTACAAATCCTCAAATATTGGCCCATTCCTCAAAGCATTCAAGAACTAAGAAGTTTTCTTGGTTTGGAGAATTTCTATCAACGATTCATACTCGGCTTTAGTCACATAGCCTAGCCCTTGAATCAGTTGATGAAATGAAATGGAAAAACTGTCTTCAAATGGACATCGGCACAACAAGAAGATTTTGAACAGCTCAAACGCAAGCTCTGCATAGCACCAGTGCTTGTGTTACCTGATTTGCATCATCCCTTTGAGATTGAGACAGATGCATCATACTATTCCTTGGGCACAGTGATCACTCAGTCTGGTCACCCAGTCGCTTTTCATTCCGAAACTTTTAACAACACACTTAGAAGGTATTTGACATATGAAAAATAATTGTACACCATTGTGCAAGCTCTCAACCAATGGAGGAATTACATCCTTGGCAAGGAAACGATCATCCTCACTGACCATAAGCCTCTACAGTTCGCTCTGACCCAGTAAAAAATACAAAGGAATCGACAAATCAAGTGGATTAATTACCTACAACAATTCGAGTTGGTGATTAAGTATCGGAAAGTTAAAGATAGCGTTGTCGCCGATTGTCTAAGTCGACCACCCATTACTCTTCTTTTCACAGTGATGAGTATGCAGGGATACAACACGACCAATTGTCCTCAATTGTATCAAGACGATAGTGAATTTTCAACAGTCTATCAACAACTACAGACTGATGATTCGTCGACCTCCGACTATATCCTGAAAGACACCTTGCTATCCAAGCTTGGGAAAATTTTTGTACCAACCGGTGTGTTGATTTATTTGTAACTTCAGAAGATATTCACTTATATATTTTATGTATTACATTTGTACTTTATTGTATCCCCAACAAAGATGTCTTATTCCTCCGATCGGAAGTGTCATCATTTGTACTTGCAAGTGTCACAAGTTATATTGTAAGTGTCGTAACTTATATTTGATAGGTTCTTAGACCACCTTAGAGGGGTCAGTCCTATATGAGTTAAGTGGAAGGGTTATTAGACTCCCTTAAGGGGTCGGCCCAGTTAGGGTAAAAGGCAGTTCAAGTTAAAGTATAAATAGAGTGGTTGCACCACTCTATTTCCTCATTCACTCACTCATCCAACTCGCATAGTTGAGAGACAAGAGTGCGCACAAGTGGATGAGGGGTAGCTTTTGGAGACATATATCTTTTGGGGTTTCATCTTTGTGATATTTGTATTGGTGCTTATTCTATCTCTGAGGAAGTTGCGGGGTTTTTCACCTTTATGGTTTTCCTCGGTGAAATGCTTTGTGTCTCTTGTCTCTTGTGTTTGCTATGCTGTAAATGTTGTTCTCTCAGTTAAGATCCTAGATAATATTTGAATTAAATGATGAAAATATAGCATGGTATCAGAGCTAGCCTGAAGGAAGGCATTGTATGGCATTTACGACACTTGTTGCACTTGTGATAAATTGGAAGCTAGGGCTTGGTATAGTAAAAACTAGTCATCGTGGCACTTTCACTATAAATCTGTTTTGGCGAAGGTTCAGGATCTAAATTTTTTACAGGCTGAATATCAGACACGAATGTACCCTGTGTAAACATTTTAGCCTTAGATTAGTTGTACTTTGTGAGATATGATCCATACAAGTTAGGGTTTCTTCCTCTTCTAGAATGCGGCCCTCAAAAGGTGACCTAGGCACAAGGGTCATATATCAAGCTGGGAACCTCCAAATGGAATTTCATAAAAAGTGACAGTTAGGGCACGGACTATAGTTTCACAGGTCCGAGTTTCAGAGGCCGAAGTTGAAATAATGATATGTGGTACTTCGTACAAGTTCACTATTGTGTTTCATCCCATAAACAGGTCATGTTGCAACACTTAGCATATCTCTCTCATGGAGAATCCATTGAAGCACAGATCTGTGGGGTTGTAAAGATGACAGGTCAGTCTACCACAGGATGAAGTTTTAGACCCTGGGGATCCTAAATTTTAGAGATGCACCAGAAACAATATAACATATCTTTTTGTCAAAACAGAATTGGATTCTGAGCATTTTCATTTTTGGTTGTCACTGCTGCGGGAAATTAGGGCTTTTGACAAAAGTGGAATTTTGGAGTTCTCTCAGCATAGGATTGCTCTCGTCAGCAGAATCAAAATTTAGAGACTAAGATGAAACTTTTTGGTTGGGTGAATCTTCGGGAAAGTCAAACCCTAATTTGATTTTTGGACGAGAAAAACCAGAAAACCAGATTTTGACAGAAATTGCAGATCCGAAATTCTTAGGTCATTTTTGGAGGGTCAATTTTTGGAGTTTTCAAAATCCGAGCACATCAACTTAATCACCTCATTTAATTGTATCTCCCTATCCATACAGAAGTTTGAAATTCCAAGTTTGGATTTTTAGGGTTTCTCTATCAAACCCTAGCAAACACCAAATCCAGTTTCAGCAAATCAAGTGGTAAGACCTAAATCTTTTATTTCATTTGAGTTTCTCATTAAGATGACTCACCACAACAAGCTTGAGGATAAGCTTCAAGGGGCTGATAAATTTAGACCATGGAAGTATAGGATTGCGTTAATCCTAGAAGAAAATGAATTGGACACCTACATAAGTGAAGAGGTTGCAGTTCTAGAGGGAGATGAGGCTAAGGCCTTACATAAGAAAAACTTGGTCAAGGACAAGAGGATTATTGCAGATTCTATCAAAGACCATCTCATACCACATGTGTCTTCTCTAAAGACACCCAAGGAGATGATTGATTCCTTGACCGAGCTGTTTGAAGGAAAGAACATAAATTGGAAGATGACTTTAAGGAATCAATTGAAGAATGTCAAGATACAAAATGCAGAGACCATGAAGTCCTACTTTACAAGGGTCTCTCAGATAAAAGAACAACTTGAAGCTGTGGGAGAAGATATAGAGAATGGTGAAATTGTGATGAACACCTTGAATGGTCTTCCTAGGTCATGGGATTCCTTCATTCAAGGAATTTGTGCTAGAAAGAAGCTCATCACATTCAATAAGTTGTGGGAGGAATGCTCACCGAAAGAAGCTCGAATTGTAGCTCGAGAAGAAAATATGGATAATGAAGACCAGTCTCTCACATCACACACCAGGAAGAATAACCACAAGAGGGAGAATCCTCATCACAAGAAGGGTAAACACCACCACCAAAATCAGAGGGAGAACTTTGGAGAATTCATGAGAGATCTTTCTCACATTCGATGTTATACTTGTGATGAGAAGGGACACTATTCCAGAGATTGTCCCAAGAACAAACGCAGCTCCCATAAGAAGAAGAACAACAAGAGAAGACATCATGCTCACACTGCAGAGGATGATGAACCTCCAAAGAAGAGAATCAGGGAAGACAGTGAAGATTCTTCAAGTGATGAAGAATATGTATTGTAATGAAGTTTTACATGAAAGGAGTAGAAGAAGCTACTGCAGAGTTGGACTCTGGAAAACAAATAATCTATGGAAGAACCTCTCATCCATTTTCAGCATTGGTTAAGGTGCACACTATCAGAGACTCCAGTAGCTCCTGCAAGGAAGCAAAGATTGAGAGGGAGTCCACCCAACAACCAAACAAAGATAAGTATTTGAATTGTCATTTCTTGTATATATGATTACTTAAATGATGTTGTTCAATCATGTACATACTTATGTTCCTAGATTTAGGATGTATATTATGCATTTTAGAAAAGTTGCATTAATGAACAAGATACTACTAATATAGTAATGGGTAAGTGGCCTATGGTATTGTACAACACTCCATTGCTACTTATCTAGATTAAAACCTCTTTTCTAACATGTTGGGAGTAGTGCACACTCTTAACAATGTTTTGGTAGAGATGGAAGACATCTAGAAAGTTACCGTATGAATACGGGATATGGATAAATGTTCTATTGAAGCATTAGCTAAGATAATTGCATGACTGTATGACCTATGTCTTTATGCGTAAGAATTTGTTCTGAAAAATATAAGATGTATCTAATCATGCAATTGAATTTGACTTGTAGGAAAGTTCGTGTACAATCACCTACAAAAGAAGGACAACGACATTTGTTCCAGCGACGAAGTTCAAGAAAACTACCTATTGAAGATATTGAAGAATCTGAAGTTCCCAGGATCAGGGATGCAGTAATGGAAGGATGCCATGGGATGTGGTCCCAAGACTAGAAGGGAGGTCTATTGTAAATTCCAAGTGAGATAAAGCATGATGTAGATGGTAGCATAGAGAAATACAAGGCAATGTTTGTGGCTCGTGTCCTCTCCTAGAAAGAAGGGATAGATTATGAAGAAACTTTTGCACGTGTAGCCAGATACACTTCCATCAGAACAATACTTTCTCTAGCTGTAGTGATGAAGTGGAAGATACACTAGATGGATGTCAAGACAACATTCTTGAATGATGAAGTGGAAGAGGAAGTGTATGTGGAGTAGCCACTTAGTTTTGAGACACATGACAGGGAGTCACATGTGTGAAAATTGAAGAAATCCTTGTATGGTTTGAAACAAGCACCCAGGACATGGTATGACAGGATTGACAACTTCTTGACTAGTTTGGGATTTACCAAGAGTAAAGCGGATTCCAACCTTTACTACAAGGTTGAGGAAGGAAATCTAGTGATACTCCTACTATATGTAGATGACCTATTTGCGACAGGTGAGATTGGGTCGATTGCTAATACGAAGAGGAAGCTTGCTGCCGAGTTCGAGATGAAGGAATTGGGTATGATGCATTACTTTCTAGGTGTGGAGGTGTGGCAGAATGCAGATGGAATCTTCCTTGGGAAAGGGAAGTATGCAGTAGAGATCTTGAAGCAGTTCAGGATGATGGACTGCAAGGCCATGGCCACACCTATGGCATCGAAACTGAAGCTATTGAGTCATGATTCATCAAAGTCGGTTGATGCCACAATGTATCATCAGATGATTGGGTCCTTGATGTACCTGAAAAACAGAAGACCATATATTTGCTTTGTTGTGAACACATTGAGATAGTTCCTGACAGATCCTAGACATGTTCACTTGGTTGTTGTGAAGCATATTCTGAGGTACCTAAAGGGTATGGTTGATTATGGGTTCAAGTATGATGCGAATCAAAATATTAAACTAGAGGGTTATATTGATTCAGATTGGGCAGGCAGCGCCACATATCGGGATAGCACTTTGGGGTGTTGCTTCAGTATGGGATCTGGTGTGATCTCTTGGTTTAGCAGGAAGCAGTCTTGCGTAGCACTGAGTATAGCCGAAACAAAGTATGTCGCAGCTTGTTCAACTAGTTGTGAGGCAGTATGGCTAAGGAAGCTACTATCTGATTTGTTTGATCTCTAGTTGGATGCTACTTGTATCTTTCATGACAACCAGAGTTGTGTGATGAGCATCTAGACGATGCTCCACTATGAACATCTGTATGATGTTTTGTATGATGATGATCTGTATGATCATGAGAATCCCATGATGCTCCATGCGAGGATGATCAGTATGATCATGATTATCTGGATGATACTTCGTGGCCATGGATATGCTGCAGGTTGTGCAGTAGCATATAATCGCTCCTTGGGAGATCCTATAGGTTGAGAAATAAGCTAGTAATAAGTCATGGGATGTTCTGTCAAGGTTTTTCTTATTCACATATAATCGATCCCTGGGAGATCCTATAGGTTGAGTAGTAATCTCGTAATTAGTCCTAGGATGCTCTTTCGAGGTTTTGCTTGTTTGCATGTACTCAGTCCTGGGAGATCCTATAGGTTGAGCAGTAAGCTCGTAATCAGTCCTGGGATGCTCTTTCCATGTTTTGCTTGTTTGCATGTAATCAGTCCTGGGAGATCCTATAGGTTGAGAAGTAAGCTTGTAAATAGTCCTGGGATGCTCTTTCGAGGTTTTGCTTGGTCGCATGTAATCAGTCTTGGGAGATCTTATAAGTTGAGCAGTAAGCTCGTAATCAGTTCTGAGAGGCTCTTTTCAGGTTTTGTAGATGCACATAATCAATCCTAAGATTCCACCGGATGGGCCACTCACAGAGATGATGAAGACCTACATGGAGGCTAGGCCTACATCCAACATGAAAAAGGGTTGGCTCTGTAGAACTTCCTATGACGAGTAGAATTGAGATATAGCACCAGTGATCGAGATGACGAGTATAGCAGCAGTGACGATGATGCTCCAGTGATCTAGTGTTGATGATCCAGCTCCAGTATTGAACACTTGTGCCTATATGAATTGATGCCTATGTCAAGAGAATACCTTCCTAGTTAAGAGGGAGTGTTTATGTATTTGTAACTTTGGAAGATATTCACTTGTATATTGTATGTATTACATTTGTACTTTATTGTATCCCCAATGGAGATGTCTTATTCCTCCGATCGGAAGTGTCGTCATTTGTACTTGCAAGTGTCACAAGTTATATTGTAAGTGTCGTAAATTATATTTGATAGGTTCTTAGACCACCTTAGAGGGGTCGGCCCTGTATGAGTTAAGTGGAAGGTTTATTAGACTCCCTTAAGGGGTCGGCCCAATTAGGGTAAAAAGGAGGTCAAGTTAAAGTATAAATAGAGTGGTTGCACCAGTCTATTTGCTCATTCACTCACTCATCCAACTCGCATAGTTGAGAGAGAGGAGTGCACACAAGTGGAGGAGGAGTAGCTGCTGGAGACATCTATCTTTTGGGGTTTCATCTTTGTGATATTTGTATTGGTGCTTATTCTATCTCTTAGGAAGTTGCGGGGATTTTCACCTTTATGGTTTTCCCTGGTGAAATGCTTTGTGTCTCTTGTCTCTTTTGTTTGATATGTTGTACATGTTGTTCTCTTAGTTAAGATCCTAGATAATATTTGAATGAAATGATGAAAATCTAACACGGTGAACATCAACAATAGCTCATTTGGGATGCACACTACAACAAGACTGCATGAGATTTTGGAGTAGTAAAGATACTTGTTATTCCCCAGAAGTATTTCTTTTGGCCTACACTTAAAACTAACGTCAACAAGTACATTCGATCATGCGTGGTTTGTTCGATTGCTAAATCGCCTAATTGACAACAGGGATTGTACACACCTTTTCCAGTTCCAAGTCGACCATGGGAATCTATTTCTATGGACTACTTGACGGGGTATCCTACTACCAAACATCAACATGATGCAATATTAGTAGTAGTCAATAGATTTTCCAAGATGACCATTCTCATTACATGTAAGAAGACCATGACAACGCAACAGACTACTCAGCTCTTTTTTACACATGTTTGGAAACACTTTGGTTTACCAACAACCATTACTTTAGATCGATATGCTAGATTCATCAGCATATTTTGGAAGACTCTCTAGCAAAAACTAGACACATGACTCTCATTGTCAACATCTCTCCATCCTCAGACCGATGAATAGACGAAATTTGTTAATCGCTTGGTAGTACAAATGCTTCGCATGTACAACCACAAGCATCAACAAACATGGGATGAAAGTCTTCCCTACATACAACACAGCTATAATCATGCTCAACACATCTCTACGGGAAAGAGTCCATTTGAGATATATTACAGATTTCATCCCTCAGCGCATATCTACTTGATCAGCTCCTCGACACAGTCGAACCTTGACACCGACTAAAGCCAGCGATAAGTTGATAAAGCAGCTAAGTTTCGATATCAGATCTGCGACATCAAAAAGCAAGCACAAGAAATGTTGCATCAAACAAATGAGAAAGTTAAGGCCTGACATGACAAGCATTGTATCCCTCATTCATTCCAAATTGGGGATAAGGTCTGGTTATATCTCAAGAAGGAGTGCTTCACCGGTCCATATAAGAAACTCAAACCTCTGCGATATGGTCCGTACAGTATTCTTCGACAGATTGGAGAAAACGCTTTCCATCTTGACATTCCTGCATGCCTGGGTTTGCATCCAGTATTCAATGTGGATCTACTTTGACCATACCATGCACCACTGTAGGAACAGAACGACTTTCTTACAACGGAACCCAAAGACATCCATACAGATGTTTAGGATCCTCTTCCTTGTGACACCATTTTGGGATGATGAGTACGCCATACAAGGACAAACACAATTCCCTTGTTTCAGGTTGCTAAATTTAGACAGATCCCATCCCAAGGAAAGTGGTACTCTGCTAATGAACTTACAAACAAGTTTCCTCAATAACCAAGAAAACAATGGGGACCATTGTTTCTTAAGGAAGGAGGTCTAATACACTCAGCAGTTGGCATTGTTGTTGAATGCTAACATCAATTGCGACAAGTCATCGACTTCGACACAACTTTGACAAAGTTCTGAATTCGACACGAATTCGAAAACCTCAGCAACTTCGACAAGTTCAGCAACCTCAACAGTTTCATGACGTCGACTAGCGACTAATGACCTACGACAGATTGTCGCTCTGTCTTCCAGTCGACTGTAATAGTTGAACTTTCGAAACTGTTCTAACTTCTCTTATAACTGAACATAACAAGAAGGCACCCAAGCGTCTCAGTATTTTATATAAGCATGTATAATATTGTAACATACATCAATCATATCGATCTTATTTGAACTATATGTTTGCCAATAATAGAGAAGAACAGTTCACATTCCTGCATATTGTCTATGTGTATTTGTGTTTATTTGTGTAGTGTATTCCTGCTTTGCTTATTCTATTTCTTAAGCATCCTCCATAATAGATCTGACTAATTCATTCGAACTGTTATCCCCCTCATGCACTTGGGCGCGTGCAGATCAACCATGTCCTTCTCTTTGTCTATTGGTTTTTTTATGTTGTTTCAGAGCCATATCTAGAGATGATTTTCATATCTCAACAGGATTTCCTCAAAATGCAGTGGAAGTTATCCCTTTTTTCATGCAGTTACATAATTAGATCTATTTTTTGTCTAGACATAAATGGTAGATTTAGAGTTTAGATTTTTCTAAAGAGTTGAGCAATCTCTTGTCACTATTTACATTCAAAACTAGTATTCACTTTTGATGCTAATATTAACCCAAGTTTTAAAGGAATTCTATTTAGAGTCTAGGTAATCATTTAGAAATATTTATATAAATAGCCTAAAAACTACAATAAATTTAGGTTTATGTCATTGTATTGATTGAGCATACATGTATGCAGATGGATGCATTGAGTGATGTTACAAAAATGGTATTAGAGCAAGGCTACATCAATGGAATTGTATGGGCTTAGGAATTATTAAATGGAAATGATTTTGATGTATTGTTAAACTAACATGGTGTTCATGTGCATAGAGACTTGTGTCCCAACAAGTATTGCAAGGAAACCATTATTAGGATTTCAAAATAGTTGTTTCCATTGAGGATATACATAATCCTTAGGTCTATGAAGTAGGCATCGCATGCAAGAACTAAATGGAAATAGAATCCAATGGATGGAGAATCATCAAGACACCCCTAGACACACTAGAGACTATGAAAAACTTGAAGGAAGAACTATATAATTGTAGGGAAGATAGTGAAAGGATAACCAAGGCCCATGAAGAACAAAACTAGTTAAATGTTTCCCTGTTGTAGAGATTAACAAAAATGTAGAGGCAATTACAACAGGGGTATGTTTATAGTACTACAGGAAATATCCATCTAAGGAAGAAGTTAAAAAACACCAAAGGGAAGATGTCCAATGATGGGACATATACCCCATATTAGTCATATGACCAACAAACAAATTCCACAAAATACTCTATGGATAATATTTCACCATCATCTTCCCATAAAAGGGAAAAAAAGAAAGCATTCCAAAGATAACTTTATAGGGGATTTCAGAAAATTGAAATTCAAGAGGAAAAATTGGGTCAAGAAGCAGAAGCTTGGCTTCTTGGTATTATGAAGTACTTCCAGGTAAATGAAATGCTTTTTTAAGTTGGATACAAACATACAAATACAAATGATTTTTATCTAGAAATTATTGCAATGTGATATAACAATGTAAATACACTAGTACAAAATGAGAAATTAATGACTAAAAAAATGACTAAAATTTGACTATAAACGACTATTTTTGAGTTGGTGACTAATAGTATCTGATTTCCACTATCTTATCTCTAGTTGTATTTCACTAGTCATTAATTGGTTGACTTATTAGTCATTGATTTAGTCATTGATAGTCACTGATTAAGTCATTGATTTAGTCATTGATACTCACTAATTTAGTCATTGATTTAGTCATTGATACTCATTGATTTAGTCATTGATTGTCACAATTAACGACCAAATATACGACTAAATAAACTACTAGATGATAAAATATTAATGACTAAGTTAAATATGACTAAACGTTAGTCGCGCTATAAGATACTAGAAATTAGCTACTAATAGTCGTATATATGCGAATTTAGTCGTTTTCTTAGTCACTAATTTATGATAGGGTATGGAGGAATCGAACCACCAATCTCCTGCCTATAATTAGGCAAGTGCTATACCATTGAGCTAGCAACATTTAAGAAGTTGTTATTGCTTGACAATGATGATATTCAAACAAATTTTGCATGGGAACAAAATGAATGTCAAACATATTCAAGAAATTTCCATTAATGTCTACAAACAACAACACACCATTAAAAGAAGAAAACAGTGTTTGGTCTGCTAGATAATTGAGAATGATTATCCTATATGTAGCTCTTTGGATGGAAGGAAACAATATATCAGAGTAACTGGTGAAATATTTAAATATGGAAAACTTAACTTGTGAGCTTGCATTTGACACTTTGCAGTTTTCTTCTTCAAAGGCATACATTTATGCTAGCTATCATTTATATCAAATTTGCATAAGTGCATGCTAATAATATCAATTGATTGTAGTGTGGGCTTGGTACATTCATCTGGTTGTTCCTCATTTTGAATAGAGGTATGTGTACTTATCCACTGTTAGTCCCATGCTATTTATTTCAAAATCTTTTGGCATTTGCAATAATTATATAGCTTTTAATCCAAAGGAGGAACTGCTCTTGATAACAATGTCCTACATGCGCTCTATTTGAGGGCGGTGCATGAGATGATTAGTTGGGGATTCAGTTTCCAATGTAAGTGCTCCAAGAGTATCCATGATAAGGTTGACCCAAAGAAGCTGCAAAAAATTAAGGTGGGGTCCAAGCCATGAAAAATAAAGGAACAATCTAGGTAACAAATAAATTCACAATTCTATTGAGACCGAGACTAACCTGAACCTCAGATAATGGAACATCTCCAGAGGAAACGACAACAACAAAATTAATCGCAATTGCTACAACATTTACAATGAGTTGAAACTGAATGAATTTCTGAATGTTTGCATAAATTGAATGACCCCATCGATCTACCTGAAAACCATGGAGAAACAACTATAAGGAATCTTCTAAAAAGAAAACCATGTGGCTTTAAAGGATTAAAACAATATCTATGTTTGCAACAAACTTTCACAATGGGGGCAAAATTATCCTTTAGAATAATGATATCTGAGCTTTCCTTGGCAACTTTCATTCCTTGGGTACCCATGGAGAGACCTATGTCTACCTAAACACCAAATAATATATCAACAAGTTCCATCAATAACTCTATAGAACTAGAAATATCATTGCAATGGAAAACCTTCTTACATAATAAGAATTTACAACAATATGCAACAAGAAAACCCGCCTCATGAAGTGCAGGTGCATCACTTGTTCCATCTCTAGTCATTGCCACAACATGGCCTCTTTTTCTCAGTGCTTGAACAAAGTAAAGCTTTCCTATAGGAGAGGACCTTCCCATTACCTGCAGGCAAACAAATTAATGTCCCTGCCATTACAATTTTCTTTTGTAAGAAGCTATTGTAGGTATGCATTTTTTTCCCTTATTTTTGTGTGTGTTGTGTTGGCAAGGGATAGGTACATCCATACTCACACAAATTTTATCCACAATTTTTGTTCTCTCTTATTTAGTGTAGATGCAAAAATTTGGTCCTTCAATGATAGCTAGATCTTCTGTAGGTTGTCCTGTTTGGAGTATGCCACATTCAAGAGCTATAGCTTTTGTTGTGTAAATGTTATCACCAGTCACCATGCAAACCTATAAAAATGAATTAATGTTAATAGCACAGAATTAAAGTGTAACAAGTGATATAACCAATCCAAAACATTTTGAGCAAGCAACAATGTTCGTAGTATTCCATAGCACAACAATGTTCGTTTAAAGAACAATTTACCATGAGTAATATCCTCACCAGGGACAAGTAATATTATAAAAGAGGAAACTAGAATCTTCGATCTATAATTACCCTTAGACAAGGAATCAATGCATTATTCAATGTATTATATTCAAGGTCCTCTTCATCTTATAGATAGAAATGGCACAAACCTACCTAAGGCTGCAGACTTTAATTCTACTACTACAATCTTAAAGATTAAGAAAAAGCATGACAAAATAAGAGCCCATATTGAAGCAATAAACTCTAAAATTCAAGTGGATCCTTCTATATGATTCACCACATGTGCAAGTGATCAAACCAACAATATTACAGGGAGTCAGAGACCCACTTTTCAAACAACATTGATTGTGACATGCCTAGGTAATGGTTTTCTTGTTAGATGACTAGCAAGTAGATTCCATATGGAATCTTCTTTTTGTGAACAAGGATGTAGATCGCTACTGTCAACTAATCTTTACCTCCATTAAAGAAGTCTTCATCCGTATCATCATCGCTGAAGCTACCATCCAAAATGAAATTCTCAATTATGTCATCACCTTGATGAGAGTCTCTGTCTTTTTTGGATATTTGCAGTAATCTTGGATGATTCCAAATCTAGACACAGAAAAAATTAAAAATATTTCAGAAGCACAATCTCATTTGCAAATTTGAGATGGAAAAGCACACCCAAAGCATTGATTAATCTCTAATGATCAAATTAGTATTTGTCAGCACCTTGGCTAAGGAATGATATGCATTGAAGAAGCATTTCCTATGTGCCCCTTTTACATATGCATTCTTGCCATTCTTCATAAACCCATGAACTTGTAAGAATATGATGTATAACTGTCGCTGTAATGAAGAAATTTTTACAGATATCACATATACACGTTTTGGAGGAAGCTCATCCTTCATCACATTCATGCCCATGCATTGTACAAAACCTTTTAACTGTTCATATAAGACATGTGATCTCTGATTCATTATTTTCATATCATCTGCGGTTGAATTTGCATGCTGCCCATTTTCAATAGGATTTTGGAACCTGCAGTTCAACATTGTTAATCTAGGACACTGATTACAATGGGAAAGTTTGGGGGGAAGAAATCCTTGAACCAATACGCTATTATAATCCTGATGCAAATGAGATACAGTTGAACGAAAAAGCACTTAGACAAGCAAGAATAAACTTGATCAATGAAAGCACTTACCGATTTCTAAAATCCTTCTCTTACAAAGTCCACCATCTGCAAATGATATAAAATATTATAGACTATAGATACATCCCAACTCAAAAGAAAAGTACATGCCCCATCTCATATAACTGCATTCTGAACTCTGCTTTGCTAATGAGTAAAACTGAAGTTTTACTATTTAATCAAGATAATATCCGTTATGTAGATAAATATAAAAACTTAGTCTCAATCTTGTTACTATACATTATTTAGAAAATGACAAACATTCTGGAGATAATACATGCCTGATTGAAATTTAGATGAGCATAAGATGATACTTCATCCATATAGGCTCTAAATAAAAGAAAAGAGGACAATGCAACATATCCAATTGCAAATCCTTTGGTGGTTTCTTTTGTGGTGTTCCCAACTGCATCAAGTAGATCTATGATTTCTCTCACACTTTCAGGCTACAAGGAGAAATTACAAATTGATTTAAAGCTTATCCATAAAAAACAGAAGCTGCATCATACTGTAACTCATAGGAGACCACGTAACATATAATACTGAGATAGATGGTCAGGTTCCTTAAACCTGTCCAAAGATATTTTGTTTCCATTTTTATTGCCTTCTTGTATAGAACAATAAACTAGGTTTTAAAAAAAAGCAAGAGCAAACAAATTATAGTTTTATTGATAGTGAATCATACAAAAGTTTTACCTATTGGCTCATTTCCACAATTCCACCTGTATTATCAGTGATTGGACCAAACATATCCATTGTCAAAACATATCTTACAGTACTAAGAATTCCCTTAATAGCATCAACTGCAGCAGCTGTAGCAGTAGGAATGGCTATTGCATTCCTATTCTCTATAATATGTACTCAATTTTGTTTCCAATGTACATCTACAATTTGTTTTGTTTCATACAAAATCCATCTGTCAAACTTTGTTCTCTAATGTAAGTGGTGTATATGTATCAAATACACATGCACACAACCTAAACAAATAGCTAATGTCATCTCCCTGTAGGCAGATTAATGTCCACCTCCAAAGCATCACATCTACAAATGTGATCCTAGGACAGAATGTTATGTTCCCTGAAATGATGTGAACAAACTATATGGTGTCCTAAAGAATACTATAGTTGTGCATTCAATGTCATTCAAAATAACTTTGAGGAAAATTAATATCATCAAATTGGGTTAAGAGATCAAGATACAAGGCTATCTTAGGGTTGAATTTCTAGGATACACAATCCCTATGCTAAAAAAGAACTCTAGTTAGATGTTATCTTGAATTTGCCTCAATAGTCATCTTGATCGATTTGAAATTAAAGGCATCAAATGAAAATCTATACAGAGATAAGAAATAAAGACACCATATTATGAAGATGGGATGTAAAACCTTGGAGCACCAATAAAACAATTAATGCATTCTCATCTTTGGCTTATTTCAATCAAGGGATGCACACTACATATTAATCCATGTACACATAGAGACCAAATATATCGATTTGCACTTCTCCTGCTATCACATCCTCTACTTTTAGAATACCTCCTTTACTACGTATCTTCTTCAATGACAATACAAGTTAGATGTGAACTTTATGAGCTCATTTTGCTTTTGAAATAGTGTTTTTTAGCTTTGTTTAAAAAAGTTATATTAAATTATCTTATTTCAGGTATTCTAAATACCAATATAGGAAATTTTAAACAACTTTTAAATTTTGAAAACCTTTGTTATTTACCACATAAGGTAAATTTTGTGTAGATGTTTTCAAATTTGAACTCCAAAAGACCAAAATGACATTAAAGATTCCATGAATTCCAATATCAAGTTTGGCAAAGCACATAATGTTGTCGTTAGTGTAAAATCACCATGAGAAAATGTACATAATCCAAGATTTGGTTACCAATGTTTGAATAATAACAGGACAAAACATAATGGACATCAAATTAAATACTTGAACGATATATATCAATATCTTAACATGAACTTTTATTCCTCGTTCTAGCTTAATCAAGAAAATAAAAAATATTATTCCTTCAGAAATTGTCTTTTATGCTGCAACATAGAACTTATGAAGCATGTCCCTTTGAAGTTTAAAGTTTAAACATATCCAATTCAATAAAATAAACTTGTCATATTTTTGAATCCTTCAACAAATATACATACCTAGCCCTAGAATTGATGAGCATATGAGAAATCCCAATAGAGAGGAGTATGTTCTGTAAAAGACCTTAAGAACAATAATACAGCCTGCAGTTACCATAATATGCTTTGGGGAAGAAGCAATCAAATGTAATATGAAAAATCACAATGGATGTTTAACTCGTTAAGATAGATATATTATAGAAATATGCACCCCTAATTAAAGGAAAATGCCTTCTTTGAATATATGTATTTCAGACATTTTTAAACATAATCAAAGCTCAATATAGTATAATATTAAAAACCCTCAACATTAATGGTTCTAGAAAGCTACTTATTTTAGAAAATATGGAAAATTATATGCTAAAAGTTTCAAATAGCCTCAAAATCAAACCCCCAAACAAGCAGATTAAGGAAATCAGAATTAAGATGTGGAATAAAACTGCACCAAAACCATCACCCGTAACACTATATATGGTTATATGCAACTAATTGCTTCAGATATTGAGTACCAAAAGATTTTAGGTTGATCTAGCTGGCAGTAGTGAACATCACACAAAATATAAGCTCTGGATTAGAGGAACAATAATTTGCATCTCGTGGACCAATATAGAATGTGGAAAAAGCAATGAAATGGGTGAAAATAGACTTTGAAGCCAAGAAAGGTATTTGATATTTTATTCTCATCTGGTTCACAAATTTTCCAATTAAATGAATGCCAATACTCAGGTATCTCACCTACAGCATAACTGCATGAATACTTAAAATCATATTATCATTATGTCCATGAATATCTAAGTAAGAGAAATCAAGACAACATAGCAGAATTGGAGAAGGAAAATGGGAGACAATTGACCAAGATTACAACTTGACCATGACCACAATACCTAAATCAAAATATGGCGTTAAGTCATAATTTTCATGATCCATAACTTGTCTGGATTTTTTGATTTGCAAGGATTATATATTTGGTGTGTAAAAGAAAATTATAAAATGCATTACAGAATCAGTCTCACCTACCACACATTTAATAATTAGCATCTTGTTGCAAATTGGTAGGTTTTCTTCTCATGGTAAAGACATCATAGTATATAGAGTATGTTAGAAGCATATTCATAGAATACACTAAATATATGTCCAACTGAAGAATCTAGAACCAAGGTATTTATTAAATCTATTGAAGCATATCACTTGTGTGTGTGTATTGGAATTCTGGCTTTCATGATCTAATTCCAATATGGCTTCGTGTTGTGCAAAGATTGGTTCAATTCACTCATATCTGTGGCATTCCAAGACCACACTGGTGTTCCTCCCTTTTCCAAAAGGACATGTGTAACTCAGAGCATAAATCTATTAAGAAAACCAATGATATATCAAAGAAAAGAGAAGTTGAATGAGCTAAGGAAAACAAAATGAATAAAGTTCATTTGCTAAGAAATATCCAACATACAAAGGACAGACGATAGAGATCCATATAGGACAAATATTTAATAATTGAATAATGAATTAATTATTAATGATAATAGTGCACCCAACTGAGTTGTGTTAAATATGTAAAAGGAATCCAAAACCAAAAACTTACGCTTTCAAAGTAGGTTGGTTTTGGAGTAGAGGGGCAACCCAAAGTAGTTATCAAATTCTCAACCACTGGTACTGAAGCAGGAGAAAAGATTTCCATGATCAATTCATGACTTAGGACAATAGAATGAATATATTCCACAATACCAAGTGGGAAGAACAGTTGGTATAAACCCTTGTCTCTATCAGCCACCAATTTATTTGTTTTAGTTCCATGAGCGACATTTAATATCCCCTTCTTATTTTATGTAGTTTTAAACTAACATAAAGGGAATTGAACACCATTTAACTTGCAATTTATAATTTTATGGATTGTGGGAGGCATGTGGTATATTCTATGAGGGGAAGTGAGTTCCATTGTAGGGATTTTGAATAATATTTTTCTATTTGTATCAAAACAAAATTTACATAAACTTGGCCTAAGAACTCAGCTACAATAAAGAAAAAAAAGGGTCGATGTACAGACCTCTGCCTTAAGAATCATATGATCCACATAACTCTTCATCTTGCTAACAATGAGGGAATATGTGAAGAACTGGAATTGCTCCTTCCTAGTTGATTAGTCCACATTTATCAAGGTCTAGCTGGAATACAAAACTTTCAGAAGGGTTTTATTCTAAGCAACATGAACAATATACATGAATCAATCCCACTAGATAAGGATACTATGTCATCAAGTTTTGAGCTGAGACTTGGTCAACCTTCTCAACAAACACATGCACTTCGTGGTCCATTGCAACCGTCCTTAGATCCCCAAGTATCTAATGCTACCATGGAAATACATAAACCCATCTTTCTTGAGCACATATTGGAGAGAGGTAATGCAAATTGAGCTTAGTGTGTTCGAGTCTTCCTAGGTTGCAGTGATATCAACTGTCTGTTTTCGTATAAATTGCGTTTACAGTGAATAAAAAGAACTTGAAATAGTTGGTACTTGTGATTTTGTGTTGGAAAGTTGAATCTTGTGTGGAATTTTCTGTAATTTGTAGACTGAATATAAGCATGATTGTCGGAATTGTTGGTGTAGTTTATGATCCAAGTGTACCAGAGGAAACCCAGCAAGGTGGTCCATGCAATCTTCCTACATTTTCTAGAAACAAGGAGAAAGGTAAAGCAAGGCAGTTTGAGCACCATCTGCATGGATTTGGAAGGCCAAATGCGATGGAATCGGGATGCATTAATCATTTAAAGGAATATTATATGAGAGGATCATTTATGTCTATGTTTCTTCCATCTAGTGGGCATTCTGATGGTCCTGTAAGAGAGGTACCATTATAGCCTATGAATATTGTTATGGGGGATCCTGAGTAACTTTTAGACAAGTTGACACACTTCAATGTTGATTCTCATGTGATGAAGCATGATACACTAGGGAGGTTGAGAAACCAAGTCATAGGGCTCCCGAATAAGAGTTACATTCAAAGCATGGACTATGGATCTAATCTAAGCCAATCAAAATTTGGTATGACAGTTGGGCCTAGTGTATCCTATGACATGTATGAAATCCCATCTTCTTTAATTCAAACAAAACAGAGGTTTGAGTCGGCCAGGGTATTTTTTAAGGATTATAAAAGTATGCTTAAGTGTAGTATTCTAGGCGATTATTTTGGATGGAAAAAAACATAAATATAGATTGGTAGGTGAATAGTAAATATGAAACATACAATTTACTACTGAAAATTGTAAATTTTGGCGAATATTATGATAAAAAAACATATTTTATGTAAATATAGGCAATATTAAAGACTAAAAATGACCAAATAACGAATTTATTTTTTGAAAAAAGGCCCAAAAAATAGCCAATTGGCGAAATTTCGCCCCTAAATATTTCCCTGGGTTTGATAATAGGCTACTACATGAAGTCATTCCAGGTCAGTTCCTTCCCTTGGAAGTAGCCATGCAAAAAAAGCAATCTCCAATTAATGAAACACAAAATGCTACTGTGTCACCCATTGAGGCAGATATCAGAAATGGCCCTAGTCCAATGGAATTAGATTCTAGATTTGGCAATAGTGATCATTTTGATTCCTTTTGGCAAAGAACCATAAATTCCAGTCTTTCAAAGAACAGTGGGCCTTTTCCATTATCAACAACAACACACTTGAATATACCCAAATTAGCTGTGGCAACAAGTATGTCCAAGGTTACAGACAATGTTGAGAACAAGGTACATGTTGAGGCACGATAGATGCAGCAAATGTCTGAACAACAGTTAACAAGTATGCTTGATTTTAGAGGTGTTATCCAAATTTGCAAATCAAATGAAACTCCAATCACAACATTTCTCTCAGATTTTAGAATTGAGGAGAGGGATCCATTCTTCTTTGGAACTCCTACCCTTGTATATGTTTACTTCTTAGATCATAGAATTTCAGTTCCAGCTATTTAACCTAATAGGTTAGATATGCTTTTATAGGAGTTGTACTGATACTCTCACTATGTAGTATGTACTATTCATGGTGTACTTAGTAGTCCCCTTGACCTATTTATGGTTACTAGTTGGACATTAATAAAAATTATCTTATCTTATCTATCTTACTTTGCCTAGATAACATGAACATAACAATTATTTGTTAGGGGCATTCACTAAGTTTCTTTTCCTTTTTTATATGTTTTTTATGGAGATCCCTCCACCTTTCTACCTATATGCAAGTTTGCACATTTTAGGGATAACTATAAGAAACATCAAAGTAATATATTAGTTATAACTTATATTGCATTTTAAATGGAAAAATATCTTCCTGGAAAGTATTTCCAACAAGTTTCCCAGCCATCCTCAATCCACATATTCACAATATTGGAAGACACAACATTATGATACAAGGCACAACATACAGTTAAATAGAATTATCAATTATGGATGAATCAAATAACTGAATTGCTTACCTGCAGTATATTAAAATCCTATTTGGGATGAGAGAATCCCAAGCCCTTTGTGGTTCATCATCTGTATCTTCAAACATAATGGATATGAGATGCAACAAGCAGATGAACATACCTTAAACTGCAATTGGATAAATTTAATTCCCTTGTCCATTCTAGTTAAATTAAAGAAAGAAAAAACTAAAAGAGAGAGAGGGAGAGAGAATGCAAAACCAGAAAAGAAATGGGTGATAACTTAATTTGGAAAGCATTTTCTATGATATGCTCTTGGATAACGTCGACAAATGGTAAATTGCAGATTTTCATCTTCCTTGTTTTATGTCTGCTTGCAAACAAAACATTTATGAATAGGGCATGTAAACTGCTCTCCATCAACAATTTTTTTCTCAAGGTCTTCAGCCTCATCTTCTAGAGAAATAAGCCTTGATACACATTGGGGATGGTAGAAGCATCCACATGTTGCAGAAATGCAAGAGAATACCTAAAAAAAGAAAACAATATTAATTCTGTGGATGCCATAGTATCTTAGTTGAACCTCAGAAGTAGATCAGGGTTTTATTGAAGCATGTACAGTCTCATTTGATTAATGAAAAAAATATTTACCATTGTTGTGTGTTGTTGTCATGCATTTGTATGAGTATTAAATGATGATGAATATCCATGCTTGTCTATGAACCTGATGGAAAACGGTAACCTATAGTTGGTTAGGTTGCTGGTGAGAAATGAAATGATAAATTTCATGGAAGAGAACTGGGTAGAATTTCTCTCCATGAGATTCCATTTCTAAGTAATAGGGTAAAATCCCTTTGGAAAAATTGATGGTAAAATTGATTTAAGGAAGAAAATGTTTGGAAATGAATTGTTATCATTTGTGCCATAGGATGTTTTTGCATTGCTTTGCTACAACAAGGATTCGATGAATAAAATTGGGTGAATGTTGTTGTTATGCGATTTAGGAGTCTTAATGGTTTTAGTTTTGAAGGAAAGGATGGGCATTAGATTTAATATCTTCGCAAAGTTGTTGAATAAGAAAAGAATCCAATAATAGATTGTTCCAAGCAAAGGTTAAGTTCATAGAAGAAATGCTATTTGGTGGCAGAGTCCGAAGTAGTTGAAAAGGTCGTTGAGTCAGTAAAAGTACAAGACTTTTGTGCATTAGAATTGCTACAAGAAGACTGGTAAGAGGATTTTGAATCATTACTATTTTATTTTCCTCCCAGAAATCGAGTTTAGGAGCCAAAGGAAAGAACGTTTCCTTAACGAATCGAAATCCTCTTTGGAATCTTGTTGCATGAATAAGGGTGGATATATGGAAGTCCTGAAGTCTTCATATATTAAATCCAGTGATAGAAATTATGAATGACTTGGAGTAATTGTGTGAGCAACCCATGATTGATTGAGTAAATATCATGTGAGTTCCCATTTCCTTGAAGATGAATTAAGCCCATATACCTGTGTATGAATGATTGTGAGCCATGTTGGGCTAGTATAAATTTGTCAATAAATAGAATGTTGATATATGAGAAAATCCCAAGGGACTACAAAGTCATTGCTTGACTAGAACATGCAAAATGACAATCACAGGTAAGACAAGATTGTGATCATTCCACCCAGAGCAAGGTACATAGGTATGAATGAATATTTTTGCAATGAACTGCAACACAAACGTATTCCAAGAATGCTAATTGATTTATGTAGCATACATAGGATTTTGATAATGTCTATAGATTGGAAAAGAGAGAGTTGTGAAAGAATTTAAGTAGGGTTTTGAGGAGCCCTGCATCAATTTTCCACTCAGTTGGACACAAATTGCTCAGAGCCGCCTACTTTTTTCCTTATGTCTCGCTTTACAATATTTGGATGCCGAATGAAGATCAAAGAGGCTATCAACATACCCACCAAGACAAACATTAAATGTTGCTCTTTCAGTAGGTAGTGCATTGATCTTGGTAGTGATTTGGGCTTCTCGGATTTGGGGGAATAATATTTATAGCTGCTGGGATCTGGACTTCTTCATCCTAGCAGTGATTCGAGATTTATTTCTTGTGCATTTTGTTGATATTTCCCTACTACCCACGATGAAAAAAAGGAAGTTCAAAAAAAATTCTATACAAGAAATCACAGAGATGTGAGAAGCAGGTGAGAGGTTTTACTAACCATCATCCCAATGGGTCCTTTTTTGGGTGGAATTGACTATCAAACAAAAAAATGTGAAACCCAATTCATATGAAAGGAAAGCATTTATGTCTTGATTGTGTTTGACAATCTTTTATGGTACCTCGCCACAACTTCCATGGCTTCCATTTTCGCTCTAGTTTTATTGGCATGGGATCTTTCTTTCTATGTTTTCTTCACAACTGAGGCTTGCCTCTCATGGCTTCCTTGGATTTGCATCCCCTTTGTTGGCTTCCTCTTTTCTTGCACTCCATTCATGTTTTCTGGTTGAATCTGGAACTTCCCGAGACTGCTAGTGGAGGATTGAAAGATGCTTTCCCATTCTCCACTTTCACACAGATACCCTTGCTCCATTTCTCGTGCTTTGAAATAGCCGAGGGTTAAGGGTTTGAATCCCTATGACACCACATGTGGGGTATTCAGTACTAAAAAGTAAGAAGCTTATGGTAGCTCCCAAACCTCTTGCAAATGCAACATTTTCTGTTGGGTTTTGTTCAAAATGGAAAGCTGTGGAAATTGTGTGCAACTGTGTATGGAAATGAAAATGATCCGCGTAAGAGATGCATCCATCCTTAAACCCCGGTAAAACCCTTCCACATGTGTGCAAATCCTCTCCATTTCCGTAACCGAGTATGTAAAAGGAATTTATGAGAAAAAACATATTGGGCGACTGGAAAAAAATGATCCATCCTTAAAATTAAGGACCATATTTGCACGATTGGAATGATCTATAGTTAAAATTTGGTGGGTATGAAGTTCATTTTTCAAATTTTATTTTCATATATATATATATGAGAGACAAGTTACATTGATTTTAATGTTTTTTATTATGTGTTTTTTAAATTATTTTTTTATTGGATTAGATATATAATTTGAATGAAGGTTTAAAAATTAAACTTAAAAAATTCATAAAACGGTAAAGGTATAATAGTGGTTAAATATTCTAGCAAATGTGTTTGGGTTATTAAAATTTAGTACATTCAAAATTAAAATACTTGAAATACGATTATTAAAGGAAGATATTCAAAAAGAATTTATATTTATAATTTATAGCTACTCAGTGGAGGTAGCGGTTCAGTTTTCATTTTGGGGAGGATATGATTGGAATGGGGTTAATTTATTCCTTTGGAAGGTAATGATTAGTTTAAGGTTGAATTTCCAATTAGGTAAGCAAATTGGTGATGGAATTTGATATTCAATAAGTTTATTTTAAAAGATATACAATTATATATTTTTGTAAATATTTTTTTATTAGAGGTAAAATAATCGCAACAAAAAATGGGATCCTAATATGGAACAATCCTAATAAGGATGTCAACAAAAGATAATTAATTGAAATGGAAAAGGAAATGAATACAAAACAAACCCATAAACATACCATAAGGTCTAAAAAGGAAAAAGAATACCATATATATATAGACACACACAGATGATGCATTTGGCATTATTGAATATATATAGCTTAGGAAGGAATTTATATTATCAAAATGTTGGATACATTTCACAATATAGAGCATGGTTTGATGAAAAATCTCTCAAACAATATTAGGGAAAAGTTTTAATGAATTATCGTTTATCAATGGGGAAAATGGGTAAAGGGATGGGTCGAAAAAAGGATTAAATATATTTTTTCACTTTTTTATGAAATGAAGAAGGGAAGGGGCAGGATTTAGGATAGAGGGGTTAAGGGAAAAATATATTTTACTTCATCATATTTGAAAATTCATGAAAATGGGAATGAAATATTTTATTTACAAAAGAGGAGGGAGGCTCTTCTTTTTACTTTAAAAAAAAGATTCATTGGCTTTTTTTGCAAAGAGGTACTCAGGGAAATTGTTTGACATTCTGAACATAGTCGTGATGAGAATACTAGAAGATGGGTTAAACCAGTGAATTAACGGAGGACGCCAACTTGGTGAATTTCACTAATAAGACGTAAAAGGATCTTGCTTGTCAAAACTTCAATCGACTGCCGAAAGGGTCAAACAATGACGGTTTTTTTCAAATGAGATACGGGTATGGCCAACATGACGAGATAAACATGATGGTATATTAAAAATTAAGACATTACGATGCTCAGACCAGGAAATGACAAATTTATGAAACTCAATGGCCTCACTAGATGTCTTGCAAGAAGAAGATGTTGTCGAGTGACTCAAGGGGTTCTCTCATGAATCCATCTACATGATGGTTACAATTTAGTAGATTTTAACACCATAGATGGATTCAAAGACCCCTAAAAAGGGGGTCTCTGAATCCATCTACAATGTTAAAATTTAGTAAATTGTCACAATTCATTGTCAAAATTGCAATTTTCCATAGCCGCGTGATACAATTAATGTCACTCGGGTCTCTAAATCCATATATCAAATTCATATAAATTGTAATTTTCCATTGTTGAGGTGACACAACTAAAATTGATTAACATAAACGACTAATTCATATTCTTAGATGTTGTTAGCTAGTCATATTTGTATTCCTGTGACTAAATTAGTCATTTATGTTAGTCGTTTTTATTTTAGTCACTTGTTATCTAGTCGTATATTTTATCCCATGACTAAATTAGTTGTTTATCTTAGTCATATTTAGTTGAATCACTTAAAATTGCTCAATTTTGGTCATTTATCCCTTGAAAAAACTGTGGTGACTAGATTTTTTAGTCGCCTAGTCACTTATCTCTCATTTTGTACTAGTGATATAACTCGATTCCAAGCAAAACTAAAAAAAGAAAAGAAAAATTAAAGGTATTTTTTAAAAGAAAATCCTAAGAACCCAAAACATACCACTAGGCACTAGAATACTCTAGACCACTATGCTGGACACAACCTTTCATTTTCAATATATCTTGGCTAGTTAATAGAGTGTCTATTTTTCAAGAGGTGTAAGTTGACAAAAGACCAACACATGCTTATCAAATACATTGCAAACTACAAAGAATAAATAAACTTAAAGCTAAATAACTTAACCAAGTTCATGATGCAAATCTTATCAAAGACATAGTAGTTCATGATGCAAGTCTTATCAAAGACATAGAAGTATAAGGAACCCATCTTAATTAGCAACAAAAAGTTGGAGAGCAAGGTTTTGAACATGGAAAGGACATGTTCATGAAAGGAAAGTGCAGGATCATAATTGAAAAGTTTGACATATATTCAACTAAATTTGAGAGGATGATAATGAAGGGGATCTTTTATCAAATATTTGTGTTAACAAGTTTGTTTACAAAAAAAATAGAATATGTAGAAAAAAAATAATGAAGATATGATAATGATTGAATTTCGATAGAGATTAGTTAAATATATGTAAGGGCAATAACATATTTAATGTAATGACATTTTGATATAATTAAATAAATATATGCCTTGAAGATGGAGGTTTTGTTTTTAAAATGGAATAGACAATATCACATATATTAGGTTTACACAACAATGTTATATCTATATCTATCTATCTATCTATATATATATATATATTCATTTTTATCAATGAGGATATATCCATTTTAAACCTTTTATCAGTACGCAAGTGTTATAGGTCAAATCTGCACTTCTCTGTCCGTGATTACCTTGAGCTATTGATCACACAAAAGGACAACTTGGATTGAAGAGCATGATGACCTCAGATGAGACTTTGACCTGATTCATCTTCCTGTAAGCTGACAAAACACTAAAAAATATCATATTTTGGCATGGGCGCTACTCTCTTTAAGTAAACCAGCATATGGGCACTACTCTGTAAGCTATATAGTAGCGCACACCTCCCAGTATGCACTACTCTACTTCAGTAAACTAGCGCACAACATCCAAAAAATGGCAAACGCTAGTATTTAATGCTGTAGTCACACACTGTGTGCTAGTCCACTGTGAAATAGTCGTGCACATCTTAAAATATGATCAAAAAAATATTAATTTGACGAATGGGGATTAGTTGCAGTTGGTTTCCCAACTTACCCAACTTCCCCTGCAACCACCTCTCGACCTGAACTGCCTACCTTGTCCTATAAATACAAGGAGGATTGAAGAGAGGGGTTAGACATAGAGAGAGAGAGCCATAGAGAGACTCTTCTTATGAGAAGCTTGTATTGAAGGTGGTTATGCTGGAGAAACTGTGAAGTCAGAGAGGAGCAGGAGCCTAGGATCAGGTTGCATGAACATGCTGCAAATTCAGGTATACTTTGTATCATTCATCTGTTTTTGACAATAAAAGGTTGAAACATCTTTCTCGTCCCAAATCAAATGCTTAATGGACTATGTGTTTGTTTGGATCATGTTGGTTAATGCTTGATGTTTGAATTACTTTTCAATTCCATCATTATTATATTGGCCAAGATACGCCGAGAAAGGTCTTTGTATTGCAGGTTTATTAGACGGGAGATCGAGTGGAGGATCGAGCGCAAGGTTGGACAAAAGCTAGGATCAAACTTCGTTCATAAGGTATGTCCTCAAGATCTCTGATCTATTTTCCTTTATAAACACTTCTGTAATGCAATTAGTATGTTTACCTGTCACCCCCTTAAGTTGATAGTGTCTATTTCCTCACTATAGGGTAGTATTTCCCACCAACAGACTGGCGAATCCACTTGGGAAGTTGTTTTTTCTGCTCTAGGAAACCCTTCTTGTTGTCTTTCCATTACTTCTTAACCCTTTTAATCTTCTACAAAGCCCCGTAGGTTGTCCCTACCTACTTCCCTTTGTTTGAATCAGTCTTTTTACACCTTAGCAAGGATAGTTTTTGATTTTTTAAGATCCATGCGCTACCCTACTGTACATACAGTAGCGCATATGCGCTAGTCTGCCTCTGCATAATAGCGCACACATCCCCAAATGCGCTAGTTTGCCTACTGTATAGTAGGGCACATGCCGATAGCTCTCTGTCTGAAGTAAGGTTGAGTTCGCTGCCTGTTTGGGTGGGTTTCTAACTTTGTTTTTGGTCTTCTTGACTGGTTTTTGAGGTCTGTAATCTTTCTTTGAGTCTCATTAGCCTCTTTTGAGTCTTTTAGGTCATCTTTTGTTCACTTGTTTGCTTTTGAAGTATTTGGTTCATTTGTGACTCTTTTTGGAGACCTTGCTTTGTTCCTTAGTGAACATAGTTGCTTATCCATACCCTAGTAGTGTGTTGCTGATCTACAAACCTTTTATGCTCAGCATTTGCTATTTGTTGCAACATTTGTATGCTCTTTGGGTGTCTCATCCTTTGTTTTAGGGTTTGACCCATTTTTTGGAGTCTTTGGGGTGTTTTCCAAAACTTTTTGAGTCCCAACATTTCTTGACCTCGCTGTCATTTCCAATATCAAGTGAGTTTGGAGTGCTTTAGTGCGCTTCACCTTTTAGTCATTGTGTTAGTAAGGTCGTCTTAAGTTTGCTTTCCTACCTACTACTTGGCTTAGTGTTCTTGTTAGGGTTTGGTGCTTTGGAGCATTCGTTCAAGTTTGATTTCCAGTTTTAAGCATCTTTCCTCCTTGTTTTCTTCACACTTTGCTTCCAATTTCAATAGCTTTTTCCTTTCAAAAAACTCGTAGGACAAGTCTTTGTCGGGTCATTGATTCGATTGTTGTGAACTTTAGAGTCATTTTTCCATACTTGCACATCTTTTGTAGGTCTTACTTGCTTCTGCTTTCAAGTTCTCTTTCGTTCATCTATAACAGGAAAAGAAAAATAAGTATTGATAGCTTAGAATGGTGAGACTTATAATCTTTGCAGAGTAGCATAGTTTACTTTGTTCAGAACTTGAAAAGAAAACAAAAAGAAAGTTTTATTTAGGTTTGCTTACTCTTTAGTTTGGAAAGGATATTAAACGAAAAATAAAAAGTCTTTTTGTTATTAAAAGTTGTTTTAGTTTATGCACTTTACTTTCTGTTGCAACCACATCACACAATGCACTGCCCCACTAAGTAAAAAAGTAACCTTAAAAAGAATCTTAATAAAATTAATTAGAAAATATTTTCTTTCTAGGGATACACAACACCAACTAGTACAGGCTAGAGTTTCGAGCTTAAAACACCTTAAACTGCTCGAAGCTTGTTTCATTACTCAGAAATCGTAGTGCGACTGTCATATAGGTAAACCCATTTGTATCAAATATTCCTGGGAAACTCTACTAAAACTAGAGCTAAGCATGAGGCCGTGGAAGATCGGATTTGTTGACGATATCCCCTCGCTTTTCCTTTCAACCATAAACTAGGGTCGATTCGCGTACGGGGGTCCATCTGGACTTCGGTCTTTGTTACCCTACCCATGCGTTTTGATCAGGCTGACGAATGTCCCCCTAGGATATTTTGTACTTATGGTAGCCTTAGTATCATACCTATAGGATCATACACAGGTGACAACAAGGGAGTATAGCTTCTATACCTAGGACAGACGTGGGAAGAAATCCCTTATAGGTCTTTGGGAGGGCGGTTGGGTGATTCCAGTGCTTGCACCCTTAGTCATTGTATTGTGGACCCTGGGTAACTATTCTTCATCCTTCATTGATCTGTTCTAGGCCCTCATCATCCCAGACTCTTCTCCGGAAGGAATCTCGTTTGACTGGTTTGCATACTTAGGATTTTTCAGTGGTGTGCTGTTTGCCCCCTAGTCTTAGTGGCCACTAGGTTTTTGCTTAGTTTTATTTTTATATATAATGGTGGAAGACAAACAACTTTGTAGGTCTAGAAGGTTGCAAAACCTTCTCCCACTTAGAGTGGAACCACTACCACCACCCGGACAATAGAGGGTAGACTCCAGTGTTCCTTTGGAAACTACTAGTGAAATAAAGGTTCCTGAGGAACCACAACTTGCAACACAAAGACCTGAAATAGAGGTTCCTGAGGAACCACAACCGGGGACTCCAGATCAACAAGCTTTTAATACAGTTGAGATTGAGGATCTCACTTCTGGTGAGTTCAGTACTCCATTTAATCCTCCTTTGACTAATCTTAACAATCCACTTTTGTTACCCATTGGTTTCCAGCAACCTGATTATAGTGCATATTTGTTCACACCTGGGCATTTTATGACTAATACAGGAGGCGAACAGGGAGTTCCACAGACTCCCACAATAGGTATGAACACAAACACTATAAATACTCCTCCCATTGCTACACTGATTTTAGCACAACCAACTTCTCTCTCGACTCTGTCCTTCAGCTTTAATGTTGGTAGCTTAGGCATGCCGAGTTCAACAACTGCGGCATCCACCTCTACACCCACTTTTGGACCCAGTAGTACAGTGAATCTTGTTCCACCTCTTGCAACTCAATAGCCATATCCTATACCTAGCACTTGGATTTCCACACCAAATGTAGGGCCAAACGCCTCTGCAACTATGCCCGTCATGAGTACCATGACCATGCCGTCCACCACGATTACCCCTAGTTTTAATGCCTTTGTAGGTTACAATACCAATCAAGGTAATGTACCTACAAGAAACACCCCTTTTTCTTTGTTTTCTGGAGGAGGGGGTAACATCCTTAATCAACAATATGGCAGGGCTAACACCCAGCCGCAGTGGACAAAAGTTCAGAGTACCAACCCACTTTCATTTGGATGGGGGAATTTTAACAACACTTTCACACAACAACAGATGGTTGGGGGAAACCCCTACCAATAGATGGCTAGGGGCAATCCCTACCAGTAGATGGCCGGGGGCAACCCCTACCAGCAAGTGGCTGGGGGCAACCCCTACCATCAGTTTACGGGTCAAACTAAGGGTGGTTCCCCCTTTATGAACCCATCTTATCAAATGCCATCTTGTAGACCTCGTTTACCATTTCTGGAAAATCTGAATTTTCCAGACCTTTCCAAGTTAACAAATGATCCGGTATGCCATAACGCGGCTTGGCCACCAGATCCTACTAAGTTACCTTCGGACATTCCAAAATTCAAAGGAAAAACCAGTGAAGACCCTGCTAACCATGTCACCACTTTCCATTTATGGTGTTCTTCGAACTCGTTGAACTCGTTGGCGCTGTGGCTAAATGGTACATTGAGTTACCTGCAGCTACGTTTTTTAACTTTCGGGATCTCGCACTGTTTTTCTGAACCACTTCTAGCTTCCTGTGCAGTACGATGTCGGGACAAATCTTTTTTCTATATTTAGACAGAATAAGGCCACTCACTTATCTGACCACATTCAGGAGTGGCGAAGACGGAAGAGGCTCATTAAAGCCAATATACCTCCAGAATTTCTTCTTGAGTGGTATCTGAAATCACTCCTTCCTTACATCTTTAAGGAAGTACCTACTTGTGGAGTGTCTACAGAGGAAGAAGCCATTTTACGGACCCAGCAGCTAGACCTTGTTTATGCATAGTATGGGCTACTTTATGAGATTATACCAGATGCACTATGATCAAACACTGACCTTGGCAGACCTAAACCTGGACAACATGCTGACGGCATAGTGGGTTCAGTAGATTTTGCAGTTTTTGAAGCATTGACCAATCAGGTTCATGCCTTATCTGTCAAACAATCGACTGCAGAAGTAACCTCCGTCACAACCTCTCCTTCTACTTCTGAATCTGTGAACCAGGTTCAGAACAATCAAAAGGTCCCTCGGCAGCCCAACAACAAAAAGAAGGGCAAGAAAGGAGAGGGGAACCAGCAAAAGCCCAAGAACAAAGAGAATGCTGAGGAGGGTAACAAAGAGAAGACGAAGGTTAAGTTCCCTTGTAAGCTTTGCAAGCAGGATCGCCTCACTCACCAATTCCCTCTACTCGAATAAGCCCAGAAGCTGCTTCAAGAAAAGAAAACTTTCGTACTTAAAGATCCATTTCCTAAGGGGCAGGGATCAGCTTTTGGCACCTCCAAAGCTGGGGGCACTACACATGCTTCAGTTGATCAAACTTTTATTAATATGGTTAGCATGGATGCACTTTTGCAAACGCGAGCAAGAAATTATACCCCGGATGTGTAGAACAAAGATAAAGAGATTCCTAAATCTTCCATTCCTCTCCACATTCCAGTGGATCCGCTGCCCAAGATTCTGAAAGGTGTCTTGAAACGGGCCTCGCACAATCCCAACGCTCGGACTGCTTCCAACTACAATGTGGTTGAAGATCTAGCCCATACCCCTTGTGCTATGTCCACCTTAGAAGTTTTGCAAAGTTGTCTGTTACAACGAAATGCACTTCTGGCAGTGATTGGAAGTATGGAATAATCTAACATGACTATGTGCTTTGATATGTCTGATATCAAATATCAATTTCCATACCACGTCGCTCTACAAATTGAAGTGGTCCATGGTCCTATGACCATTAGATGGGTTGTCGTAGATGAGGGTGCATCGACATGCGTGATGTCCATTTCTTGCTGGAAAGCTTTAGGCTCTTCTGAGCTAGCCCCCTCTAACACACTGCTTACTACCTTCGATGGCAGGACTTTCCATCCACATGGAGTTCAACCGTCGTTTGAAATTACACTTGCCGGTAAGATAGTTGTTGTAGAGATTGAAGTTCTGGATGCTCCGTTTGATTACAATATGTTATTAGGTAGGAGCTGGACATATGCCATGCGAGCCATTGCATTGGCAGTTTTCCAAGTTGTTATGTTCCCTCACAAAGGAAAGATCGTCACGGTCGATCAACTTTCGTTCTCTCGGCAAAACAACTAGACTTCATTGGATACTACTATTCCTTTTGTAGCTAGGGTTTTCACCCTAGCTTGTGCAAATGAGCACCTACTAAGGAGAATGGACTCCTTAGTAGCAGTTCAATAAACAGTAAATTAAAGTAATAAAATAATACAAATTCTAAACTAGCATGAGCATTAATAAACATAACAAAACATGGAAATATGGTGAAGATCTTTCTTTTTTGTATTAAAATTTTACCTCAGGTGTAGAGGTTGGTGAAGTTCTTGCAATAGTCCAAGAGGGTTTCTCCAAACTCCAGCTTTGCTCCTTTCTCTTTCTCCAAAGGGTTGGAAATGGGCCAAAAGGGGCACTCAAGGGTGAGCTAGGGTTTCAAGAGTGATTTTGGCAGAGTAAGGGTGTATTTGACTGTGGATATGAAATGAGGGGCCTTCATCACCTATTTATAGGTTTTTAGTGGTGGAGTGCTGGCCCATGGTTTAGGTCAGCTGTATAGGGTTTTTTTCCTCCTTTTTCCCTCTTTTTCCTCTTTTTTTATATTTTTTATTCCCTTTTTAGAGGGTTTTTGCTATTTTGGAGGAATTTTGGATAATTTTTGGGGGAAAAGGGGTTTTTTAGCCCTTTGGAGGCTTTTTTGATGGTTTTGTGGCCTTTTGGAGGCTTTTTAATGGGATTTTAAGGTTTTGAAGGTAAATATGGTAGGAAATATGGACAAAATGAGTCATGTAATGGGGTAGATGAGGTAGTGAGCACTTTTTGGGTGTTAACAGATTGCCCCCTGATGTGTGAGGGAAGGAGCTCATCGTATGGCCGATAGACCTCATAAGTCTTGTATGGTTTTCCTAGGGTGTGGAGAAGAGAAGAAGCAAACTGGATCCGGGAACAACGGTCCCAAACAAACTGCAAAAACTGAAAGTACATGACCTCAATAATGGATGAGGAATAATCTGATCATATGGAAAAGGCAGGCATTCCCATGCTCGTATCAAGATATAGAACAATAATAACAATGGGGTCCAAAATATGGGGACCTGACATATACATGGCCTCAAATAATGAATGAGGAAGAATCTCAATATATGGACGAGGCGGGCATACCCATGCTCGTATCAATATACATAAAGAATAACTGTGAGGCCCAAACAAGGAGGACCTAAAAGATACATAGAGAACCACTGTGTACATCATAAGGGTCCACAGGGGACATGAATTGGTGACATACTACTGGGATGATCATGTCTAAGCTGAAGAACGGGTACACTGGAATAACTTACAGTGTTGTTGAGTGTGGTACTAGAGGAACTGATGAGCTGTTGGAGCATAGTGATGGGGAGTCATGTCCTCAATGGTACACTAAACTGGGTACTCAAGGAAGCATATAACTGGATGGCTTCCGAATACAATTTCCAATGCAACCCAGACATCCACAGGAACATATAACTGGGGTGTTCTGAAGGGACTCACCAATGTGCTAGAGTCGGGGGGAAATCCGAGGTCTTTCGACCAATAACTGAAGGGATATAAACCCTGCGCGATTCTCAACGATGCGATCAAGGTGTTGAACTCGAGCATGTGAGAAACAACCACTCGGAGAGGCAATGATGACTCCTCTCAAAATGGTCCGTAGGCACTCACCACAGATTGTGATGGGTCCAAGGCGTAGGGACCTCTAGGTCTATCCTCTGGAATAGAGGGGGCTGTCGTCGATAGAGGGAGACCTACAACTAGCAAGGCAATGATGTTTCCTTGTTTGGAGCGCGAGGTGGAGAAATGAAGTGTGAGAGTACTGATGGTAGGACTGACATACTGTGGGGGATAACTGGGCAAGTAGAGTGGGTGGACTCAAACTTCCTTTGTTCAGAGTATGATGGTGGGGGCCGATCGGGCAGCATATGAAACTGACTGATGGGAAAGGGATCATAGCTGTAATGGATCAAGGATAGTGACTGGGATGAGTGATACTCAAGCTCGTGTAAAATGGCAGGAGACTGCTGTTAAATTTTTGAGCATTAATTCACAATACTCTAGGATCTTTACTGAGAGAATAACATATACAGTATATCAATGCATGACAATCACAATATGACAAGCATCACAAGAATCAAAAGCATAAGAGAAAAGAGACACAGAGTTTCCGTGGGGAAAAACCCTAAGGTGAAAAACCCCACAACTTCCTCAGAGATAGAGAGAGCAATGGCTCAACCAAAGTACAACCAAATAACACTGAGATAGTCTCCTAGAAGCAGATGATCCTCCTCCTCACTAGTGCGCCACTTCTTGAGTGAGAGTGAGTTGCCTTTCCGAATTGAGTAAAATAGAGATCTCCGATCTCTATTTATACTAACCTTTTTTCCCAGTGACCTTATGGGGGCCGACTTTCTAGCTAGGTACATCCACATTATAATATATATAATTCAGGGCCAACCCCACATGGTGGTCTAATAACCCATCGGCAAGTACACACACTTGCGACACTTGTCAATCCACATGATGACACTTCCTTATAGAGGAATGACACATCTCTTATAAGGGTACAATAAATATATATAAAATACATAGATGAAATACATTCTAAAGTTACATATACATCAACACTCCCTCTTAACTAGGAAGGTATTTCTCGACACAGATCTGCTAGACAAGTCTTCTTCTCGGGATCATCGTCATTATCATCGACACTGCTATTGCTATCTCAACCAATCTCTGACTCTACTCGTCATAGGAAGTTCTACAGAGCCAATCCTTTTTCATACTGGATGTAGGGCCACCACCTGCAGGTCTTCATCATCACTGGCCATACTGTGGAAACCTCAAGACTTATTATGTGCATCACAAAACCTGGCTGCAGCATCCCAGGCTATTACGAGCACACAGCTCTACCTGTAGGATCTCCCAGGAGCACATAACATGTGACCCATCACAAAACCTGGCTGAAGCATCCCAGGCTGTTACGAGCACATGGCTCTACCTGTCGGATCTCCCAGGAGCACATTACATGTGATCTCACCACAAAACCTGGCTGCAGCATCCCAGGCTGTTACAAGCACACAGCTCTACCTGTCGGATCTCCCAGGAGCACATTACATGTGGTCCACCACAAAACCTAGCTGAAGCATCTGAGGCCTTTTTCATCCTGTCCGGATCTCCCAGGAGCAAATTACATGTGGTCATGGAAAAACCTGGCTGAAGCATCTGAGGCCTTTTTCATCCTGTCCAGATCTCCCAGGATCAAATTACATACCATAGGACAAAACCTCAAAAGTGCGTCTGCCAGATATCCCAGGGCACCGAATTACATGCCATAGGCAAAACCTCGAAAGACTATCTGTAGATCTCCCAGGGCACAAATTACATGCTTACCTGCACAACCTGTTCCACGGCCATAGAGTATCATCTGATACTCATCATACATCATCCTGATGTACACATGATCACCCTAATCATCATCACTGCAACATCCTGCTGCATGTCATTTGGAGAAGCTTGTCATCCACGATCATCTTGATCATACAATGCATCCATCTGATGCACACCAAGTATCTACCTGATACATATCATCATACATAGTGTATCCACCTGATACATAGATACATGATCCACACAATGTATCCATCAACATACATGATATACCTGATCATACCTGATACATATCAATATACATGATCTACTTGATCATACAATGTATCCACCTGATACATATACAGATACATGGTCCAAGCATCCAACATGATGCATATACATACAAATGATCCAACCGATCATATCCAGCATCCAACATGATGTGTACATACATATAAATGATCCAACTAATCATATCCAGCATCCAACATGATGCATATACAAAATACATACACATGATCCAACTGATCATATCCAGCATCCAACATGATGCATACATACATACATAAAAATGATCCAACTGATCATTTTCAAGCAGAAACCAGAACATCATACTGATGCTCATCATCCAGCACTTACATCCATAGCCATGTGAAGGATCCCCCTTCCAACATGCTTGGAATGGCTTCAACAAATGTGTCCATCACTTCTTCCTCGAAGTGTCCTCGATCCGAAGAACGCCAAGCCTCTCTCTGAAGTACTCGAACTTCACTCTAGATAGTGGCTTCATCAGCACATCTGCAATCTGCTCGTCCATCGCAACATACAGGAGCTTCACAGCTCCTCTCTGCACCATATCCTTGATATAGTGATATTTGATCTCTATGTGTTTCGACCTGTCATGAAACATTGGGTTCTCGGACAGCTTCACACAACTCTGGTTATCACAGAAGATACCAGTAGCATCCAATGGGAGATCAAATAACTCAGACAGTAGCTTCCTTAGCCATACTGCCTCACAACTAGCTGAACAAGCTGCAACATACTCTGCCTCAGCTGTACTCAGTGCTACGCAGGACTGCTTCCTGCTAAACCAAGAGATCACACCTGATCCCATACTGAAGCAACACCCAGATGTGCTCTTCTTATCTGCAGCACTGCCAGCCCAATCTAAATCAACATAACCCTGCTGGTTAAACTTTTGATTCACTTCATACTTGATCCCATAATCCACTGTACCCTTCAGGTACCTTAGAACATGATTTACAGCAATCAGGTGAACACTCCTCGGATCCATCAGGAACTGGCTCAATGTGTTCATAGCAAAGCAAATGTTCGGTCTCGTGTTCGTCAGGTACATCAAGGACCCAATCATCTGACGATACATATAGACATCAACCGGCTCAGATGAAGCATCGCATAGAAGCTTCAGATTCGATGCCATAGGTGTGGCCATGGCCTTGCAATCCATCATCCCAAATCTCTTCAGGATATCTACTGTGTACTTCCCTTGACCAAGGAAGATCCCACCTACACTCTGCCACACCTCCATGCCTAGGAAATAGTGCATCATTCTCAAATATTTCATATCGAATTCAGCAGCAAGCTTCCTCTTAGTATCTACAATCAGTTTGTCATCTCCTGTTACAAATAAGTCATCCACATACAGGAGTAGAATCACAGGATTCCCTTCCTCAACCTTGTAGTAAAGGTTGGAATCCACTTTACTCTTGGTAAAGCCCAAACTAGATAGGAAACTGTCCATCCTACCATACCAAGTTCTGGGAGCTTGTTTCAAGCCATACAAGGCTTTCTTCAATCTGCACACATATGACTCCCTGTCATGTATTTCAAAACCGAGTGGTTGCTCTACATATACTTCCTCTTCAACTACACCATTCAAGAAAGCAGTCTTGACATCCATCTGGTGTATTTTCCATTTCATAGCTGCATCCAGGGCAAGTACTATTCTGATGGAAGTATACCTGGCTACAGGTGCAAAATTTTCTTCATAATCTATTCCCTCTTTCTGAGAGAAGCCACGAGCTACGAATGTTGCCTTGTATTTCTCTACACTGCCATCTACAGCATGCTTGATTTTGAAGATCCATTTAGAGGTCACAACAGACTTCTCTTTAGGTCTTGGGACAACATCCCAAACATCATTCTTCATTATTGATTGGTATTCCTCAACCATGGCATCCTTCCATTCTTTCTTTTCCGCTGCTTCTTCATAACTGGAGGGCTCTTTGTTCATAATGTCACAGAGTAAAGCAACATAGCTAGTATGTGATCTGGTTCTCTTCTTTGCTCTGTGTTCTTCTTCTGGAATACCAAATCTTTTTGCATCTTGAATGAGCTCTCTAGCCCATGCAGGTTTCCTCTTGTGAGAGTTATCCTCACGGGGTGGATCTACAACTTCTTGCGGATCTTCAAACTCACGAACAACTTCTGGAACTGCTTCAGTCATGGTAGTGTCTTGAAATCTAGTTTCCTTAGGTTCTTCATAAAGTTCGATAGGTGCCTTCCTTGATTTGATGAATGCTGAGTTTTCATCAAATGTTACATCCCTGCTAACATCAATCTTCTTGAACCCTGGAAAGTATATTCTGTAAGCCTTCGAGCTTTCACGGTAACCCACAAAGATACCCTTCTTTCCTGAAGGATCTAGTTTAGTCCTCTTTTCTTTTGGGACATAAGTGTATACTGGACAACCAAATATTCTGAGATGACTGACTTCAGGTTTCTTACCAGAAAAGACCTCTTCTAGTGTCTTGTTGTCCAATATCTTGTGGGGTGTTCTGTTCTGCACATATACAGTTGTTCTAGTTGCTTCTGCCCATAGATGTATAGGTAGATCCTGGTCATGGAGCATTGCTCTTGCTGCTTCCATGATTGTTCTATTCTTCCTTTCTGCAACACCATTCTGTTGTGGATTGTAAGGAGTAGTCAACTCCCTGTTAATCCTTGAATCACTGCAAAGCTTCTTGAAGTCACCTGAGGTGAATTCTCCACCATTGTCGGATCTGAATGTTTTGATCTTCTTGTCAGTTTGATTCTCCATCAAGGTTTTGAATTCCTTAAACTTATCAAACACATCATCTTTGTTCTTCAAGAAGTATACCCAAGTCTTCCTGGAGAAGTCATCAATAAATGAAACATAGTAAACATACCCTCCTAGAGAACTGGATGACATAGGACCACATACATCTGAGTGGATGATTTCCAGGATGTATTTTGCCTTGCTTTCACTGCTTGGGAAAGCCTTCTTAATGTTCTTACCTTTTGCACATCCTTTGCAAACACCTTCATGTTTGGTCTTGATTTCAGGAAGACCCTCTACAGCCTTGCTTGCAATTGGAAGTGCCCTATAGTGCATATGAGCAAGTCTTCTATGCCAAAGTTCACTTGGCTCCATGGATTCATGCACCATGGCACGTTCAGGTTGTCCCTTTAATTTATACAAACCTCCCTCTTGCTCTCCAATCACTACTGCATCATCTATGGTCTTTCCCTTTGGCCACATTAGGACTTGACCATCCACAAATGCAACCCTCATACCTTTTGCATCCAATGCAAAGATTGAGAGTAAGTTCTTCTTGAGCCCAGGTACATAAAGAACTTCTTTCATCTTCAAAGATTTTCCAGAATCTAGGATGTAGGAGGCTTCACCACTTCCTTTGATTGGGTATTGATAATCATCCCCAAGTTTCACCTTATGGGGTGATTCATGTTCAGATAGATTCACAAAAGATTCCTTAAACCCAGTAATGTGTTTGGAAGCCCCACTATCAATCAACCAATCATTACAACCATGGGGGATGGTACCTATGAGAGCAGAGATTAGAACATACTCTTCTTCACTTGATGAGTTATCATCACTTTCTGCCCTATCCTTCTTCTTGGGTGGTTCATCATCCTCGGTAGCATGAGCATGAAACCTTCTTTTGCTGCCCTTCTTCTTCTTGTTGGAGTTGTTGTTGTCTTTCTTGTTCTTGGGACAATTTATGGCAATATGTCCTTTCTCATTACAGGTGAAGCATATTCTTCTTTCTTTGAACTGATGTGAATATTTCTTGGAGTGAGATGGCTCTCTCTTGGACTTCCCTTTATTGGTGTGAGCTGTGAGAGATTGATCTTCATTCCCCATCTTTTCGTCTCGTACCACAAGCCTTGCTTCTTTTGGTGAGCATTCTTCCCATAGTCTACTGAAGGAGATCAACTTCTTCCTTGCACAAATTCCTTGGATAAAGGAATCCCATGACCTGGATAGGCCATTTAGAGTGGTCATCACCACTTCACCATTCTCCACCATTTCATCCACTGCTTCTAGTTGTTCCTTGATCTGGGAGACCCTTGAAAAATAAGATTGAATGGTTTCTCCATTCTGAAACTTTACTCCTTTCAATTAGTTCCACAGGGTCATCTTTCGATTTATGTTCTTCCCTTCAAATAGCTTGGTTAAAGAGTCAAACATCTCCTTGGGTGTCTTTAGAGAGGACACATGGGGTATGAGATGATCTTTAATGGAATCAGCAATGATCCTCTTTGCCTTGACCAAGTTCTTCTTATGCAATACCTTGGCCTCTTCATCCTCTGGGATAGGGATGTCTTCTTTCACATATGAGTCCAACTCATTCTCTTCCAGGATTAAGCCAATCCTATACTTCCAAGCTCGGAAGTTATCAGCTCCTTCAAGCTTATCCTCAAGCTTGGTGTGGTGAGACATCTTAAAGAGTACTTCAAATGGAAATAGAAAAGATTTAGATCTTACCACTTGAAATGCTGAAAACTGGATCTGGTCCCGGATTAGGGTTTGTTAGAAAAACCCTAAAAATTCAAAATGTGAATTTAAAATTTCTGAAAGGATAGAAAGATGCGCCTTGATGAGCTAATCAGTTTGGTGCATTCAGAATTTGAGATCAACAAAGTTTTGCCCTTCAGAATTGTCTTTTTGTCCTCCCGGGTTCACTAGGGAGAGCCCTGAATTAGGGTTTGCGTTTCCCAGAGATCTACCCAGCCAAAAATCTCGATCCAAAGCTCTAAACTTCGATTTTTGCAAGGAGCTTCCAGCTATGTCTTCAGATTTTAGAAATTCCTATTTTTGTGGAAACCCTAATTTTTAGTGCCAAATCTGAAAATGCTCAGAATTGAATTCTGACTGGACAGATAGATGCGCCTTGATGAGTAGAGTCAATCTACTATACTGATTTTCAAAAATATGTGGAGAGAAACCCAATAAACAAGGAACTCAAGCTTCTATCACTGCAAAATGTCTTCTTCTCAGGTTAGCTCTGATACCATGTCAAATTTTTGAGCATTAATTCACAATACTATAGGATCTTTACTGAGAGAATAACATATATAGTATATCAATGCATGACAATCACAATAGGACAAGCATCACAAGAATCAAAAGCATAAGAGACAAGAGACATAGAGTTTCCGTGGGGAAAAACCCTAAGGTGAAAAACCCCACAACTTCCTCAGAGATAGAGAGAGCAATGGCTCAACCAAAGTACAACCAAATAACACTGAGATAGTCTCCTAGAAGCATATGATCCTCCTCCTCACTAGTGTGCCACTTTCTGAGTGAGAGTGAGTTGCTTTTCCAAATTGAGTAAAATAGAGATCTCTGATCTCTATTTATACTAACCTTTTTTCCCAGTGACCTTATGGGGCCAACTTGTCTAGCTAGGTACATCCACATTATAATATATATAATTCAGGGCCGACCCCACATGGTGGTCTAATAACCCATCGGCAAGTACACACACTTGTGACACTTGTCAATCCACATGATGACACTTCCTTATAGAGGAATCACACATCTCTTATAAGGGTACAATAAATATATATAAAATACACAGATGAAATACATTCCGAAGTTACATATACATCAACAACTGCAGACTACTCTGAACAAAGGCGACCTGATTGGGGGTGCTGCCGAGATGATCGATCAGAGTGCCAAGAGGCATGGGGGGACTTCTTCACGGATTAAGGAACTATAAGAAGTGTGTGTAAAATGGTATTGTCGTGTGGATTTATACGAGCCCAGGACAGTTCATGCTCGTGATTGCTTTCAATTTTAAGGAGTATGAAAGCGATAAGAAGACTCTGAAATAATGGAATGGTATTGTCATGTGGATTTGTATGAGCCCAAGACAGTTCATGCTCGTGGTTTCTTTCAATTTTAGAGATTCTGAAAGCAATAAGAAGACTCCAAGGGATTGCTTTCTCGTGTGTTAGTCTCCAAGGCCCAAAGAAGCATAAAAGGATGCAATGAAGAACTCTTCTAGCTGGTGTGACTAGAGTATTCCTTTTTCATAATTAGTTTACCAGGTCCGGAAAAGGGTTAAACTTATACCAGATAGATGCCCTTTCAGGTACTTTAACAAGCATGAAAGGAAGCAAGATTGCTCGGTGATCTTTTCATTGTTTTAGGAATCAGAAAAGAGCTTAACAGAAACTCCCTAAGTGCCTTTTTTGTAAAGGACTTGTCCGGCCCGAAAAAGGGATAAAAGTATACCGAACAAAAGGAATGGCAAGGCAAGGAGGAAGTGCTCAATCAAGGAACATTTATGATGACCAAGAATGAGGGTAGGGGGGAACACTGGTGGGCCTCCTTGCGGGATATTGAATGGTGGCAAAATAATGAAATAATTGCAGTATGACAAGAGTGAAGGGCTCATGTAAAAATGTGGAACAATTTGATGGCGACCAATGTGGTGCGCAAATCGAGGTAGCAAGGTGTTGGGACACAATGTTGAATGTGTACCTGGTGAGAGCGAGAAATTATCTCAAGCAGCATCATGAGCTCGAAAAACTGGATCTGACGATATAAAAGGTGTCAAAAATGGATAACGGCCGATGTGGCATGCAAACCAAGGTGACAGGGGGCATTTTGGAAAAAATACCCAAAAATATGTGGGTGAGAGCAAGAAATGATCTCAAGCATCATCATGGGCTCGAAAAAATGAATCTGATGATATAAAATATATCAAAAATGGGCTACGATCGATATGGCATGCAAACCGAGGCAACAAGGTGTCATGTCACAATGTCAATAAAGGTTCTTGGGAGAGCGAGAAATTATCTCAAGCATCATCACGGGCACGGAAATATGAATCCGGAAGTGCAAATGTTGCAAAAAACGGAGGTTATAAGGACTCCAGAATGGTCAAAGGAAATGACTAGGCTAAAAAATGGCTACAAATAAAGGTGAGCCCACCAAACGAAGGATGTAGTGGTAGGGAGAAATGATGGCCCGCGGGGCAGAAATACTTAGGCGTATCAAATCAAATCAAATATACAAGTGATATGTGACCTTGAAAATGGTTGAGATCACAAATGTGAAAAAGTGAGCAAGGTTATGACCTGCCCCCATGCTATGTGCATGGGGTTTGTGATTGTGGATCACATATGTGTTGGTTTGAACAATGGGACCATTGAAACACTGAGATAGATGTGATGGGGAAGGTTCAAAATGATTGATCATGCCCCCTATCCCAGGGTCAAGGTAATCTATTATGCTCCCTAACTTAGAGGTGTTACTGTGGTGCTCTATGATGGCGGGGGTCAAGACCAAGCATTTCGGTATAGGACCATGCAAAGATATTGCGGAACTCTTGGAAAAGTTTTTTGTACTCTCCAATCTCATACTCACTGCAGGAGGTTCCTAAGGTAATGATTTCAAGAGCACCAGGTGGGTCAGAGATGTCTATGTGGATGACGGGTGATATGTTGGCCATGTTACCTTCCTCAAAAGCATCAAGAGCGGGAATAGGATCCTTAAACCAGTTGACTTTGGTGGGAAGGAAATATTTGGACTCAACCGCGAATTGGGTAGCTGTGGTAGAGGAGGATTCTTCTGGGAGGAAATAGGAACAATGGTGCATGTCGTCCCAGGGATAATCCGGGGCAGTGAGAGCCTTTAAGATCTCCTCATCATTGTGAAAACCTTGAGTTGTCAAATCGGTTGACGAGGGAGTGGTAGTTGAAGAGATCATATAAATGGTGTTAATCTCTCCGGATGGGGATGATACCGGGGGGTGGATCTCCTCAATTGTGGGGGGGTGCTGTCTCAAGGTCCAAATTATTCATCTCGTAGAGAGCTACTCTGTAATCTGGGAGATCAGGACAGTGATGTGAGTAATGGCCATAAATACTACATATGGCACAAGGGTGGTTGGTACGCAATTATTTATCATGAGGCTTAGAGGTTGGATCGAGTTCGACAATGGGGATGTTGGGGTCGTCGTCAAGCATTTGCATGTGTTCCTGTAATGCAGGTAATTGTGGACATTGATGAGTCGGATGACCTAACTCATCACATAATGAGCATTTGGGGGGAGCACGAAACACGCGGGGGGGGGGGGGGGGGGGGGGGGGGTTAACTGCCTTGGGAGGGGGTACAGTAGTGTATGGTTGTGGGCCTCTACCCCCAGTGGGCTTGATAAGAGGAGGGGGATTCGTAGATGACGAAGGGGGTAGTGACACCGGGAGGTGGTTGACTAGTAGTGACAATGGGTTGCACCGGTTGAAGGATGACATTTGGTGTCGGTGGGGAAACGGGAGGTGAAATATACCACATGGGTAATCCTAAGGTTAACCCGGGGAGGCTAAGAGTAGCCATTACCGGGGCACTTACTACTCCCGAGGGAGGGAATAGGAAGGGGATTGTGTGGGTGGGTGTAACACCAATGTGAATAGGTACTAATGGTGGTTTGGGTAACAAGCGTGGTTGATTGTTGGGTGTTTGTGTATTGTGGGAAAGGGTACAAAGGTCAGATACTTCAGTCGCAGGTGACGGGGGGGGAATGGATTGGAATGTTGAGGTCATCGACGGATCTGAGTAAACTCTGGGTCCCATGGAGGAAACAAACGAGGTAGTTGCACCACCAACAGGTTGTTCAACCATGGGGAGAACATTCTCGGGTGCAGCGGGGGCATTTGGATCGTAATAGGTGAGTTGTTCAACCTTGACCACGCGTCCATCATGGGGAAACATCATGGTACGAAAAACAGATGAGGCAACCGCCCGCATGGCATACATGTAGCTGCGGCCAAGTAAGAGGTTATAATCAAGTTGGGCATTGATGACCTCTTTGTCAATGAGCATGGTTTTACCAGCCAACTAGATGGGGACATTAGCTAAGAGACCTTGGGGTTGAGCCGAATGACCGTCGTAGGCTCGCAACGCAGTGGTGGATTGCTGGAGAGTAGGGGATCCCAACTTCTGCCAAACGAATGTGGACATAATGCATGTAGAGGCACCTTCATCGATGATGCACCGATGGATGACAAGATTCCGAACGGAAACAGAAACTTGGAACGCTAAAGTGGAAGGCAGGCGTGGTTCGGACTGGTCCAAATCGAAGGCCATCAGTTGTGAATCATTTGGTTCAATAGCACCAATGGTGGAGAGCAAATTCTTGCACTGTGAAGGACATTTTTTAAGACTTCTAACGCAGACATGGCTGCGGGAGGGAGACTGGGCTAAGTCATTTACAATGTTGTAATTTGACGCAGCGCGAGCATTGGGGTTATTGTTGATGCGACGAAGTGGGAAGCGAGGTGCTTTAGAGGCACCATCGAGTGGAGCCGAAGGTATATGTAATGTCTGATCAGTGGGATGAGCGTTAGTGTTTTTGTCGGTGGGAGGGGATTTAGGGGTGGAGCCATATTGGTTCCGACGGGTTTGGAGGTTGATATCAGCGGATGACATCATCAACAAGTGGTGGGTACCTGAGTCTAACATGGGTTGATCAGGAGCGGCATAAGTGATATGTTGTTGTGGTGGTGCAATTCCTTAAGAGGGAGCCAACGGCTGAGTGTTCACTACACCTTGGGTTGGTAAGGGGTTTTGCAGCACCAAAGGTTGATGCTGAGGTGGTGGGGGGTTGGGTGGCACCTAAGGAGCCACGTGCCCTTGGCAATGGGAACTATCAGTCCAGAGTTGCCGAGCTTGCTCCAAATGTGGGCAAGCATGTGTATAGTGGCCATAGACCCCACAAATAGAACAATGATGGTTTGTTCGTAAATTAGGATTTTTGGCCTGCTTGGGTGGTTGATCAGGGTTCTGGTTGGCAGGGGTCGCGTTATTGTTGTTTGGGGGATTGGGAGGTTGACCGCCTTGGTCTGGAGGGGGGTTGTTCCCACGGTTACGACCTTTGCCACGGTTTTGCTGGCCCTGTGGGCGCTGGTTGTTTTGGTTTTGCTGTGGATTTTGTTGGTCGTATACTTTCCCTTGGGCAGCAGGTGGGTTCTGGGGTTGTGCAGGTGCGGGAGCAGGCTGCGGTGGATAATAAGTAGGGGGAGGTTGCGCAGGTGCTGAACCTTGTGGGGGTTGCTGATACGTCTGCGGAACAGGTTGTGGGTTTACCGCAGGGGCTGCCTGTGGTGGGTAATAAGCATGTTGGGCTTGAGAGGACACAGGAGCTGATGCAAGCTGTGGGTGGTAATATGGCTGAGGTACGGCCAGGGGGGTGTAAGCAGGGGACACATGAAAAAAGAACTGAGGTGGACATGAGGGTCTATGGGAATGGTGGTGATGTGCCATGGGAGCATATGAATTAGTTGCTCCAGACTATGATGTAGCCCGCGAAAGGTCAGGGCCATGGCTAGGACGTGCTATGGAAAAGGGTCGGGGATGTGAGGTAATACGGCCAATGATACCATCTGCGGAATGGGATTCCCTCGACGCATCACGTTGGGAGGAATCACCGTGAGGGGCGTCAGGTATGATGGAATACAGATAACCCAACTGGGCGTATATGAGGTCAAATTGCTGGGCTTTGAGGATGGCCTCTTCTTCGGACTGGGGTCGTTTGGATGCCACATCCTTGGCAATGACAAGAAGGAGGAATTTTAGAAACCAATCTAAGAAGATACGGTCGTCTAACTCGATTTTGCAGAGGCTGCGGCGTCGACGCCACTCATGAATGTGGTCAATGATGTGGGTAGCCATGTTCTGTCTGCAAGACAGTAGGATCTCAACTCCCGCGTCATAGTGGACAGGTAACTGAAAGAACTGCAAGAAGGTCAAGGAAAAGGAAGTAAAGGTGGCATGGGTCTCATGGGGTTGCTCGATGTACCACTTAGCTGCAGAGCTAGTGAGGGTGCACTGTAACAGATGGAGGAGGACAGAGTCGTCCACTATGGAGTTGGAGGAACACCATAGATGGAAGGACATAATATGGTTCTGGGGGTCCTCACCTGCCTTTCCCTCAAACTTAGGGATGTCAGAGGGAAGCTTGGTGGGCATGTGAGGCCACGCAGGGTCGTGTCTGATGGGATCGTTAGTCAGTCTAGCTAGGTCAAGAAGGTTGAGGCTAGCCATGAATGGCAAACTAGTAGAAGGATGTGACATACTAGTGGGTTGGACCATGGTGGGGCCAATGCCCCCAAGTGGAGGGGCTGGGTTCGGGATGTTGCCCCCAAGTGGAGGAACGAAAGTGGTATGGGATGGTCCTGCACTGCCAAAGGTAGGGTGAGTCACTGATGGAGTGGGAATGGGTATGCCAGCTACTGGAATGGGTGCAGTGATCAGAATGGTAGATGTGGGCCCCATCGAGGGCATACCCAAAGCAGGTGTGGTAGTTGGTGTGGTGGTGGATGCTCCACCAATGGTCCCTACAAATAAAGGGGTGGAAGTCACGCCAGCCATGGGGCTGGTTGGTGTAGTGTAAATGGGGTTCTCGGACTCTGCCTCAGAATCAGAGGTAAAATAAGGGGCATCTAGCTCGGGTGATGGAGTTCTATCCCGTTGACGGGTGGAGTCAAGTGACAAGGATCGAGATCTATAATGAGTGGTATCAAGTGATGAAGATCTATGTCTATGACGAGTGGTGTCAAGTGAACCATGCTATGGGGGCTCACCTCGGAGGCGCTGAGAATGTCTCGGGGACTCAATGGTGATAGATGGTGTCAAATATCTAGGGGTTGTGTTGAGTGAAAAACAACTCAAAAACCCTAATGCAACCGAGTGTGCAGAAGGACAGCTCAAAAAATATGGCACTTAGGCCAACAACCAACTCAAAACACTTACTGTAACAGCTATGCTACAATAAGTGGAGTATCAAAAGAAATGGTCAGAATACCAACAAGTAGCAGGTTTCCTAAAAAATAAAAATAGTGGACTCGCTAGACCAAAAGGAGGTAAGGGAGCATGCAAAAACCTAACTAAATAGTATTCTGACTCAAATATACATATCCTCTGCAAGGTGATGAAATCCAAGTCAGACAATATGGATAATAGAGCCAAGTGGCTAAAGATATCCCCCTACCGGGAGGGACACCGGGTAGTCAATCCTAGAAGAAAGGCAACTAAGATACCCCGTTCATGACATGTCCAGAGAAGGTGAATCTGCCATTTGGTTCTATCGCCGTGGTATCCCCATACAGGTGATACCCCGAGAACTATGAAAGGTAGCCTTCGATTACTAAATGGATTGCGGTATTCCACTCAGGCCTTCGGAACTAGTCTGGCGACTTCAACCCTCCTAGGGGAGAGGCCCTCTGATAAACTGGTTGTGACCATGCCAAAAAATACTAGGGGATTTTGGTTCCCTAATGGACAACAACTATGTCTCAAGCATAAGCAACCGAGGGGTGTTATTTGGATGCCTATCCCCCCGATCCTACCTAACTACAAAAATTCTTATGTGTTCCCCAAGTGGGGTTAGAATGTTGGTTGTGTTAAGTAGTTTTTTAAGGCTCACTTGAATTAGGTGACAGAGTGTGTGCATGTGAGATGATGAACCCAAATAAAAAGTGCCACAGGGTGGGCAACTTGCTAACTAAAAATAACAATACTGAATTTAAACTTTGAAATGCAAAATTTTCTCTTTTTCAATTAAAATGCTGAAATTTAAAAAATATTCTGTAAATGGAACAGAAAGAATACTACAGAAAAGGCTATAGGGAAGGATGGCCTTAGGTAGGACAGATGGCTTTGCAAGTGCAGAAAATATTGCAGCAAAGTGCTGGGTTCAAAATAGGAAAAAGTGCAAAAAACAGACCGCGGGTCTGTGGCAAATATGGGCGGTTGGACTGCGGGAAACAACTCAACAGTCATGGACAGGTTGCGGGATTTTGGCCGAAAGATGCAGTCGGACCACGAGAAATAGGTCGAAAGCAGCAGGCGGGTTGCAGGAAAATGGCTGAAAGCCATAGGCGAGATGCGGGAAAAAGGCCGAAAGACGCAGGTGGGTTGCAGGAAAATGGCTGAAAGCCGCAAGTGGGACGTGGGAAAATGGCCGAAAGATGCAGGTGGGTTGCAGAAAAATGGATGAAAGCCGTAGGCAGGATGTGGGAAAAAGGCCGACTGACGTAGGCAGGTTGCAGAAAATTGGCTGAAAGCTGCAGTTGGGACGTGGGAAAAAGGGTTAACGGCCGTAGTCGGATTGCAACAAACAGGCTAATAGCCGTGGTCGAATCACAGGTAACAGACTTGAATCTGCCAGTAGGTCACCGGAAACAGTCTGAGAGCCATGGTCGGATCGCAGGTAAAGGCCTGAAAGACGCGGTCGAGACACAACTGTGAAGGGTAAAAGACACGATTTACAACAGCTGAAAGGGATAGCCGAAAGGAAAAAAAGAAAAATATTGCAGAACATTGAAAATGCTTAAAACTTTTAAAACTATAACTAGAAATTCAAAGGAACACAAGGGGAGTCGCCAAAAACTGTAGCTAGGGTTTTCACCCTAACTTGTGCAAATGAGCACCTACTAAGGAGAATGGACTCCTTAGTAGCAGTTCAATAAATAGTAAATTAAAGTAATAAAACAATACGAATTCTAAACTAGCATGAGCATTAATAAACATAACAAAACATGGAAATATGGTGAAGATATTTCTTTTTTGTATTAAAATTTTACCTCAGGTGTAGAGGTTGGTGAAGTTCTTGCAATAGTCCAAGAGGGTTGCTCCAAACTCCAGCTTTGCTCCTTTCTCTTTCTCCAAAGGGTTGGAAATGGGCCAAAATGGGCACTCAAGGGTGAAAGTAGCTCAAGGGTGAGCTAGGGTTTCAAGAGTGATTTTGGCAGAGTAAGGGTGTATTTGATTGTGGATATAAAATGAGGGGCCTCCATCACCTATTTATAGGTTTTTAGTGGTGGAGTGTTGGCCTATGGTTTTGGGAACCATATGGTTTAGGTCAGCTGTATAGGGTTTTTTCCTCCTTTTTCCCTCTTTTTCCTCTTTTTTTATATTTTTTATTCCATTTTTAGAGGGTTTTTGCTATTTTGGAGGAATTTTGGATAATTTTGGGGGGAAAAGGGGTTTTTTAGCCCTTTGGAAGCTTTTTTGATGGTTTTGTGGCCTTTTGGAGGCTTTTTTGGCCTTTTGGAGGCTTTTTAATGGGATTTTAAGGTTTTGAAGGTAAATATGGTAGGAAATATGGACAAATGAGTCATGTAATGGGGTAGATGAGGTAGTGAGCAATTTTTGGGTGTTAACACCTTTAGTTGATCAATCTACCCCAATAAGCGAGAGTTTAGGAGCAGGGCTTTACGGGTCATTAATAGGCACTTTCGACCTACCCTCCCCTGTTCTTTTTATGCGTTCTGATGTAGGTACTTCTACTGAAACATTCACGGTTGGTCTTAGTTCTAATCCGTGGATCCTTCCTACTGTATCAGAACCTTCAGTACCTTTAACCATTGTAGAGATAGCATACATGGAAGCACAACATGCTGCAATGGAACATATCGTGACTCCACCTGTCCCTGCTGAGTCAGATAGGGACTATGCTCCTGCATGGTCATTCAATTCTACCCACTCTTTCGACTGTTTAGACACGGTCTTATCATCTGATGAAGCCATTTTGGAAGCCATGATGGGCCTGGACCATCCATGGGAACATATGCATCACAGGGCTTATCTGCTTCCAAACCTAGACAGGATAGAAAGAGGAGAATTCTCTATGAGACCCGGTGGATTGTTGATCTGTCATCTTTTCCTTCTACTTCAAGAGCTGTTTACGCTGAATTGAATATGGCTAATATATCAAGCAAAATCCCGATTAACATTTCCACCAAACTCGGGGTCATGGAAAACATTTTTATTGGTGCAGACTGCTCTCCAGAAGAGATAGCTCTGTATACCAAACTTTTTAAAGAATTCCGCGACATTTTTGCCTGTTCTTATGAGGAGATGCCAGGTATTGATCCAGCCATTGTCGAGCATGTTATCACTACATACCCTAATGCAAAACCTGTGAGACAGAAGCTTCGTCCTGTGAATCCTCGAAAAGTGGCCGCTATTAAGGCGGAAGTTGAAAAATTGCTTAGAGCCAGATTTATCTACCCGATTGACATGAAGGAATGGGTTTAAAACCCTGTTTCGATTGATAAAAAGCAAGGTACCATCCAATTTGTACTGACTTTCGGGACTTGAATAAAGATTATCCGAAAGATAACTATCCCACACCATTTATCGACCAGATCATAGATGCATGTGCGGGACACGAGATGTTTTCTTTCATGGATGGATTTTCGGGATATAATCAAATCGAAATCAAACCTAAAGATCAATACAAAATAGCTTTCATCTACCCATGGGGAACCTTTGCATATCGGAAGATACCATTTGGCTTAAAGAATGCTAGAGCTATGTTCCAGCGAGCTATGAATTTCGCTTTTCACCATATCAAACACATAGTTGAACCGTACTTGGATGACCTCCCGGCGCAATCTCAAAAGAGACGGGATCATCCAGCCCATTTGAGACTTGTGTTTGAAAGATGTAGACAATATAATATTTGTTTGAATCCTAATAAGTGTGTATTCTGCGTCGAATCGGGATGTTTATTGGGTTTTATTGTATCCAGTCGTGGTATAAGGGTCGACCTGTTAAAAGTTGAGGCGATTGTAAATCTACCTCCTCCTCGCACCTTGCGACAACTCCAAAGTCTGCAAGGCATGTTTAACTTCTTGCGATGCTTTATCATAAACTATGCTAATATTACAAAAGGTTTTATGAGACCGCTTAAACAAGATACCTACTTCTTGTGGGATGAGGTTTCTCAAGCATCATTTGAAGCCTTGAAAAAGGCACTACTTTTAGCCCCCTTTTTGAGCCTGCTAGATTATGCAAAAGACTTTCTTTTATATCTGGAAGCGTCTCTTAGTACAATTGACATAGTACTAGTTCGGGAGGATGACACGCTCCAGGACCATGTTGTTTACTATCTTTCTCGCACACTGATAGCTCCCGAGGTTAAATATTCACATGTTGAGAAGTTAGCGCTTGCTACGGTCTATGCGGTATAGAGGCTTTGTCATTACATACTTTTATGAACAACTATTGTGATAGAAGAAGTCAATCCTTTTTAGTATGTTCTCACTCGACGCATCATCAGTGGGAAGTACAACAAATGGATTGTAATCTTACAAGAGTTCGATTTGGTTTTTCAATCAGCCAAGTCGAATAAATCACTAGTGTTTGCTGAGTTAATCTCAGAGTTTCCGAGTGACTGAGAGCATATCGAGGAAGAATCATCATTCCCGGATGAACATATCTTCCTTATTTCCTAATCTGACCCATGGTACAGGGATATCTTAGTATATCTCCAGACTTTGAGGTGTCCTACCACTTTTTCTAGAGAAGAACGACGCAAACTGAAAAGTCATGCGAAAAACTATCTCATCATCTCTGATACTTGGTACAGACGTGGGATGGATTCCATCTTACGACGTTGTTTTTCTTTGGAAGAAGCAGAATCAGTATTGAATGATGCCCACAGTGGAGCTTGTGGGGGTCATCTTTCTGGGTTGGCAACAGCCCAGAAAATACTGCATGCCGAGTATTTTTGGCCCACAATCTTTAAAGATTGTGTGGAAGCTGTGAAACACTGTCGTTCATGTCAATTTTTCACCAGGAAAATGAGAGCAAACCCAACTCCTCTTCATCCTGTGATTACAGCAGGTCCCTTCACAAAATGGGGGGTTGATTATATGACTTGCAATCCAGTTTAAGCTAGAGGACATCATTATATCATCATTGCCATCGACTACTTCACCAAGTGGGCCGAGGCAATGCCTACTATCAAGGCAAATGGAGAAACTGCCGCTTATTTCGTATTTAATTAGATTATTGCAAGGTTCGGCATACCCAAAGAGATTGTGACTAATCACGGCAGTCATTTCCAGAATAGCATGATGACTGATCTATACACAATGTTAGGTTTTCGGCAAGAACATTCGTCTTCATATTATCCACAGGCGAATGGACAAGTCGAGGCAGTTAACAAAACTTTAAAGGTAATACTACAAAGAACTGTCAATGCTAGTCGAAATAACTAGCACATCATGCTATACCCTGCTCTTTGGGATTACCGAGCGAATGTAAAGACTACTACTGGGTTCTCTCCCTTCCAGCTTGTGCATGGGATAGAAGCAGTCATTCCGATTGAATGCGAGATTCCTTTGTTAAAACTAGCTGTTCAATTACTACCAGATACTTCAGCACTGGAAGAACGTTTGTTGCATTTAGAGCATCTAGATGAGCAGCGCCGCAACACGCTCACAGCAAATGAAGTTCACAAGAAACGATTCAAAGGACAATATGACTAGTCTGTCAAGCCCAGGGTGTTCCTTGAAGGAGATCTTGTTCTACTTTGGGATCAGGACAAGGAACCCCTAGGACCTGGCAAGTTCAAGTCCATGTGGCTCGGGCCTTACATAATCTCTAAAGTACTAAAGAAGGGTGCTTATGAGCTAGTAGACTACGAAAGTAATAAGCTACCTGATCCCAGAAATGGGCTCTACCTGAAGAAGTACTACGCCTAGGCAGTTGTGCTTTTTCTTGTAACATAGCTGTATATTTTGTAGAGCTAGTTTTTGTTTGTGTTTGTTTAGTTAACCTTATGTGTGTCTTCATTTCGTGTATCAGATGTCGACTGAACATTTCTTAGGATTTGCTAATGGCACCAATCGCCACACCCGATAGTTGGCCTCAGCAGCTTGGATCATTTACTCACCTGCTGGCCAACTGGTCTCTTTGGGGGGGTTTGTTTGGGTCCCACTACGAACAATGTAGCTGAGTACACTGCAGTTATAGAACTTCTCTGAGGTTCCCTTATTCATGGCATTTCACATTTGGAGGTAAGACTTGACTCGCAACTAGTTGTATTTCAGTTAACAAGTGTTTACTAGATTAGAGATCCTTTGTTGCTACGACAGTTTTTGCGAGTTAAATTATTGGAAAGACAATTTGATTCCATTATATATCAACACATTACAAGAAATTTAAATGCATTAGTTGATTCATTTGCAAATTATGTTTTAGATTGGCATTTGTATCATACATTTCCATAAACAACACTTCACACATAAAGTTCAAACACATACACATGTAAATAATCGATACTGTATCAAAAAATATATGAGTTTTGGATCACAAGTCTATCACAAGTCATGTCATAAAGTACAAAATTGGGCGCGGTGGCCTCAAAAATATACATAAAGTATCCATCTCCTATGGAGAAGGAGGGGCCTCATCATCATCTACTGCATCCCGATAACATATGACTAACCTAGCTATCTTCCGCAGCACCCTAAGCCATGCTAGGGGCACCCCAACTACATCTTCCTGCATATCAGTAGGTATCTGATCCATGCAACATGCAGGAACATCATGAGTCAACCGACTCACTTTCCGCTCTATGGTCCCTAACATAGCGTTAGCTACACCAACATCTGCTACCCTCATGAAGATAGTGGGATGTCCCTTGGGACGAACTGGCCCAATATCTGCATATGACACTTTTTTAGTACTTCAAAATTCATTTATAAAAATCATATAATTGAAAATTTTAAAAAATTAAATAATTCTTAAAATAAAAACATACCAATATCTCCCTAGGCTCCACCTGGAGGAAGCACCAGCTCTGGATCATGGCGGAAGTCTAATCCAGCATACGGAAACTGCTTGAATACTGACACCTGCCTCTCCCACCACCCCCAGAAGTCATCAGTATGATAACAAAAGTGACTCTCCCCACCACCCTGGCGGAGAAATATGTCACCCCAACGGCTCAATCTTGGTTCTCGAGGGTCAGCTGGAGGTAGAGGCATCCCAAAGCTAAGAGTAGGTACCCTCTCGAAAAAGAAGGTACATAGAATGCTGCCATATCCAAAGTTCTTCGCTCTCCCAGATTTGCAACCCGTGAGTTGAAGCTTCATATTTGCCAATAAGCTAGTGCACCAATCGTACACATGTCCCTGCAAGCATCTAACACCAACATGCATGGAATGCCTCGAAGCTAGGTGTTGTGTGGCACTCCCCGCCATACGGTTCAGCATACTCACAATAACCTTTAGTGGGAGGCTCTCAATAGTAGAAATTAGGATTTGAATTCCTGACTTCTCGACTCCCACCACACAGTATGCATTCAAATATTCTTGCACCGACACGGCACCCTCATTGCAAGAAGATCCTTTCAAACATACTGCATCTCCCCTCCTAGAGAGTCCGGTGATGAAGTAGATGTCGTCAACAGTAAGGTCCAAGGTTTGTCCTCGGATAACAAATGCTTTGGTATCTACATCCCAGTATTGAACGAGTCTTTGAAGCAATCTATTGAGTGCCCTCATGTTCACGGTTCAGTAAAAATTTAACAAACCGCATCTTCAAAGGGCATGGAGAGTGACCAAGTCTTGCATTTCCAACCTATCCATCTCCTCATGTTCTCTCTCCCTCCAAATAAAAACCATCCTGCCACAAAAAATGTCAAATTTTAGAACCTCGACACTTTTTTCTTCATATTCAGGAGTGTGCGCTACTATACAAACTACACAATCATGCATGGGTGCTACTGTGTAAGAGGCATAGTAGCGCATACCTCTAGTATGTGCTACTTTTCCTACTGAAGAGTAGCGCACGCGCTTCTAACGATGTGAGCATGGCCTTAAAAGTGATTTTAAGCTCAAAAATTGACAAAAAACCAATGAAAATGCAAGTTAAGATAAATTCAACTTACTTGGTGGAAGCAAAATGGTGATTGGTTGCTTGCGTTGATCGCCACGAAGGATTGAAATGCAAGGGTTTGCTCCAAATCTTCTTGCCCTACAAAACCAAAATGAAATTTGAGTTTTAATTTTGAAATTACATATATGAATTTGTTTTTAAATTTTTACCCACTTGGCTAAAATCTCTATAGTTGCAAATTCTACCATTTTGTTCTATTTAATCAATTAATAGCTGCACATGGTACTATGATAATTTCACCTAATGGTTCTCATTTTTTCACTAAAATTTTGTAAGATCAATCCTTTAAGACTAATTTTCTTGATGATAGACCTTCTCAACTAGCTCATAGTTAAAATTTACATATCATTTAAGAATTTTTGTTGCGATTACTAACATATTTGTTGAAGTCCTAGTTTTGGAAGATTATGAGTCGTGATCCTAGAAGCTGTCATTTAAGTAATTTTAAGCTCTTGTTTGGACTATTTAAACCTAAACAAGATCGCCGAGCAAACTTGTCCTCTTCAAGCTCGTTAAAGTAATTGAAGGCTCATCCACTCAGGTATAGAATTACCCCTTTTCCGGGCCTTGGTGGATAAATTATGGAAAAGGTATACTCTAAGTATACTTCTGTATGCGCTAGAAGAGTTCTTCTTCCATTGTTTTACACTTTTTCGGGGAAGGAGACTAACTTTACGAAAAAGGACCTTTCAGAGCCTTTCTTCAGGGTTTTTCAGGCTCTCTAAACATGAAAACACCAAGCGATCATTCACCTACTCGGGCTCGATGTGAAATCCACGAGAGGGTAAATAGAGGACTGTTTAAGTTTTTCAACTCTATAAACAAGAAAACACCGCCAAGCACAGACGAATCCGAGCTCGATATAAAATCCACGGATAGGTGTAAAGAGGATTGTTTAAGTTTTTCAGACTCTATAAATAGGAAAACACCGGCGAGCATTAACCTACCTGGGCTCAATATTAAAATCCACGAGTAGGTGTATGGAGTTATTGTTTAAGTTTTTCAGACTCCTTAAAATTGAAAACACCGGCGAGCAAGAACAGATCTCGGCTCGATATTAAAATCCAGAGATCAGTAATATAGAGTAATCTTCTATCTCTTCTTCGAACTCTGTAAACAATGAAGAAGGTCCCGAGTCTTCCTCCCATGGGATCGTTAAACTTTTTACATGGTTGGATCTATTGAGTTTTCCTCCTTTCTTGGACTCATTAAACAACAAGAAAGGTATTCTTTTATCTAAAAAGAATAAGGGATGAGAAATATGTATCATATCTTCAGTGTCAAAGGTAGTTCAATTAGCTCTATCCTTGAACACAGCACCCACTTGAGTCTATCATGTCAGTTGGGTTTAGTTTTTGACCTCAGGGTGAACCTGATCTCCGATTTGTTTACTCCCCCGGTTGGTTATTCTTCCAATCATATGGAGGGTCTGCTAATGTCTCCTACATTATAGGCTTATATCATTTTCCCCATTATGTTGAAAACCACTTGAGTCACCTTGTGTCATGCTCACTGTTTAAGGATGTACCCTGTGTCAGCCATTCTACAATTTACCTTGACCTCATGTGTCGGCCATCCTAGTGTCAGTCCTGTTACATATATTACTCCATATCAGCTCATACCAGTTGAGTGTCCCTCGTGTTGGATGATGGAGGATGCCTTAAGGCCTCCCTTCCAACGGATTTCTTCCCATCGACATCAACTCATTTTGCTCTGGGAATGAAGTTTAGAGTTTCAGTTAGTACCTTGGAGATTGCAATCACCAGTGGCAATTTTCCTCACTGTTGAATTATGAGAATACATCAATGTCTCTTATTCGACAGGACCTTCAAGTGTTTGACTCCAAGTCCATTGATTCACACTTGTTGGATCGTACTAGGTACCTTGGACCCCATCATCATTATCGGTAGAAGTCCTCGTGTTTGTTAATGGTATACACCAACGACTGGTAATCAAACGATACCCCCCATGTTCGACTATCAACTCATCTATTGACATGGTTAGGGTTTGTAACTTGCGTTGTTTATGGATGAAGACCTTGGGATATTGATGACATTACCTCATTATGTTATCACCCAAGTTGCACAAGACTGAGCCTCACTTATATTCGGCTCTCCATGAGACATAGATCCAATTTGTTGTTATGGCTATGATCTCTTAGTTTGACATGGATCCACGCTTGTATTTCAAGTGGACATGCTATATATACATCTCCTCATTATGTATCGGAGATCATGATTGTATCACACTGCACATCTATATGATGTCAAGAATGTAATTGCTCTCTGACCTTAACCTTTGTTTCAGGTGTTTCTGTGACTTCGTCCTGCGGTTTCTTGCTCCTCCTCTGGCTTTGGATTATAATGTATTTCAGCCATCGTTTTCCTCTGACCTCACACATTAGGGGGCATCTATTATAGGTCAAATATGTACTTCTCCGTCTGTGATTACCTTGAGCTGTTGATCACACAAAAGGACAACTTGGATTGAAGAGCATGATGACCTCAAATGAGACTTTGACCTGATTCATCTTCCTGCAAGCTGACAAAACCCTAAAAAATATCATATTTTGGCATGGGCACTACTCTCTTTAAGTAAAATAGCATATGGGTGCTACTCTGTAAGCTATATAGTAGCGCACACCTCCCAGTATGCGCTACTCTACTTCAGTAAACTAGTGCACATCATCCAAAAAATGGCAAACGCTAGTATTTAATATTGTAGTCACGCACTATGCGCTACTCCACTGTGAAATAGTCGCGCACATCTTAAAATATGATCAAAAAAATATTAATTTGACTAATGGGGATTAGTTGCAGTTGGTTCCCCAACTTCCCCTGCAACCACCTCTCGACCTGAACTGCCTACCTTGTCCTATAAATACAAGGAGGATTGAAGAGAGGGGTTAAACATAGAGAGAGAGAGCCATAGAGAGACTCTTCTTATGAGAAGCTTGTATTGAAGGTGGTTATGTTGGAGAAACTCTGAAGTCATAGAAGAGCAGGAGCCTAGGATCAAGTTGCATGAGCATGCTGCAAAGTCAGGTATACTTTGTATCATTCATCTGTTTTTGACAATAAAAGGTTGAAACATCTTTCTCGTCCCAAATCAAATGCTTAATGGAATATGTGTTTGTTTGGATCATGTTGGTTAATGCTTGATGTTTGAATTAATTTTCAATTCCATCATTATTATATTGGCCAAGATATGCTGAGAAAGGTCTTTGTATTGCAGGTTTATCAGATGGGAGATCGAGTGGAGGATTGAGTGCAAGGTTGGACAAAAGCTAGGATCAAACTTCATTCATAAGGTATGTCCTCAAGTTCTTTGATCTATTTCCCTTTATAAACACTTATGTAATGCAATTAATATTTTTACCTGTCACCCCCTTAAGTTGATAGTGTCTATTTCCTCACTATAGGGTAGTATTTCCCGCCAAAACCAAGGGATCCAATTGATATATAATGGTATTATTTTTTCATTTTATAAGTGGACATAGATTTTTTATTACTTTTTCTTTTGTTTTCATTTTTTTATTTTGTGAGCCCACATGAATTTTTTTAATTAAATTTTTTTTTGCACCAAGAGGAGTCAACCCAGAATGGGGGAGATGTCGTCACATAATGTAACGTTATATTATCAAAAATAATAAAAAATAAAATTAATTAAAAAAATTGTCTTGACTCACAAAATTAAAAAAAAATCAAAACAAAATGGAAAGTAGTTAAAAATGTGTGGACTCATAAAATATAAAAATAATTAAAACCAACATAGAAACCCAAATCTATCTATCAGCAAGAGATCAAATTTCTTGAGGTGTAAATTTTTTTTGGATATGTAAAAAAAAAATTACACTTCAAAAAATTGGATCCATCTGGATGTTTGATAAATTCAAGTTTAAGATGGATCTATGTTAGTTGGTAATATTAATTCCCCTCATACTGAGTTGTAGGAACCTAGCTCCTTTTTGTGCGATTACTATTTTGTTATTTTGTTTTCAAAAATAACAAAAACCAAAGAGAAAAACATAAATAGAAAATGTAAGGATAGAGTTTCATGTTTTCAAGGACCTTTTTCTTCCATCCTTGGTTCCAGCGATAGGACATCCTTAAGTGAAAAACTCGTCACTGCAATATCACCATTTAATTAGTTGGTAGCAAAGGAAAAGTTCCTATGCAAATTAGATAGTTTCTGGAAAATGAATTCACTACCTATTTTCCACGTCTAATTCCAGTATTATAGCCACTTGCACCTCTAAATGGGAAGGAATTAGCATAAGGAAATCATTTAAAAACAAAAAGATATGGAAAATGTTAATCAAATATTTTAGACATATCTCAATGTTGGTTGAACAAAGACATCATATCTCGAAATATATTATTTTTCATCAAGTGGCCCATTCTTTTATTTTTGGTATAGATTGATTTTGGGTAAACAACAACAAACATGGAGCCGAAATTTTGGAATTTCTGGGGAACTTTAAATTGGAAGCATGGTAATTTAAGCAATCATATGTCATCACAGTCAAAGGATATCTATGAGAGGCACATGGATAGCTTATCCAAACGTGGATGAAAGAAAGTTTCTCAATGCCTGCACAGACAGGATAGGCACTTTCAGTGCTACTGCTGTGTACCCACTATTCAGCCTCTACAAATGTGTTATGGTTGTTTAACATTTATTCTTGAATATATGTATGGTGATAACTATGCAACTTGAAGGGATTGATTAGATTTTTCCAAAGTCCCACCACAACACAATAATGATAATAAATTTTGCGACACAATGGCCCAAAATTGTATGAAGCAATAGGCAGACCAACATCGTTCAAAACACACTTTTGAGTAAGGTGCACAGGTGTTTCTTCATTTGCAACCTTATAAGTAGACATTCCTCAAAGAGAAAGGCCACAAAAAAACTAGCTCCCAAATTTTATGGCCCGTATAAAATTATTCAGTGCATTGGTTTGGTGGCTTACAAATTGGCATATCCCACATACTTAAAGATACACCAAGTGTTTCATGAGTCATGTATGAATAAAGTTGTGGGTCAAAACTGCCACATTAAAACCACATTACTATAATTGTATGAAGAAGGATCCATTTGGCTCCAACCATCAGAAGATGCCACGTGGGAACCATTGTTCATTCTGTAGCAGTTTCCTATCTTCAGCCTTGAGGACAAGGTTGCTTTTGAAGTGCTGGAAGGGGAGAGCTTTGATATTGTGGATTTTCTTGACCCAATTGGTAACCATCGTCGAATCACCATATATTCTCAATAAACACCACAAAGCAAGAATCTTTATGCCCATATTCTCACCATATATTCTCAGTAAACACCACAAAGCAAGAATCTTTATGCCCATACGACAATTTAGTTTAAATTTGAAATAATGATTTTTATTTAAGAGCATAAATATTCCAGCTGCACATCTACCATCAACAGTTGCACCATCGAAGTAGACTGTGGCTACACAAGAATCCTCTATCCCGTTCAGTTTACGAAATTGACTTGTGATAGGGCTCAAATCCTTATATGTTAAGTATTGCAACTTTACCACTTAATTAATTAGTAGTAAAGGGCTCAAATCCTTATACGTTAAGTATTGTGACTTCACCACCTAATTAATTGGTAGTAAAGGGAAAAGTTTCTAAGCAAATTAGATGGTTTTTAGAAGATGAATTCACTAGGGAAGAGACACCACTAGTAGTGCACTCAAATTTGAGTGACTTGTATATAAAGTATTTTTATGAACCACTTATGGTAACTTGTTTTTACAAGATCAGGGTCTTGCTCACCATTCCCTATCTCTACATTTGGTCCCTGCCTCACATATGGATCCTCTCCGCTACCTATTTTCCAAATCCAATTCCACTATCATAGGCACTTGCATATTGAAATAAGAAGGAAATACCTATTTTCTATATTCAATTTCACTATTATAATTATTTGCATTTTTAACTTAACCGAGTTCATGATGCAAATCTTATCAAAGACATAGAAGTATAAGGAACCCATCTTAATTAGCAACAAAAAGTTGGAGAGCAAGGTTTTGAACATGGAAAGGACATGTTCATGAAAGGAAAGTGAGGGATCAATAATTGAAAAGGTTGAAATATATTCAACTAAATTTGAGAGGATGATAATGAAGGGGATCTTTTATCAAATATGTGTGTTGACAAGTTTATTTTAAAAAAAATTAGAATATGTAGAAAACAAATAATGAAGATATGATAATGATTGAATTTCGATAGAGATTAGTAAAATATATGTAAGGGAAATAACATATTTAATGTAATGACATTTTGATAGAATTAAATAAATATATGTCTTAAAGATGGAGGTTTTGTTTTTAAAATGGGAAAGACAATACCACATATATTAGGTTTACACAACAACGTTATATCCACTTTAAATGTGGATCTTAAAGATGGAGGTTTTGTTTTTAAAATGGGAAAGACAATACCACATATATTAGGTTTACACAACAACATTATATCCATTTTAAATGTGGATCTATCAAGTACCGAGAGGGATCCAATTGATCTATAATGAATTTTTTTTTTATATAAGTGGATATAGATTTTTTTATTACTTTTTTCTTTTGTTTTGATTGCACCGAGAGAAACGAGGTGCTCTACAACCCAATATGGGGGAGATGTTGTAACGTTGTGATGTAACGTTTGTTACTAACAAAATAATTAAAAAAATTCATGTCAGCTCATAAAACAAAAAATTATGGAAAGTATTTAAAAACAATCCATGTTGGTTCATAAAATAAAATATTATGAAAAGTAATTAAAAAATAGATGTTCGTTTATAAAATAAAAACTTAAAACTTAAACCCGGATCTATCAATCAAGAGAGATCACATTTCTTGATTTTAAATTTAAAAAAAGAAATACACCTCAAGAAATTGGATCCCTCTAGGTGCTTGATAGATATGGGTTTAAGATCGATCTATGCTGGTTTATTTTGTGAACCGAATGAACTTTTTTAATGAATTTGTTTTTGCACCAAGAGGAATCAACCCAATATGGGGGCGATGTTGTCACATAATGTAACGTTATATTATAAAAAATAAAAAAAATTGTGTGGACTCATAAAATAAAAACAAAATGGAAAGTCGTTAAAATTGTATGGGTTCATAAAATATAAAAATAATTAAAACCAACATAGAAACCCAAATCTATCTATTAGCAAGAGATCAAATTTATTGAGGTGTAAATATTTTTTGGATATGTAAAAAATATTTACACTTCAAAAAATTGGATCCATCTGAATGTTTGATAGATCCAAGTTTAAGATGGATCTATGTTGGTTGATAATGTCAATTCCCAAAGGATTCTACACAAGGATTCTATGTTGTTTAGAAAGAATTCTACACAAGCGCCCCTAGGTATCATCCTTCTAAGCCCTATAAGTATAAATCAAAGCATGAATATAGAAAGTCTGATCATAAGTTTGCAAAGAAATATTGCAAACCCTTCCAGAGAAAGTTTGTCAAAAGACGATCAGAGTGAACAGAAAAAGAAACGTGCTTTATCTGTGGCCAGAAAGGTCACTATGCGAGTAAATGTCCTCAGCGCAAATCTAAGCCAAGGCTTGCAGCCTTGTGTGCAAAGCTTGATCCTTAGTGGTGGGATGTTGGTTCTTGCTCTTCAAATAAGTCTCCTTCTGGTGAAGTTATCTTTTTACCTTCCGATGAATCTTCTACTGAAGAGTCTAAATCTGGTTCAGCTTTAGATGCTAAATTAAATAATTTTGATCCATCCTCCTTTGATTCTGATTCCAGTCTGGATGCAAATTTAGGGGGGTGTGAGCCGCCAGAATTTGATTTCTCTTTGTATATGTTTTCATTCATCCAAAAGCAATCTGTTGAAAAAGAGTTGGATGCAATTGATCTACAACTCTCTGAAACTCCTGCCTTCCAATACATTCTAAGAAGAGACCTTAAAGAAGAAAAGAAGAGGTTATTGGGACTTCTTCAACAAGACAAGGGAAAAGGTAAATTGGAAGCCACAATTCCTGTTCAGTATAATCCTGTAGAAATCTACAGAAACTATTCAGATGGTCATGAAAGCAGATAGGAATACATAAAAGATAAAGAGAAGTTGTTAATACTGCAAATCAAGGAGAAACAACAAGCATTAAAGAAATTGGCAAATGAGATTGAAGATCTCAAAAATATGGTTAGAGTTATGGTTACTGAAAGGGATCAGTCATTTGATGATGAGATGAGTAAGCATTATGCTTTCTTTATAGAGTTCAGAACACAAAGAACCTTCCCCTGATCTTTCCTTAGGAATGTTTACAGGTCCTATGATGTTCATAAAACTCGAGTTTTGTCCTCATGAATTTAAATCTTTTTTTTTAGATTGTATGTTAGATTCATGTTGTCAGCTAAATTTAGCTAAAGGTTCTGCAATCCCTTCATTCTATTGGGAATCCTCTGGAGACCATGGTACAGCCATTGATGGTACCCCTATTCCTTTAATTGGTAAGTCTGAATATTTCCCTGTAAAGATTGATAATAAGTGTGATGTCGTGTCTCTGTATAGACTTGATAATATCAAGGAAGATTGTATTCTAGGGTCCGATTTTCTTACTAGAGTAAGCCCTTTTTCTTTCGACACTCAGAAAATGTTGTTTACCTACTCTATAAATGCTACTCCAGTTACATTACCTTTGTCTTTTGAGTCCAAAGTCAAATGTCGTTTCATTGAACAAAAATCTGAGTCCAAACCCAAGACTGCTGAGTTGTTCAAAATGGATCGTTGTATAGCCTTTGCAGAAATCCATAAAGATAAAATGCTTGCTAATATCACTGCAGAGCTAGTCAAATACTATTGTTCAGAGAGCCCCAATGCCTTCTAGACAAGGGAAAAATATTTTGTGACACTCCCATTTGATCTGCTTCAGAAGCCTAAGTCTATGAAAGCATCTGGAAGATTGATGTCACCCTCATAACGTGATTTCTGTGTGTTTGAGATAAAATAACTGTTAGCAAAAGGTCTTGTTGAACCCTCAAATAGCCCATGGGCATGTCGTGCTTTTGTTGTCAACAAGCACTCAGAAATAAAGAGGGGAAAACCAAGGTTGGTGGTAAAGTATAAACCACTGAATGTTGTGTTGCAAAAAGTAAGATACCCTTTTCTAGACAAATCCAGCTTCCCTCAAAGAATTGTTGGTTGCACCATTTTCAGTAAATTTGATCTGAAGTCTGGATTTTATTAGATTAGCATTGAAGCCAAAGATAGGTATAAAAAATCATTCATCGTCCCACATGGTCAGTATCAGTGGAAAGTGTTACCATTTGGAATCAATAATGCACTGTCAGAGTTTCAGAAAAGAATGGAAGATATCTTCTGGGAGAAAAAGTGGGCACTAGTCTTTATAGACGATATCCTGATATGCTCTAGAAACCTGCAAGAGCATCTAAAACATCTGCAAGCTTTCTGTGATCTGGTATTCAAACATGGATTGGTTCTGTCTCACAACAAGATGGAGATAGGAAAAACTGAGATGGAGTTTCTTGGTTTTAAGATCCAAAAAGGACAAGTTGTTCTGTAAAAGCATGTCCTCAGTGTATTCAGCCATTTCCCAGATCAAATCCTTGAGAAAGTTTAGTTACAAAGATTCCTTGGTAGCTTAAATTATATAAGGCCATTCTACAAAGGGCAGGCTAATGATATTCATGTCCTGCAACAGAGGTTGAAGAAAAATCCTCCGAAGTGGTCTTCTCAAATGACTTTGGCTGTTGAACCCATTAAAGCCAAAGTGCTAAATCTTCCTGCCTTATCACTACCTCAGGGTACTGGTCAATTGGTTATTGAAACCGATGCTTCTTCACATACTTGGGGTGGAGTTCTGTTTGAAATTATTGACAGCAAGGAGAATGTGTGCGATTATGGATCTGATTCCTTCAAAGAAACCGAACTGAATTATCCATCCAGCTACACGGAAATTTTGGTTGTCAAGAAGACAGTTAACCATTTTATTTTGTTCTTAAAACCAGTTAGATTTGTAATTAGAACTGATTTGAAGATTATGCCAGGCATCTTCAAAAATGAAAATTTGATAGTTGAAAATAGTAGTAGGATATTAAAATGGTTTTTATGGTTAAGCAATTTTGATTTTGATATTGTTTATAAGCCTAGTATCTTAATTGTTTGGAGGATATGTTGACCAAAGAGCATTCAAAGTCTCCAGCACCAGCTCTGAACATGTTTACTCCTGGATCATCAAGCTCTGGTTCAAAAGATAAAGGCAAAGCTCCTGTTGTTCCCTTGTACCATCCAAGAAATGGTTTGTTCTTGAAACCATGGGATGAAACTCTCTTAGAAGCCGAGATAAAGCAGTTACTTGATTATGCTTCCAGGCATGAAGCAGAAAAATACTTGGATATAACTCTTATCAAGCAAATCCAAGAATCACCTCTGAAGCTGCAAATTCTGGAGAGATGGGAACGTGATGCTTTCAGAAGTTTTGAAAATGCAGGATCAAAGCTTTGTGACTGCAGAGAATTGTGGATTGACTGCAATGAAGAATCAGATGGACAAGTATGGTATGTTGATATTGGAGAAGGTAATCTTACATAGACTTCCTTCAACCTTATTCTCCAATTCTGTAGAGAAGAGTAGTCAATTGTAATATGTGGAGATCCAGGAAATCTAAGAAATAAAAGTTGGTCCGGCTGGACTGATATCTTTCTTGATAGATTATGTCCCAGAAAAGATTGGGTCAATAGGCGTGCAAACTTTATTTTTCACTTGCAAGCTGATATGGAAGTGGCAGACCAAAACCATCAATGGTTCAAATTTATGCTTCATCATCATGGTGGTAGGTATACTCATCTGGAGCATACCATCTACACTTCCCGAAATTTCATAGAGAGAGATCGTGATGGGAACCGTATAGATGCAAAGGTACATACACGAGGAATCCCATTGAACTTCAAAGTGGAATCATTTTACCAAGGTGAGTTCCTATGCAGACCAAATCCACTTTTTTATGGGTCTGACGTTGAGCAGTGTTTCAGCTCAGATCTCTATCCACCTGTTCGGCTTGAAGAAGAAGTACCCCCTGAGGCAGATTTCGAGGACTATGAATCCAATTTTGAACGATTCGATTGTGCATGTGATGGTGTGGACCTGGGCAAAGGAAAAGAAAGATTCATTTGCCGCGTAGGGTGGGATCCCTATGATCTGATTTGAAAGCCATGGTGGGCCAAATAATGCTCCACCTTGTAATTTGTCTTTGTCAGCCATGATTAAGTTTGTTGGCCATGTTTCGTGTCAGTCATGATAAAGATTCGGGTCCCCATATGTCTTCGAACTCCAAGGGTTGAGATAATGACAGTGGTTGTCCCCACCTGTCACCCCGTACCTTTCTTTATGAATCTTAGCTACCAGTTTAGAGCCACCGATTTACTAGATATGTTTGTATAAATAAAGGCCCGAGGTCTCAGTTGAAGGCATCTCAAGTTGATTTGGTTTTGTGTGCGCTCATGTGTTGAGCTATGCAACTTTGTATCATTTTGGTTTTAGAGTGTTTTGGGAAAGAGCAGACAGTTGCTTTGGCACTGTTGAGTCCCATGCAGTTTCAGAGTCTGTATAGGTACTAGTTTGCATATATTGGAATCCACAGTAAGCCTTGGATTAGGATGCAGCTTTGTTGTTTCTAAAACATAAAAGGGTCCAGTACTTTGTGCAAAGGCAAAGGTGTGTGTTTGCAGTGACGAGCTTCGTTGTCTAAAGCTGATCTGCCTGATGTAAAGAATTGAGACTCATCTAAAGAGCAAGGACCAAGATCCCACCACTGAGGATCAAGCTTTGCACACAAGGATGCAAGCCTTGGCTTAGATTTGCATTGAGGAAATTTACTCACCCAGTGACCTTTCTGGCCATAGATAAAGCATGTTTCTTTGTCTGTTCGCTCTGATCGTCTTTTGACAAACTTTCTTTGGAATGGTTTGCGATATTTCTTTGCAAACTTATGATCAAACTTTCTATATTCATGCTTTGATTTATACTTATAGGGATTAGAAGGATGATACCTAGGGGCACTTGTGTAGAATCCTTTATTCTTTTTATGGCATTTACAGGATTCCTTTAAATGGCCTCTATTATGGGCACCGCATCCCTAATCTGGCATTCATGTCACATTTTTACAAAAAAAGGATGAATACATGTTCTGATGCCTTTTGAAGTCTTTACTGACTCTTTTTTCTAGGAAGTGTTCCTGCCAGGTTTCCATGATGTAGGCATGCATTTGTGCTAAAGAAATCCCTCTTAGGTTAATGTTTTTATCCTTCATAAATTGTTCAACTGCATCTGGTATGTGACCTAGGAAGCTTCGGAGATAATGTTTCAGGTATGTAGGTTCACCTGATTTCCCTAAAGAAATTAACAGATTCTGCATATAGCAGAAATATTGCTCACTCTGTCCAAGGTCACAGAGTCTAGAAGACATGAAAAGGGAAGCAAGATGATCATAATCTTCATGATCATCAGGACCATAAAATTCCTTTCTTAAAGCTTTGAGTATCTGCTAATCAGCATCATTAGCGGAAAGCATTTCATTTCAAGCATCCTATGGGAGCCATCTCCACCACTCATGTGCAAGGCAAGAGAGACCTACAATCAACTGTGTGCCCAAGTTCTGTCCTGTGACAGTGTTATCCTGATTTCTTTTATGCAAAACCCATTGTCCAAGACTTTGGATAGCATTTTTGACATCTTCACTAGACTGGCACTAGATGTTAAGGACAAGCTGATCTGGCATTTGAGACAATAGATTGTTCATACTATTAATTCCAAAGTGGAATTTGTGAGAAGGAGCAGTGGATACATTAGCATCAGGCATATTTATATCAAATAGAGGAGGAGGAGGACTGTTACAGATGAAGAGGCATCTACATGTGGACAATTCTGATCGGTCCTATCATATGCTGACATCATTTCCATATATTCCGGATTGACAGTGGGAGGCATAAGTTTAAACTGAGCAGTTGTTTCATGAACTTCCTCATACTCTGCTTCATCACGGCCAAAGTTAAACTCTGGTCTTGTATCTTCTTCCTCTGGAAAACTCAACATACCAAAAGAAAAACTTCGATTAAGCGACGGTTTCCTTTGGTGGCCTTTAGTTGCTAATGAGAAGACTATTTGACTAACAGGATTTACTTTTTTCTTTATCTCTTGAGTTTTTGTCAAAATCTCTTCTAAGACTGTTAGCCTTTTTTCAGATTTAGCAGCAGCTGCTTCTACTGCTAATTTCACTTTTGTTGAATCATGCAACAGATGATCAAGTAAATCTAATTTTGCAGCAATGACAGATATCTTTTCTTTTTCTTCTATCATTTGTTTTTTGATTAAGATGATATCATTTGCAATATCATCTAGGTTTTGTGCTGCTAACCTGTTCTGCATATTGCCATAATTGGCAAGCTTAACTTCATCAAAGACTGTTTCATCTAGGGTTGAAGACTTGCATGGTAGAAATTCTTTTTTAATCTAGCCATCTATGGAGAATTGCCAAAATGGGGAATCAGGAATATTTCTTCCTGGCAGATACGACCTTTGGCCTGGATTGACAACTTCCATTCCTGCATTGCTTCTAGGAAAGCTAAACATGCCTAAAGTAGGAGGATCACAGTTTTTGTGATGTTGGATCCTCTCAATAATTTTATGACATGCAGGACAATCTTTATGCTAACCATGGTGTTCTGTGTCATGCAAACCAATTAAAGAAGGCTGGGAAGATGACGTAGTATTTCATTCGGCTTGACGCTGGGCGTTCTGGTATGAAGCAGTAGAGGTAGATCTGATGAGTGGAGGGGTAAATATGGGAGTAGGATTTCCCATAGGCAAAGTGAAAGAACTGGTAGACCGATCAAAGGTGATAGGCTAAGACATGAAAGAATGGACTTCTCTTTCAGCATTTCTCAACTCGTATTTGACTTCCCATTGTCTGGGATAGTTTATGCCGACCCAATCAAAAGTAATTGTTGAGATATTGTAACTTCAAAGAATATTATATTTGTACTTTATTATTCAGAAGATGTTTCATTCCTCCGTGAAGATCTTATTGTATATCCGGAGATGTTTATTCCTCTGTCGGATTGTGGTAACTTGGGTTATTAGACTTCCCTAGTGGGGGTCGGCCCTGTATGTGTTATGTGGGTCAAAGGGTTATTAGACCACCCTAGAGGGGTCATCCCAGTTAGTTGTAATGGGGTGTTTAGCCTAGTAATTAAGTTAGGGCCGACGTAGCTTGTGTAAAAGTCAGTCGGGGAACAAGTATAAGTAGAGGAGGATGTTCCTCACTTAACTCACTCATTCATTCACTTGTGAATGGTGCACTTGTGTGAGAGAGGTATGCTATGGAGGAGGAGGAGCTCATGTCTTTGGTTTACATATTTTTATTTACTGATCATTTATATTGAGGAAGCTTTGCTGAGTTTTCTACCCCATGAGGGTTTCCTAGGATAAATCTGTGTCTCTTGTGTTTATGCTGTGCTTATTGTTTCTTCAGTGATCCTGTATATGCTATTATTGTGAAATGGAATGTAATGCTGATATTTTATATCTTAGCATATTGAATCTTAACATGGTATCAGAGCTAACCTGAAGGAAGGCAATGTATGGCACTTACGACACTTGCTTCACTTGGGACAATTTGAAGGTTTGGGTTTTATATAGAAAAAACCAGTCATCGTGGAACTTTCGCTATAAATCCATTTTTGCGAGGTTTCAGTATATGAAAAGTTTACAGGGCGTAGATAACATCCCCATGTACCTTGTGTCCAAAGGAAACCCTCAGATGCATTGTACTTTGTGAGTTATGATAAGTACAAGTTAAGGTTTCTGCCTCTTCCAGATCTCAGTCATAATCAGGTGACCTAGGAAAAAAGGTCATAACTTGGGCTAGGAAGCTCCAAATGAAATTTTGTAAAACGTGACAGGTAGTACACAGACTGTAATATATCAAGAACATTTTTCAGAGGCCGAAGTTGAACCAGTGACACGTGGCACGCCATACAAGTTCGCTCTCCTGTTTTATCCCATAAATAGTTCACGTTGCGACACTTGGCATAACTCTCTCTCAGAAAATACAATTGAGGTCAGACATGTCAGGATGGAAACATGACAGGTCACGATACCATAGAAAAAAATTTCAGACCCTTTGGATCGAAACGTTCGGAGTTACAGCAAAAACAATCAGGTACATATTTATGTCAAAACAGAATTATTTTTAGAGCACCTTCATTCATGGCTTCCGGAATTTAGGGTTTCGGAGAAAGTTAGAATTTTTGGAATCGGAGTCCACGGCTGAATTCTACTCAAGAAAATCAAAATTTAGAGACCAAGATCAATTTTTTTGGTTGGGTAGAAGACCGGGCTTGATCAAACCCCAGTTCGGGATTTTGATCGGAAAGATGGAAAATTAGGGCTTCAGCAAAAGTTGGAATTTTTTAAGTCTGTGACCACATCTGGAAGCTCCTCAAAAAAATAAGAGTTTAGAGCCTTGGATAGAACCTTTTGATTAGGCAGAATGGTGGGCTCCATCAAACCCTAGTTCAGGATCCTGTCAAGAAGATCCAGACGTTTCGAAGCCAATTTTGAGGGATCAAATTTTGGAGATTTCAAAATTGAAGTATGCTAGTTTGATCAGCTCAGCAGGACACATTCTTCCATACATTCAGAAGTGTGAAAGTCAAAGTTTGAATTTTTAGGGTTTCTCTGACAAACCCTAATCGAGCCCCAGATCTAGTTTCAGGGGGAGTTGAGACTAAGGCCTTACATAAGAAGACTACAAGAATTTCCTAACAGGTATGACTTGAGGAAATATAGGTATGTCTTGAAATCTAATTCTTGATTAAGTTCATAATATGTTTGTCTTCATATTATTTAGGTTAGTACAATCTTGATTAATGATAGAATTGTCTTATCACCCTAGTAAAAGTATGAATGCATGATAGATGACATTCATTGATTAGGGATATATGATTGTACTAATGCACTGTGGTGTTGTATGAGGTTGATGTTGTCTGCTAACAAGATACAGGTACATCACGAAAGACAAATCAAGTTCCATGACCATGACAACATGAAGACAAAGACTCCTACATAATCTTTGGTCACTTAGAAGCTCTACTTATGAGGTATGTATGACTTTGTTCTATTATGCTTAACCTATGAGATATGCAGGTTCTAGCACAGGATCTCTAAATCATTGAAGAGAACAAAGAAGATATTGTTTAGGTATGTTAGACATAACTAAACATGTATACTAATCCAGGTATGTTTTCCTATGTCAAGTTAGAATCCTACTTTGTGCTAGGATCTTAGTATACCCATGTATTGAATGATCATGACCATACATATTCAAGATTACTTAGAATCATAATGTTTTGATAATATTGAGATTATACTAATGAATGTATGTTTGTGTATGAGATCACGAGGATGAGACTAGTGCACACTTGAGCATGCATAGTGGTACAGAATGAATAGAAGTTCAAAAGTCATATAGAAGATCAAGCGGGAGGCAACCACACAAACATAAAAGATAAGTATTTAAGTTGTTATTTGAAATAGTAAATGATATTGCTTGTAATAGTTGTATGCATATTTGTATTCCTAGAATATATCATGCTTAGTGTAAACATTCATATAACATTGAACAATATACTACTAATATGCATATGATTGGTAAGTTGGACAAACATTCCATTGTTGCTTGTCTAGAATGAAACCTCTTTGCTGAGAGCTATGCACACTCTCGATAGTATGTTCTGGTAGAGATGGAAGGCATCTAGATAGCCACTGTATGCATACAGGATATGGAAAATTGTTGTGCCAAAGAATTGGTCAAGATAGTAGCATAACTATGTAAATCATATCTGTATGCATAATAGGTTATCATGTCAACATGATTTGATGATTATGAAGTATTACTAATCATGTACTTAATTTTGATTTGTAGGAAAGATCATGAAGAATGATGAACATCGAACAAGTGATGGATGTTCAACAAGAAGATTTACAAATCAAACATAATATAGAAGGCTTGTGGCTAGAAGATTCTCTTAGAAAGAGGAAGAGAATCATGACGAGATGTTTGCTCCAAGTGGCTAGATAAGACCATTATCCTAATAATGTAATTGAAGAAGAAGTGTGAATCAAGGATTCAATTGAAGAAAGATCTGTTCAGGTACCCAGGATCGATAATCAATTGATGAGCTTATGATGTGGATCTCAACCTTTGCTACAAGGTTGAATATGGATGCAAGAAGGAACTCACCACAGAGTTCAAATGATATTGAGGCTCATATCAGTAGACCCATCTGACGAGAGATGGCACAGATAGATATGCATAAGATCACTCAATGCAGAGTGTGAACGATGTGTAGTCACAAAGGGAGAATTGACAGTTTCTTGATAAGCTTGGGCTTTACCAAAATTAAAGTTGATCCGTTATGAATGATGAACCTGTCATACTATCATTGTATGTGGATGATCTATTTTTACAAACAGATCATGAAAAGCAAGAAGAAGATGGCTGCATAATTGAAAATGAAAGATCTCAGATTGATGCATTACTTCCTAGGTCTGGAAGTATGGCAAGGCTCAGAAGGAATCTTTCTCATCCCGGGAAAGTATGCTGTGGAAATCTTGAGAAGAATTGATATGTTGGAATGTGAAGCCATGGCCACTCTCATGGGTTCCGACTTGAAGTTGTTAGTTGATGAATCCTCAGAGTTAGTTGATGTGACTCTGTACAGACACATTATTGGGTCGTTGATGTATCTGACGAATACTAGGCTAGATATATGCCTTGCTGTGAACACCTTGAGTCAATATCTAGTGGAAACTAGATGTGTTCACCTGATAGTTGCAAAGCATGTCATGAGGTACCTAAAGGATACGATAGAATTTGATCTATGTCATCTTGGAGATCATGACTTCAGATGGCTACATAGATGTTGATTGGGTAGGAAGTGTGTCAGATAGGAAGAGCACATCGAGAGGATGTTATTGTTTGGGATCGGCCATGTTCTCATGGTTTAGCAAGAAGTAGTCTAGTGTGGCTCTCAGCACAAGCAGAATATATGGTTGCTTGCTCTACTAATTGTGAAGCAGTATGGATTTAGGATTGTTTAACTTAGAGATAGACCCAACTGTGATCCTATGTGACAAACAGAGTTGTATCAAGATGGTAGAGAATCCAGTGTTCCATGATAAGTCAAAGCACATAGAGATCTGACATTTCTATATACAAGATATGGTGCAAAAAGGAACTATAAAGTTTGAATTTGTAACAAGCTGCTGATGTACTAACCAAACCTCTACCTCAAGTGAACAAGTTACCGATGTACTAACCAAACCTCTACCTCAAGTAAAGTTTGAGTATTTCCAAGACAAGCTTGGTAGGACCTTCCTCGAAAGGGGGAGTGATGTGGTCACTTATGATGAGATTGCCTGCATCGACAGTGAGGTCGATGATGTGGATACATATATTAGTGATGCTGACAGAAAGGTTGGTGGATGGTCCTTAGACAGGGTCTAAGTTGACAAGGGGACTACATCATCCTTGAACACATGTTCTAAAAGGATCTGTAGACATATGTCTCCGAGAATGAAGTCCTTAGTGGACAGGTGGGGATTGTATCGTCCCCAGACTTCGATCCCTTCAATTGATCCGTAGACATATGTATCTGAAAATGAAGTCCTTGGTGGACATGTGGGGATTGTATCATCCCCAGACTTCGGTCCCTTGAATTGATATGTAGACATATGTCTCCAAAAATGAAGTCCTTGGTGGACATGTGGGGATTGTATCGTCCCTGGACTTCGGTCCCTTGAATTGATTCGTAGACATATGTCTCTGAAAATGAAGTCCTTGGTGGACATGTGGGGATTGTATCATCCTCGGACTTTGGTCCCTTGAATTGATCCGTAGACATATGTGTCCGAAAATGAAGTCCTTGGTGGACATATGGGGATTGTATCATCCCCGGACTTCGGTCCCTTGAATTGATCCATAGACATATGTCTTTGAAAATGAAGTCCTTGGTGGACATGTGGGGATTGTATCGTCCCCGGACTTCGGTCCCTTGAATTGATCCATAGACCTATGTCTTCTAGAATGAAGTCCTTGGTGGACAGGCAGGGATTGCATCATCCCTGGACTTCAGTCCCTTGAATTGATCCATAGACGTATGTCTCCGAGAAGTGGTCCTTAGACTTTGTCTAAGTTGACGAGACGATTGCATCATCCCTAGGCATGATGAGGTGTCTTAAATGATCCGTAGACATATGTCTCTGAGAAGTGGTCCTTAGACTTTTTCTAAGTTGACGAGAGGATTGCATCATCCCTAGGCATGATGAGGCGTCTTAAATGATCCTTAGACGTATTTCTCCGATAAGTGGTCCTTAGACTTTGTCTAAGTTGATGAGAGGATTGCATCATCCCTAGGCATGATGAGTGTCTTAAATGATCCGTAGACATATGTCTCCGAGAAGTGGTCCTTAGACTTTGTCTAAGTTGACGAGAGGATTGCATCATCCCTAGACATGATGAGGTGTCTTAAATGATCCGTAAACATATGTCTCCGAGAAGTGGTCCTTAGACTTTGTCTAAGTTGACGAGTGGACTGCATCATCCCTAGACATGATGAGGTGTCTTAAATAGATCATGTGTGTTGCAGGGTATGCTGCTATTGTGTATACTTGACTAATGAGGATACCTGTATTGATGATATGTATTGATGAGGATACTTGTATGTATACTTGTATTGATGATATGTATACTTGTATTGATGAGGATACTTGTATTGATGATGTGTATACTTGTATTTGTGTGGATACTAATAATGATGATCCAGATGCTGTAGATTGAGATGATGATCCAGATATTGTTGATCATGATGGTCTAGATGACGATGCTGATGATCGTGAGGATCCAGATGTTGATGTTGCTGTAGCTGATTCAAGTGCTGCAGAAGATAAAGACTCAGTACTGAAGATGTTGATGTTCTAGTATTGAAAATGTTCCAGTAACTGCTTGAGTTACTGATGATGTTGAGAAAGCTTCCAATGATTTATAAATGTATCATGTATGATGTTGATGACTCCTTGCTCCTGTAGATGTTGTTATAATATCCTTCTCGTTAAGGGGGAGTGTTGAGATATTGTAACTTCTAAGAATATTATATTTGTACTTTATTTTTCCCGAGATGTTTCATTCCTCCGTGAAGATCTTATTGTATATCCAGAGATGTTTATTCCTCCGTCGGATTGTGGTAACTTGGGTTATTAGAATTCCCTAGTGGGGGTCAGTCCTGTATGTGTTATGTGGGTCAAAGGGTTATTAGACCACCCTAGAGGGGTCGGCCCAGTCAGTTGTAATGGGGTGTTTAGCCCAATAATTAAGTTGGGGCCAACCTAGCTTGTGTAAAAGTCAGTCGGGGAACAAGTATAAGTAGAGGATGTTCCTCACTTAACTTACTCATTCATTCACTTGTGAATGGCGCACTTGTGTGAGAGAGGTCTGCTATGGAGGAGGAGGAGCTCATGTCTTTGGTTTACATCTTTGTATGTGCTGATCATCTATATTGCGGAAGCTTTGCTAGGTTTTCTACCCCATGAGGGTTTCCTAGGATAAATCTATGTCTCTTGTGCTTATGCTGTGCTTGTTGTTTCTTTAGTGATCCTGTATATGCTATTATTGTGAAATGGAATGTAATGTTGATATTTTATGTCTTAGCATATTGAATCTTAACAGTAACGGGCGTAGATTGCTTAGATTTCTCTGATTCCACCATGTTGTGCAGATGCGAACTCTGATGCACGTGCGATCTCAGCGGGGGAAGAGTATCATTACCAAACTTGGTAACAACACAACCTTTCAATTGTATGATCTTGGATCCAGTATCCATATTAAAACCCTTAGGAAAGATATAGACCTTCAACAAATCCTAAATATAAGGGTCATCCGAACTTACAGAGTACTTTGGATATATTGTCCCGAAAGTAGGACCATCATGCAAAGGAGCTGTAAAGCCTCCTATTATTGCATCAGCAAAGTTGCGAGGTTGAGTGTCTATGGCTACACAGAGGGAAGACACTGGTAGATATGGGCTAACCAATGGCCCCAAACCAAGTTTAATAGCACCTAAATGTGCATACTTATATCCCTGAGCTTTCGCCCAGCGAATCTAACGATTTTCTTACATATTTATGTGTACTGGCTCATCCTTGTCAGTGAATGAGACATCAATTGAACTTACTTTAATTTGAGTAGCAGTTTGATACCACCACCAAGACAACTTATATACATCTTTAGGAAGAATTACAGGTAACTGCCAATTTTCAGATGGGTTTAGATCTTGTATATTGATTATAGAAGAATCAGAAGTAGAAGGTTCATTTAGAAAAGATGATCTACATTCAGCTAAGGAAACTTCTGTATCATTTGTAGACTCACAATCTAAGTTAGCAAGCGAAACCGCATCCATTGATGGATCCATGAATTTTATGGGATTCTTAGCTCACGCTGGTCTCCGGCACTACAAGGATTTACTGTGCCTACTCGTTGGCTATGACCTCTCCTTCGGAAAACCCCAAAATTCAAATCCCTCAAGTCCAACAATTTACTCAACTGTCATTTCCACAGTCTACAAGAGCAGTTTACTAGATTGCAAGCAGAACATACAGAACCATAGCAGATTTAGTAGATATAAAACAATGAACACATTACTTACAGAAAGAAATTATTCTTTTGGCTCTGATACCAAAGACGCCAAGATCGATTTTCAATATATTAAGCAGTATATCAATACAACAATTCTTTACATCAGGAAGATCAACTTCGGACAGCGAAGCTCGTCACTACAAACACACACCTATGCCTTTGCACAAAGTATTGGACCCTTTTATGTTTCAGAAACAGCAAAGCTGCATCCTAATCCAAGGCTTCCTGGGGATTCCAATATATGCAAACTAGCACCAAAGATACCAAGATCAATTTTCAATATATTAAGCAGTAGATCAATACAACAATTATTTACATTAGGCAGATCGGCTTCAGACAACGAAGCTCGTCACTGCAAACACACACCTATGCCTTTGCACAAAGTATTGGACCCTCTTATGTTTCAGAAACAGCAAAGTTGCATCCTAATCCAAGGCTTCCTGGGGATTCCAATATATGCAAACTAGCACCTATACAGACTCTGAAACTGCATGGGACTCAACAGCGCTGAAGCAACTGTCTACTCTTTCCCAAAACACTCTAAAACCAAAATGATACAAAGTTGCAGAGCTCAACACATGAGCACACACAAAACCAAATGAACTCGAGATGCCTTCAACTGAGACCTCGGGCCTTTATTTATACAAACATATCTGGTAAACCAGTGACTCTAAACTGGCAGCTAAGAGTCATAAAGAAAGGTACGGGGTGACAGGCGGGGTGACAGGTGGGGACAACTACTGTCATTATCTCAACCCTTGGAGTCTGAAGACATATGGGGACCTGAATCTTTATCATGCCTGACATGAAACATGGATGACAAACTTAATCATGGCCGACAAAGACAAATTACAAAGTGGAGCATTATCCGGCCCACCATGGATTTCAAATCTAATCATAGGGATCCCACCCTACATGGAAAATGCATCTTTCTTTTCCGTTGCCCAGGCCCACACCACCATATGCACAATCGAATCGTTAAAAATCGGATTCGTAGTCCTCGAAATCTGCCTCAGGCGGTACTTCTTCTTCAACATGAACAGGTGGATAGAGATCTAAGCTGAAACACTGCTCAATGTCGGACCCATAAAAAAGTGGATTCAGTTCGCATAGGAACTCACCCTAGTACAATGATTCCACTCTGAAGTTCAGTGGGATTCTTCATGTATGTACCTTTGCATCTATACGGTTCCCATCACGATCTCTCTTTATGAACTTTTGGGAAGTGTAGATGGTATGCTCCAGACGAGCATACCTGCCACCATGATGATGAAGCATAAATTTGAACCATTGATGGTTCTGGTCTGCCACTTCCATATCAGCTTGCAAGTGCAAAATAAAGTTTGCACGCCTATTGACCCAATCTGTTCTGGGACAGAATCTATCAAGAAAGATATCAGTCCAGCCGAACCAACTTTTATTTCTTAGATTTCCTGGATCTCCACAGATTACAATTGACCACTCTTCTGTACAGAATTGGAGAATAAGGTTGAAGAAAGTCCGTGTAAGATTACTTTCTCCAATATCAATGTGCCATACGGGTCTGTCTGATTCTTCATTGCAATCAATCCACAGTTCTCTGCAGTCACAAAGCTTTGATCCTGCATTTTCAAAACTTCTGAAAGCATCACGTTCCCATCTCTCCAAAATTTGCAGCTTCAAAGGTGATTCTTGGATTTGCTTGATAAGAGTTATATCCACGTATTTTTTTTCTTCATGCCTGGAAGCATAATCAAGTAACTACTTTCTCTTGGCTTCTGAGAGAGTTTAATCCCATGGTTTCAAGAACAAACCATTTCTTGGCTGGTACAAGGGAACAATAGGAGCTTTGCCTTTATATTTTGAACCGGAGCTTGACGATCCAGGGGTAAACATGTTCAGAGCTGGTGCTAGAGACTTTGAATGCTCTCTGGTCAACATATCCACCAAACAATTAAGATATCCAGGCTTATAAACAATATCAAAATCAAAATTGTTTAACCATAAAAACCATTTTAATATCCTACTACTATTTTCAACCCTCAAATTTTCATTTTTGAAGATGCCTGGCATGATCTTCAAATCAGTTCTAACTACAAATCTAACTGGTTTTAAAAACAAAATAAAATGGTTAACTATCTTCTTGACAACCAAAATTTCCTTTTGGTTGGATGGATAATTCAGTTTGGCTGCTTTGAAGGAACCAGATCCATAACCGCACACATTCTCCTTGCCGTCAATAATTTCAATCAGAACTCCACCCCGAGTATGTGAAGAAGCATCGGTTTCAATAACCAATTGACCAGTACCCTGAGGTAGTGACAAGGAAGGAAGATTTAGCACTTTGACTTTAATGGACTGAACAGCCAAAGTCATTTGAGAAGACCACTTTGGAGGATTTTTCTTCAACCTCTGTTGCAGGACATGAATTTCATTAGCCTGCCCTTTGTAGAATGGCCTTATATAATTTAAACTACCAAGGAATCTTTGTAACTAAACTTTCTCAAGGATTTGATCTGGGAAATGGCTGAATACACTCAGGACATGCTTTTGCAGAACAACTTGTCCTTTTTGGATCTTAAAACCAAGAAATTCCATCTCAGTTTTTCCTATCTCCATCTTTCTATGAGACAGAACCAATCCATGTTTGAATACCAAATCATAGAAAGCTTGCAAATGTTTCAGATGCTCTTGCAAATTTCTAGAGCATATCAGGATATCGTCTATAAAGACTAGTGCCCACTTTTTCTCCCGTAAGATATCTTCCATTCTTTTCTGAAACTCTGACAGTGCATTGTTGATTCCAAATGGTAACACTTTCCACTGGTACTGACCATGTGGGATGACGAATGTTGTTTTATACCTATCTTTGGCTTCAATGCCAGTCTGATAAAATCCAGACTTCAAATCAAATTTACTAAAAATGGTGCAACCAGCAATTCTTTGAAGCAAGCTGACTTTATCTGGCAAAGGGTATCTTACTGTTTGCAACACAGCATTCAGTGGTTTATAGTTCACCACCAACCTTGGTTTTCCCCTCTTTATTTCTAAGTGCTTGTTGACAACAAAAGAACGACATGCCCATGGGCTCTTTGAGGGTTCAATGAGACCTTTTTCTAACAGTTCTTTTATCTCAAACACACAGAAATCACATTCTGAGGGTGACATCAATCTTGCAGATGCTTTTATAAGCTTAGGCTTCTGAAGTGGATCAACTAGGAGTGTCACAAAATATTTTTCCCTTGTCCAAAAGGCATTGGGGCTCTCTGAACATCAATATTTGACTAGCTCTGCAGTGATATTAGCAAACGTTTTATCTTTATGGATTTCTACAAAGGCTATACAATGATCCATTTTGAACAACTCAGTAGTCTTGGGTTTGGACTCAGATTTTTGTTCAATGAAACGACATTTGACTTTGGACTCAAAAGACAAAGGTAATGTAATAGGATTACCATTTACAGAGCAGGTAAACAACATTTTTTAAGTGTCGAAAGGAAAAGGGATTACTCTAGTAAGAAACTTAGACCCTAGAATACAATCTTCCTTGATATTATCAAGTCTATACAAAGACACAACATCACACTTATTATCAATCTTTACAGGGAAATCTTCAGACTTACCAATTAAAGGAACAGGGGTACCTTTAATGGCTATACCACTATCTCCAGAGGATTCCCAATAGAATGAACGGATTGCAGAACCTTTAGCTAAATTTAGATGACAACCTGAATCTAACATACAATCTAAAAAATAAGATTTAAACTCATGAGGACAAAACTTGAGTGTTATGAACATCTTAGGACCTGTAAACATTCCTAAGGAAAGATCAGGGGAAGGTTCTTTGTGTTCTGGACTCTGTAAAGAAAGCTCATAATGATTACTCATCTCATCATCAGATGACTGATCCCTTTCAGTAACCAGAACTCTAACCATATTTTTGAGATCTTCAATCTCATTTGCCAATTTCTTTAATGCTTGATGTTTCTCCTTGATTTGCAGTCTTAACAACTTCTTTTTATCTTTTCTGTATTCCTGTCTTCTTTCATGGCCATCTGGATAGTTTCTGTAGATTTCTACAAGATTATACTGAATAGGAATTGTGGCTTCCAATTTACCTTTTCCTTTGTCTTGTTGAAGAAGTCCCAATAACCTCTTATTTTCTTCTTTAAGATCTCTTCTTAGAATGTATTGGAAGGCAGGAGTTTCAGAGAGTTGTAGATCAATTGCAGCCAACTCTTTTTCAACAGATTGCTTTTGGTTGAATGAAAACATATACAAAGAGGAATCAAATTCTGGCGGCTCACAACCCCTTAAATTTGCATCCAGACTGGAATCAGAATCGGAGGATGGATCAAATTTATTTAATTCAGCATCTGAAGCTGAACCGGATTTAGACTCTTCAACAGAAGATTCATCGGAAGGTAACAGGATAAATTCACCAAAAGGAGACTTATCTAAAGACCAAGAACCAAGATTCCACCACTGAGGATCAAGCTTTGCACACAAAGCTACAAGCCTCAGCTTAGATTTGCGTTGAGGACATTTACTCGCCCAATGACCTTTCTAGCCACAGATAAAGCATGTTTCTTTGTCTATTATCTCTGATCGTCTTTTGACAAATTTTCTCTATAAGGGTTTGCGATATTTCTTTGCAAACTTATGATCAGACTTTCTATATTCATGCTTTGATTTATACTTATAGGGCTTAGAAGGATGATACCTATGGGTGCTTGTGTAGAATCCTTTCTTCTTTTTATGGCATTTACAAGATTCCTTTAAATGGCCTCTATTATGGGCACCGCATCCCCATTCTGGCATTCGTGTCACATTTTTACAAAAAGAGGATGAATACATGTTCTGATGCCTTTTGAAGTCTTTACTAACTTTTTTTTCCAGGCAGTGTTCCTGCCAGGTTTCCATGATGTAGGCATGTAGTTGTGCTAAAGAAAGCCCTCTTAGGTTAATGTTTTTATCCTTCATAAACTGCTCAACCGCATCAGGTACGTGACCTAGGAAGCTTTGGAGATAATGTTTCAGGTATGCAGGTTCACTTGATTTCCCTGAAGAAATTAACAGATTCTGCATATAGCAAAAATATTGCTTGCTCTGTCCAAGGTCACAAAGTCTAGTAGACATGAAAAGGAAAGCAAGATGATCATAATCTTCACGATCATCGGGACCATAAAATTCCTTGCTTAAAGCTTAGAGTATCTGCTCATCAGCATCATCAGCGGAAAGCATTTCATTTCAGGCATCCTGTGGGAGCCATCTCCACCACTCATGTGCAAGGCTAGAGAGACCTGCAATCAACTGTGTGCCCAAGTTCTGTCCTGTGACAATGTTATCCTGATTTCTTTTATAGAAAACCCATTGTCCAAGCATTTGGATAGCATTTTTGACATCTGCCCTAGACTGGCACTGGATGTTAAGGACGGGCTGATCTGGCATTTGAGACAATAAATTGTTCATACTATTAATTCCAAAGTGGAATTTGTGAGAAGGAGCAGTGGATGCATTAGCATCAGGCATATTTGTATCAAACAGAGGAGGAGGAGGAGGACCTGTTACAAATGAAGAGGCATCTACATGTGGACGATTCTGATCGGTCCTATCATATGTTGACATCATTGCCAGATATTTCGGATTGAGAGCAGGAGGCATAAGTTTAAACTGAGCAATTGTTTCATGAACTTCCTCATACTCTGCTTCATCACGGCCAAAGTTAAACTCTAGTCTTGTATCTTCTTCTTCTGGAAAACTCAACATACCAAAAGAAAAACTTCGATTAAGCGACGGTTTCCTTTGGTGGCCTTTAGTTGCTAATGAGAAGACTGTTTGACTAACAGGATTTACTTTTTTCTTTATCTCTTGAGTTTTTGTTAAAATCTCTTGTAAGACTGTTAGCCTTTTTTCAGATTTAGCAGCAGCTGCTTCTACTGCTAATTTCACTTATGTTGAATCATGCAACAGATGATCAAGTAAATCTAATTTTGCAACAATGATAGATATCTTTTCTTTTTCTTATGTCATTTTTTTTTTGATTAAGATGATATCATTTGCCATATCATCTAGGTTTTGTGCTGTTAACCTGTGCTGCATATTGCCATAATTGAAAAGCTTAACTTCATCAAAGAATGTTTCATCTGGGGTTGAAGACTTGCATGGCAGAAATTCTTTTTTAATCTGGCCATCTATGGAGAATTGCCGAATTGGGGAATCAGGAAGATTTCTTCCTGGTAGATACGACCTTTGGCCTTGATTGACAACTTCCATTCCTGCATTGCTTCTAGGCAAGCTAAACATGCCTAAAGTAGGAGGATCACGGTTTTTGTGATGTTGGATCCTCTGGATAATTTTATGACATGCAAGACAATCTTTATGCTGACCCTGGTGTTCTGTGTCATGCAAACTAGTGAAAGAAGGCTGGGAAGATGATGCAGTATTTGATTCGGCTTGACACCGGGCATTCTGGTATGAAGCAGTAGAGGTAGATCTGATGAGTGGAGGGGTAAATCTGGGAGTAGGATTTCCCGTAGGCAAAGTGAAAGAACTGGTAGACAGATCAAAGGTGATAGGCTGAGACATGAAAGAATGGGCTTCTCTTTCAGCATTTCTTAGCTCCTTGTATTTGACTTCCCATTGTCTGGGATAGTTTATTCCGGTCCAATCAAAAGTAACGAGCGTAGATTGCTTGGATTTCTCTGATTCCACCACGCTGTGCAAATGCAAACTCTGATGCACGTGCAATCTCAGCAGGGGAAGAGTATCATTACCAAACCTGGTAACAACACAACCTTTCAACTGGATGACCTCGGATCCAGTATCCATATTAAAACCCTTAGGCAAGATATAGGCCTTCAACAAATCCTAAATATAAGGGTCATCCAAACTTACAGAGTACTTTGGATATATTGTCCTGAAAGCAGGACCATCATGCAAAGGAGCTGTAAAGCCTCCTATTATTGCATCAACAAAGTTGCGATGCCGAGTGTCTATGGCTACACAGAGGGAAGACACTGGTAGATATGGGCGAACCAATGGCCCCAAACCAAGTTTAATAGCACCTAAATGTGCATACTTATATCCCTGAGCTTTCGCCTAGTCAATCTGACACTTTTCTAACAGATTTATGTGCACTAGCTCATCTGTGTCAATGAATGAGACATCAATTGAACTTACTTTAATTTGAGTAGTAGTTTGATACCGCCACCAAGACAACTTATAGACATCTTTAGGAAGATTTGCAGGTAACTGCCAGTTTTCAGATGGGTTTAGATCTTGTATATTGATTATAGAAGAATCAGAAGTAGAAGGTTCATTTAGAAAAGATGATCTACACTCAGCTAAGGAAACTTCTGTATCATTTGCAGACTCACAATCTAAGTTAGTGAGCGAAACCGCATCCATTGATGGATCCATGATGTTTATGGGATTCTTAGCTCACGCTGGTCTCCGGCACTACGAGGATTTACTGTACCTACTCGTTAGCTATGACCTCTCCTTCAGACAACCCCAAAATTCAAATCCCTCACGTCCAACCCCTATTGCGCCTACTCTGAGCTGTAGAAACCTAGCTCCTTTTTGTGCGATTACTATTTTATTATTTTGTTTTCAGAATTAAATATACAACCCAATTTGACATGGTGATTAGATGTTCACAAAAGCCAAAGAGAAAAACATAGATAGAAAATATAAGGATAGAGTTTCATGTTTTCAGAGACCTTTTTCTTCTTCCTTGGTTCGAGCGATATGACATCCTTAAGTGAAAAACTCGTCGCTGCAATATCACCATTTAATTAGTTCTTATGCAAATTAGATAGTTTCTGGAAAATGAATAACTACATATTTTCCACGTCTAATTCCAGTATTACAGCCACTTGCACCTTTAAATGGGAAGGAATTAACATAAAAAAATCATTTAAAAACAAAAAGAGATGGAAAACGTTAATCAAATATTTTAGACATATCTCAATGTTTGTTGACCAAAGGCATCATATCTCGAAATATATTCTTTTTCATCAAGTGGCCCATTCTTTTATTTTTGGTACAGATTGAATTTGGGTAAACAACAACAAACATGGAGCCGAAATTTTGGACTTTCTGGGGAACTTTAAATTGGCAGCATGGTCATTTAAGCAATCATATGTCATCACAGTCAAAGGGTATCTATGAGAGGCACATGGACAGCTTATCCAAACGTGGAAGAAAGAAAGTTTCTTAATGCCTGCACAGACAGCAGACACTTTGAGTGCTACTGCTGTGTACCCACTATTCAGCCTCCACAACTGTGTTATGACTGTTTAACATTTATTCTTGAATATATGTATGGTGATAACTATGCAGCTTGAAGAGCTGGAAGGGATTGATCAGATTTTTCCAAAGTCTTGCCACACCACAATAATGATAATAAATTTTGGGACACCAGTGCCGAAAGGGGAGAGCTTTGATAATGTGGATTTTCTTGGTCTAATTGATAACCATCACGAATCACCATATATCTTCAGAGTATCAATCTCAAAGAAGTTGCAATTTTCAGTAAACACCACAAAGCAAGAATCTCTGCTTTAGAATTTGTGCCTATACCACAGTTTAGTTTAAATTTGAAATAATGATTTTTATTTAAAAGCATAAATATTCCAGCTGCACATCTGCCATCAACAGTTGCACCATCAAAGTAGCCTGTGGCTACACAAGAATCCTCTATCCTCAAAAGTTTTTAAGTAAATTAGATGGTTTTTAGAAGATGAATTCACTAACGAAGAAACACCAGTAATGGTGCATCTAAACTTGTGTGACTTGTATATAAAGCATTTTTATGAACCACTTATGGTAATTAGTTTTTGCAAGATTGGGGTCTAGCTCACCATTTCCTATCTACACATTTGATCCCTGTCCCACATATGGCTCCTCTACCCTACCTATTTTGCAAATCCAATTCCACTGCCTATTTTCCAAATCCAATTCCACCATCATAGGCACTTGCATCTTGAAATAAGAAGGAAATGACTATTTTCTATATTCAATTTCACTATTATAGTTATTTGCATTTTTAAATAGGATGGAATTAGTATGGCTTGACTGGACGTAACAGTTAACAGTTAAGAACATGTGTTTTCTCTTAAAAGGTAGTAGGTTCAAGTTAAGAGGAAGTAAGATATGTACATCTCTGTAGACTTTAGCAACATTATCTCACAAACAAAAAAATCTCAAATATTTTAGACATTGTAGACCTTGTTTACAAAAATTATTATTATTCCTATGAATCTATCATAAAAATTATAAAAAAATCTTAATGTTTGTTGAATAAAAACATCGTATCTAGAAATATATTCTTTTCCATCAAGTGGGCCATTCTTTTATTTTTGGTACAGATTGATGGCCAGTTACAGACAATGTTTCAATACTTATTTTATTCATAAACGTCAGACTTTATTCCTCATGCTCTTGTACTTCCAACCTCCAAGCAATTAAGATTTTGGGTAAACAACATCACACATGGAGCTCAAATTTTTGACTTTATGGGGAACTCTAAATTGTCGGCATGGTAATTTAAGCAATCGTATATCATCACAGTCAAAGGGTATCTATGTGAGGCACATGGACAGCTTATCCAAACGTGGAAGAAAAAAAGTTTCTTAATGCCTACACAGACATGACAGACACTTTCAGTGCTACTGCTGTGTACTCACTATTAAGCCTCTACAATTGTGTTATGACTGTTTAACATTTATTACGGTTTAAAGTTTAAAAGTTTGAAAAAAGGTTTGCATCTCAAAATTTGATTTCTTTTTTTCTCAGTAAGTAATTTAACGTGTTTATCATAAATTTGTATCATTCTAATCATATTTTATTATTTATATATTTGTAAACTATTTTATTCTTACTATAATTACATTCTTTATTTACACTTTGTTATTTCATAAACTGCATAAACTGCTTTGAGTTTAATATGGAAAATTATCTTAAATTGACTTTAAGTCGAATAAAACATTTTATATATCACTTTAACTTCACACTTACACCTTGTGGACTATCCTTTAGGATACAAAGGATTAGATCTCCCCTCATGTGAGATGTAATATTATATGAATTTTCCCAAATTAGTTGTAATATTATATGAGAAATACCAAATTGATTTTCTACGTGGTTAAGATTGATCATATTAATTAAAGAACTTGGAATTCCTAATGATAATTTATTGTTAGAAGGATTCAAAATTTGTAGCATGCAATAATATATGGAGTTGCATTATTATTAGTTTAGAAACTTTCAGACATTTCAAGTGGACACTTCATTCATCATCAAAGGATTTGCATATATTCTTAGATTTTATGCAAATCCCTTAACAATGGATGGAGTGTTCACTTGAAACATCGAGACCTTTCTAAACTATTAAAAGTGTAACTACAAAAATACCTCATAATGATTAGTCACTGTGAAAACATCCATAATGATGTACAATCTAGAAAGAGCACTTGAAATTTCCCTTTTTAGAATTGCAACTAAGATTGAGTTGAATTTTCAACCTCATGCAGCCCTAACATTATTTCCAAAGGAACCATTTCAATTAGATTGTTTCCACCTAAGTGAAGCTCCAACAAGGACTTGCAATTTTCAACATTCATTGAAATCATTATTTTTTAGGAGGTTTTCTTGTCTTACAAAAAAAAGTTTTGTGCTTAAATTTTTTAGGTTTTGGGCATTGCCTTAATAAAAGATTGTCACTTAGATCAATGTATGACAATGAAAGAAAGTTGACAGTATATCTAGAATGCTTCCAATAAAATGATTATTAGGAAACTTTAACACTTGCAACCAATGGATTAAATTTAATGAACCTGTGAAATTGTTGTGGTCAAGCTCAAGTCCTTGAAGATTGTTACAATTTCCCAGTTGCTTGACATGTTGGAAATCTAATCAATTATCATTCATTTTAAGTATGTCAATCTAGACCCATTCCAAATTGTAAAAATGAGTTTTCCTTCACGACAAGTGTAGCATATTTGAAAGCTACAAAATTTTGGCAAAACACTTTAACACTTGCAACCAATTGATTAAAGTTAATGAACCTGTGAAATTGTTGTGGTCAAGCTCAAGTCCTTGAAGATTGTTACAATTTCCCAGTTGCTTGACATGTTGGCAATCTAATCAATTATCATTCATTTTAAGTATGTCAATCTAGACCCATTCCAAATTGTAAAAATGAGTTTTCCTTCACGACAAGTGTAGCATATTTGCAAGCTACAAAATTTTGGCAAAACACTTTAACACTTGCAACCAATTGATTAAAGTTAATGAACCTGTGAAATTGTTGTGGTCAAGCTCAAGTCCTTGAAGATTGTTACAATTTCGCAGTTGCTTGACATGTTGGCAATCTAATCAATTATCATTCATTTTAAGTATGTCAATCTAGACCCATTCCAAATTGTAAAAATGAGTTTTCCTTCACGACAAGTGTAGCATATTTGCAAGCTAAAAAATTTTGGCAAAAATGTTTTGACAAATTTGTCTTGTGAGTGAGTTTTGTGTAAAGCCGAAAGACTAGAATTAGCTACTCAAAGAAGAAGAAGAAAAATTAAGGATGCTTCCATTTAATTGATTGTAGCTCAAATTGAGGAATGTTGCAAAAGTACCCTTTCGATTCATTGTGAGAGACATTCAAGAACTATGGTTTGGACATTAGTACAATCGAAGAAAGGGAGTCTAACATTAAACAAAAGCTAATGTTAAGGGAAACCAAGCTAGTGCAAGCCTTGATCTCATTATTAGATAGAGTTAGCAAGAAATTGTTGGAGACATCAAGCACTTGAAGGACTTGCAGTGAACATATAGTTTTCCAAGCATTTCCCTTCAACCCAAAACTAGACATATGAAGCTCAATGCAAGTGCTCCCACTTGTATTCCAATTCACACCACTACATACACATAGATCATATGAACACACATTCTTCCATGAGCATAAGTATGGTGACATATTTTCCATCACATATAATTGTTGGGTATTGGGACCAATTCCAAATTCCAAACATAAAAGAACTAATAACAAAATGAGAAAAGGAGGATAACATCTCATTTTTCACAATAAAAAATGAAGAAAAACTAAAATCATTGCTTCAAGATTTTGTTGTGCATCCTTGTCCAGCACAAATTTTTTTTTGTTTTGGGATCTTTTCCCACGCCCTAAGCAATATTTATTGTTGGGTAGATAAGTTTAGATTGCTAATGGGTGTCATTAAAAAATTTAAATTTGGGTCAAGACATGCATATAAAATGTGTAAATGTGTGATCCTAATAAGGCAGATGAACATTTTTTGCCACACTGCTACCTTTTTAGGCTTTACCTAGATTTTCAGTTTCACGAATCTCCCAAAACTCTAACTTAAATTTATCCCTCATATGAGTTGGATCAGGTCACTTACAAGAGGTTCAAAAATCAGAGGGTGGTAATTTTTAATGGAAAGTTGCAAGAGGATAAAATATTATTAACATGATATTGAATTTTTTAATGATGAAAATACCTACAATGCAAAGGTAATGCTATTTGTTAATTAGAAATCTATAGATCCATTTAAGTTTTGATCAAAATAACATTTATGTCCTGTCACTAATTTCAGGTGCAAAGTCCATCATTTCATTACATTTTATATTTTCATAGTATACGATGAAGTTCATCATTTCTTTACCATTCTTATTGCAATAGTTTGCAATGAATAACTTTCTATTTAAATATTTTTCAGAGTTTCATTTGTGATGAGGGAAGGAACTGGTTAGAAAATAACCAATGGATAATACCACCTACATTTTGTTCATAGGTACCATATGGAGGGGCACTACATGTGCATCGCAATATCATGTCATGTGAATCATGGTAAAGGGACCTAAGCCTATGTCGATCATAGACTATGTCTTGTGCAATTAAGTGCAAGACATAGCCATACATAAACAAAGGTATAAAGGTATATAAATGGAGAGACCATAAACAACAAGGTGGATTATATTTCCTTGATTGAAGGGTTAAAATCAGCTATAGAACATGGGGTGAATGAAATTAATGTTTGTATGAATCCAAAACTAATTATGACAAAATGACAGTATATTTCCAAGTTAATAGGTTCCCAGAACTTGCTAATGGATTCTTCACATTTTCCATATGTCGTGATGAGGTCGATAGGGATCATTTGGAATATACAAGAATGTGTAGGATGTTCCATTTGGGGTAATTCCATCCCCAATCAAAATTCATGATCAACACTTGCAAATATCCCAAGTATCATTGAGTGAAATAAAATATGATGACCACTCATAGCACATAGCAGGTGTGTGGGTTCAACTTCCTCTCCATCTTCATATTCATCTTCATCTTCTTTACTTCTTTCTCAGCTTCAATTGTTTCTTCCATCCCTTCTTCTTCTATCTACTCTTGGTCGTCGACATGTATACTGCTTTCCTTTATTTTACCTCTATTAGCGCCACAACTACTCTCTGCACTCTAGTTCCTCTTGGAAACCTCAAAACTACTCTTCTCACCTACTTATGAATCTCCATACTCAGAAGTGATCACACCATGATTAATATCAGGTACCACTACATGGCCCTTCCCATATTCAACTATCCTTACCACAACAACTATGGGTTCTTCCGCATTCGCCTCCTCAAAGCTCGCAGTTATGTTTGGTATCTCTCCACCTAGTTCTCCTCCAATAGTCTACAATGTGACCTTCAAAACTCCCATGGTTACCTTCACCTTGGCATTTGCTTCTCCATGCATCCACTTTTCTAGGGAATCCAACTCTACTTCCCATTCATTTATCCATTCATCCTTAACTTTATCCTCTCCCACCACTATAGGTTCCTTAGTCTCACTTCCTTCACATCAACAATGCAGCTATTATCGCTACTGGAAGTTTTCTCCTTGTTGTCTTTTATTTTCCATGTGCACATGTGCATTCACCATTGACATTCCATCCTTCCTGGACCATATTTCTAAGGCATCTTACTCCTTTGGTTTGTCTTCCACCTTGTCTGCTGCAATGCATGCTTCCTCAATTTCTTTTGTAGAAGCTACGTTGCATCTTTTCTTTGCTCTATCCTCATGGGTTTGGGAGTATCCATCTTCTTTTTCATTGAAGAATAACTTTGAAGCATGCTCCTACTTATCTAGGGAGTGATAAACCTTCTCCACTACCCTCATCACCTCGTATAGGTCATCATCCATCTCATCTTCTCCATATTCCTCCGGATATCACACCATTAACCCTTCTTCTTCATTTTCTTGTCCAACATATTATTGAACATGGCTTAACCTTTGTTCATTTTCCATCTTCTCAAATATTTACAAAAGTAACTTGTTAACCTTACCCACCTCCTCTACCATGAGGAAAATTGTATTATCTATCAAGAACTTGAAGAGATTCTCATGTCATAAGTGTTTCATGAAACCCAAATCTCTTTCCTGAGGGTTTCTACCTTCACTATTGATCTCCTCAACTCATCATATATATCCATGGGAAGCAACACTTCCCATGAACTTCCTTTATTTAGGCTTCCCACTCTTGACTGTGTCTTGCATTTCATCTCTACACCTTCACACTATGAAGCTCCTTTGAGAATTTTCTCAATGAGTTATACTCCTAACAATTCTACCTAGCTCCTTCTGTTGGAGTTGTTATCTTCTCATCTCCATGCATGAAACTCAACTCCACCTTCCACCTTCAAGTGCGCTCTTCACTTTAAGTGCAGAACTATACCCAACATCCCTGTGGTAGATGTATCACCTTTCCAAAACCCTGTGGAGTTTACTTCCTCTTGATAGCTCTACCCACCCTTCACCATTGGAGCGATCCTTGCATCTCTACCCAACTACAACTATAGTTGTCTTCTTCAACTCTTCACACTCTCCTACAACTCTACCTATAATCGCAACTATGGAGTTGTATATTTTTCTTACTCACACAAGATTCTCCTAATGTGATACCATATAATGATACAAACCATCCCTATATAGGACATTGCAAGTCTCAGAGTGCACAACAGGTTCGCTCCATGCACAAGGGATAGAGGAACCAATATTTGGTCCTACTCAACATACAACAAAAATAAGCATCCACACAAACTTGACATAGCTCGTTTTCAACAACAGGATCTCAAATGACCCTTCATCTATTATGCACAACAACAATTACCATTACAATGATGTTGTGACTAGGCATTTCATCTTACAAAGGGTTCAATGAATCATCATTCTCCTCCTAACTCTCAATTCTCTTGGGACTGTTGGTCTTAGTCTCATCTAGGAATTACACACACAATAGATTCTATGCTTTGTTCTCATATACAACTTGAAATCGGATTTCCTTGTGCACCTCTAATCGACCACAATTATGCTCCTTTTCCTCAGGAATATTCCTCTCTTCTCTATTCTTCCCCACTAATGAACTCTCTCTCTTCCTCTTCTTCCCCTCTCCTCCTTTCTCCTATGTACCTTCTCTTCTCTCTAGCCTTCTCTCTTCTCAAGGATCCTTCTTCCTTTATATAACGTTCTGGCTATGTGCCAATCCTTGGATCGGTTATCTCATCTCTTCACATTATTGCGCCATTATGATAAGTTCGTTGATCCTCACCCAAACTTTCATGGAATGTATGCATAGCATACCTTCCCTATATTCCCGGCATTACCCCATACTGGACTTCATAACTCATGCCTCCAATTCTATTACTTCTATATCCTTTGACCATTGCACCTGTTTGGTATTCACACCTCTTCAGAAAACACACTCCCTACTTGGATGGATCCTCACTCTTGGGCCTCCATTCACACCCTCTTCACATTGCCATTCTAATGCCATAAAAAACTACACAGTAGAGTTATTCTTCCCCAACAATCCTCTATGATTCCATTCCTTCTCTAAGGATTCACCACTATGTCGGCTTCTTCCAACATGAACTATGGGCCCATCCTCTTGACGAGTCACTTCCGATGAGACAATTTTAGTCCTACACTCTCTTCCTTTAATATTTTTTGTCTCAACTCCTAACATGCCAAGTCTTGATATATAGGAACTTTATTCTCCATCTCTCTTGCATCCTGTTCCTATAGGTAATATACTTCTATGGCTTACCTCTGATGAGGTATCATCACTACATTATATTTTGATCCTACTTGATCTAACAATTGGGATCACGCTCAATAGCATATCGCAGGGTTGTGATTAATCCTAACTCATCCTTCCCATGAGTTCCTTCATCCATTGATTGCATGACTACACCTACCTCCAATATCTCAACGGATGCCTAATATTTCTTCTCCATACCCTCCTTTGGGAATTGCCATGTGTCCATCTCCTGCAAACAAATACACCATGCTCACTCTCCTATTCCTGGCTCTTTGTCTGGATTCTCTTGCATCAAAAGAAAAGGGAATTGCGACTTAGAAGTCTTAGTGTAAAAGTTCCTATATATCCTATTTAGAAGTAACTACTTCCTATTTTGGTGGAACCAAGAAATAAGTGGAGGAAAATCGTCCTTCTCATCTATCATTTACTCATTCTTTCAAAGAAATTTGAATATGAGAGGGAGGGTCTAGGAAAATAAGAGGTTTATGAAGAAAAATGACGGTTTTAGAGAGAAAGAACGCAACCCTCCTATTGCTTGAACCATGGAGGAGAGAGAGATATTAGACACCATAAGAGATCATTCAATCCACTATTAGAAATATTAGGGGATTGTGGACCTATTTTTTGTGTAGAACTATAAAAGATATTTCCATAGGTGTCATACTTTTGGAAAGAATCATGTAGCAAGCAACTTCTTTGGCACACCTTGACCATACTAAAGAGAAAAAAATGGAAGGGAATACCTAAGGGACTATGTAAAAAATAAAGGATATATTTCTATATTGTGTGGATCAAGGAAAATTTTTCTAAGAGCTGGTCTAGCTGAAAGGAAAAGTGAAAATTTCCAGCAATGTCAAAATCTCTTCATACTCTATCAAATAATACAATATAATATAAAACACATTATTTATATTTCTTTTACTTCCTTTATAGTACTAACATTTGCATCCTCGTTTATATTAGCATGGCTCTCCTAGTTTCCATTGCAAAACCTTATTCCTTTTCACATTAAAAGAATTCAAGGTCTTCTCACTATTAACCTAGTTGATACCTTGATAAAACCTTACCCTCACATAAATCTAAAAACTATCTACCATAATTCTCAAACCCTATTCATACATGTGGATCATTGGCCTCTTGATTATCCTTTTTGTTTGGTGGGCACTCCTGATGATGATCTTAGCGAGAGATCGAAACGTCGATCTTCAAAATCACTAATGCAGTTTCCTCCTCCTTTCAATTGGATCATTTCATATGGATATCTTTTCACAATGTCATCTTGTTTGATTTTTAGAAAAAATTTAGTGCTTTGACAGTCTTGGAATTCTCATATTATAATTGATGACCTCATACCTAGCATGGGGGTGGAATTTTGGAAAATAATATCATATGGTAGGAAGGAAATAACCCCCCCCCCCCCAGTTATCTACATTGAAACAAATTTACAAGAAGAAGATACGTGTCTATAACCACATCTCTATTACAAAATTAAACATGTATGTTGATCATCATGCTAATTATATATACACTACAAAAATGCGTCACTAAATCTTCTGACTATTTTGTGTTCAAAGTTCCTATGTATTTGATTGTAAATGGATGAGAAGACACTTCTAGGGAATATTGAGAAGACTTGTTAATATTATTATGTGTTCGACTAAGAAAATCATTTAGGGAGTAGCTCTAGATCTTCCTCCAACTCCTCCTCTAATGTCTCAACCTTCAAGAAAATTGCAGTAATGATGATGAAAAGGGTGAAATCATCTCACTCAACACCCTCAAAATTTATATAAAAAAATTGAATCAAATCCCATGTGTTGTAGTTCCCGGGTGAATCCATGGATATGGTGTCTATTTTGGGGGGTCTTATGAGAAAATAAATCTGATTTTTTCATGTTTTTCAACTTTGGGCGAACAAAAGTAATATTTTTGTTTAGACTTTCACTTTTCAGTAAAACGAAAACTTTTAGAGAATTATGTTAGCTTTCTATTCATAATTTTTCCATTTTTTTTATTGAGATTTGCTATGTCGATTTGACAAATGCTTGACAATGTGTTCTTATAAAATGAAAGGATTACAAAATAGTCATGTTTTGTTGCGACCGTAAAATCATTGTTAAACTTGTTTTTTGCAAAAACAAAATATGCTACGACAATCTACACAAAATATACTACTGCATGACTATAAGTTTGTAACCAATGGATCTATATACTAATTATTATATTTTTTTGAATTCGATCAATGTGGAAACCTTGTCGATTTTCAACATGTTTTGTGTTGCGACACTTTTATCTCAATTGACTATAAAACTAAAAAATCTACGAATACCCCTTTGAAGTAGACACGCCAATTAACTGCACCATATGTTTTTCAATTTTTTGGATGGTGCATTTTTAAAGTTATGTATTTTTAATTTCACAGCATTTTGAAAGAGATGAAACCAAACTCAACACATGTTAAGAAAAAAAAAATTAAAAATATCAGATCTCACCTATACACAACAAAATCTATACATACGGAAATTAAATTCAATGATGAAACTAATGGTATCAAGTTCGACAGTCGATTTGTAGTGTAAGAGATTGTTTTTACCTTTTAAAAATGGAGAAACCTGAAAAACTATGAAAAACCATGAAGTTTTCAGGTCTCAGAGAGTATCCGACCGAATAATTATTCGGCCGAATAATCTTTTTCCGTAACGGAACCGTTATTTACAATAAAGGTTGTTCGGCCGAAAAACCAAACGCAAAAACTTTTTTGTCGACCAGAAAAAAAAATAAAAAATTGCGTTGTCTATACTTGTATAAATAGAACTAAATAGATTCATTATTTTCGCATATTTCTGGTCAAAATATTTTTGAAGGGGTTTTCAGAGGAGATTTCTTTTGCAAAATGAGTTTTTTTTACAAGGTATTTTTCTTCTTATTTCTTTCCAAGGGGTACATTCAATGAATTTTTTTCCAAAGCATTTTTGTAAAGGTGTTTTTATTCCAAAGTATTTTTCCTTCTTATTTATTTGCAAAGGGTTTTTTCGAAAAGTTTTTTTCCAATGTATTTTTGCAAAGAAGTTATTTCTTTGCAAGGGGTTTTTTCAAAGTATTTTTTTTCCAAAATATTTTTGCAAAGGAGTTTTTACAAAGTATTTTTCCAAGTGGTTTTTTCAAAGAAGGTTTCTTTCCAAGAGGTGCATTTAAAGAGTTTTTTTTCCAAGGTATTTTTGAAAAGAAATTGTATTTTTTTTTCTTATTTATTTGAAAGTGGTTTTTTCAAAGAGTTGTTTTCTCAATGTATTTTTACAAATGAGTTATTTATTTGCAAGGGGTTTTTTTAAAGAGTTTTTTTCCAAGATATTTTTGCACTTCTTATTTCTTTGCAAAGGATTTTTTCAAAGAGTTCTTTTTCCAATGTATTTTTGCAAAGAAGTTACTTCGTTGCAAGGGGATTTTTCAAAGTATTTTTTTTCCTAGATATTTTTGCAAAGGAGTTTTTTTTTACAAAGTATTTTTCCAAGTGGTTTTTTCAAAAAATGTTTCTTTCCAAGGGGTGCATTCAAAGAGTTTTTTTTCCAAGGTATTTTTGCAAAGAAGTTTTTCTTTCAAGGTATTTTTTCAATGGAGATGTATTTTTCCTTCTTATTTCTTTGAAAGAGATTTTTTCAAATAGTTGTTTTCCCAAGGTATTTTTGCAAATGAGTTATTTCTTTCTAATAGTTTTTTCAAAGAGTTTTTTTTCGAAGACATTTTTGCAAATGAGTTTTTTTTCCAAAGTATTTTTCCAAGTGGTTTTTTCAAAGAAGGTTTTTTTCCTAGGTATTTTTTCAAAGTTTTTTTTTTTTCCAGTGGTTTTTACAAAGAAGATTTCTTTACAAGGTGTTCTTATTCTTTTCCAATGGGTTTTTTCAAAGGATATTTATTGTCAATGAGTTCTTATTTCTTTCCAAGAAGGTTTTTTTCAAATGAGATTTCCTTTTAAGGGGTTTTTTCAAAGGAAATTTCTTTCCAAGGAGTTTTTCTTCAAAAGACTCTTCAAGATTTTGATAAGGTGAAATAAATTTCAGTTCATGTTTTTATAAATTTCGTAATTGTTTTTAAATCTTAATTTTTATTTTTTTACTATAAAGTGATGATTCTTTATTTTATCATCTATAGATTAAACAATCATGGGTAGTAAGAGAAACTGTCAAAAAAAGGTAATCGTAAATGTGATGATGATGCTAATAGAGAAAAACAAAAACTCAGATATCATGTCAAAAAAGCAAGGGTTGCATAAACGCAAGAGACAAGTATTGAAAATATAAATACAGATTTATATGATAATGTTGATGAAATGAAAATTGAAAATAGATTACAAGAATAACAAATTGAAGTTGAAGAGACCATTGTTGCAGATGTAAATAGTGATTTACATGCTAAAGTCGATGAAGTCAATATTGAAGATCAAGTTCAAGATCTAGAAATTGGACCTGGTATGTATATACCATATATTTTTCAAATTCATTTTTAATAATAAATTGTATTTTTGGATATATGTTAAATTAAATTTAACTTGATGTATAGGTGCTTTCACCATTGATAATGAAATGTTATAAGACATTGATTACGACAAATATAGAGAAAAATTACCCATACATGTTGCACGATATCGTGCTACAAAAATTTAGGATGATATTCTCAAGGATTATTCAATAGTAGGACAAGCACAAATTTTGAGATGTTTATTAGTGTCCAAGAAGTTAGAAGGTGCTACGTCATTATTGGGTATTCACAAAGCGACAAAAGAGTTAAAATTGAAACATAATGTGATAGAAAATATAGGTGGTGCAATAAAAAAAATTGAAAAATCCAGGAATAAAGATACCAGTGTTGCACATAGATCAATTTAGACAGCAATTGTTTTAACTAGTACTAGAAAAAATCATTTGACAACACAACTAGCAAAAGAAGTTGGAACCTCAAGAAAGACATTATACAAACATAGAAAATTCAAAATGCAAATAGATGAAAATGATGAACTTGCTTGCTGGGAAATTATTTGTAAATAGCCTTACAAAGATAGAATGGGAGTAGGTGTTAAAGATATTGTACGGGAATATTAGCTGGCACATTCTCGAGTTTCACCAAATTCAAGGGATGTGATATGACAAAGAGTATCACGAAATGTATATGAAATCCGTCCAAAACATATAATGGAAATGACACAAGTAGAATTGTTCAATAAATTCAAGGAAGATCATCGTGGAATTAATGTGTCAATCACTAAATTTGTGCAACAAAAACCATGGTATGTTAGACCTATTACTATACGTGACACATGTTGTTGCCATTATTATGTGCAATTTCAATTATATTATGACACATTTCTTGAATTTGGTAAAATGTTTTGGACAAATTCACCACCTCCGCCCACAATACGTGAATTCATATCTC